>CM046444.1:106777782-107300282 GCA_025506515.1 Flaveria trinervia | reverse complement strand
ACATCTAATTTCAAGAATTGGTTCATTTTTGAATCTCAGTCGACCGAAGAGTGGGTCATGCGACTGGATACCAGGATGAACTCCAATAGCACGATTGAGCTGGTCGAATGGCTCAATCGGCCAAACGGATCATACGAATGAGCTCAGTCGGCCGACTAAACCAATCGCAGGCTCAGTCAACCGATTGAACTCAGTCGCCTACTTAGTCACCCGAGTGAATCTAGTCGCATGCCAAGTCAACCGACTGAACACAGTCGCATGGTTCAATCGCATGAATGAACCAGAATGAATTCAACCAAGTTAATTAGAACTGATTTGCGTTGTGTGGTTATCTAATGTCTATGTGTCTTGTGTTACAGATTGATGGCTGATAGATGGTCCATCAACCCCAAGCGCAACATATGTGCTCATTTAGACGCCACGACTCGGAATGGTGCCGAGTTTGCGGGGATCATCGCTTTCCTCAAGCGATCCAGGATCTACAAGGTGATATCTACACCATGCACTCCCTACAGGTCTATTCAGTAGGCCTTCTGGGAGGGGGCATCAGTTGACCGCTCTCATGAGCCTTACAACATCAGGAGCTCTATTTTTGGGATGGATATTGAGGTCACTGCTGAGGATATCAGGAGAGTACTTGGGTTGGGTTATGATGCAGACCACCCCACCAGACTTCACCCGCTGACGGTGAGCATGTGCTTCTTGAGGATGAAGTACGCTGGGGATATTAATGCAGGTGTGCTGAACAAGAGCAACCTGTGTCCCCAGTACAAGTACTTGGCACATGTCATCCTCAAGTGTTTGGCTTTGGGAAGGGGTGGGTTTGATGATCTTTCAGACTAGATTTAAAATGCCTATGTGGCATTGGTACTGAACCACCCTTTTAGTTTCTCAAGCATGATATTCTCCTACTTGATAGAGAATTTGGAGGCGAAGGGAAAAGAGGGTTTCTACATGTACCCTAGGTTTCTACAGATGATTTTTGATGAGAAGCTGCCCACATTGCCCAAGGAGAGCCACGACGCCGTGTCGTTGGAGATCATGGATGATACGACACTAGGTAGTATGAAGGTATACCGGGGAAAGCAGGTCAAACCCCCGGTAAAGAGACTCATCGGCCATCTAGCCAAGGTGGACTACGTGGCGCTAGGGAGGCGTAAATGGTGCCACGCAAACAGTGACTCGGATGTGGAGCAACTAGAGCTCCCTTAAGATCGCTCCGACGACGATGACAGTGGTCATGATGGAGATGCAGGGCCCACTCAACTGAGGGCCCCCACTGCTGATATAGCATCTCCAGCATCCACCCTAGGTGGAACAGAGGCTGCAAGGTTCCATCAGAACTTTCATCTTGATGAGGAGTAGGAGACAGACGAGGAGCCCTTGACTCGGACTGTGGGGAGCAGGGTGGTTGCCATCGACTGAGGTATTCGGGAGGTTGGAGAACACCCTGGCGAGTATGGGGAGGCTGACACTGATCATACTTATACTCCCGATCAGCCCAATAGTGTTCCAGGGGGAGCATCCACCTCGAGGGGCTTGAGGAAGAAAAGGATGGCTCAGCCCCATGGTTTGAAGAAGAGGAGGAGGAGGATGACTTTCATCACCACCACCACTACTACCACCACTTCCACCACTCCACCTGCAACCACCACTCCACCTACCACCACTACCACCATCCCATCCACCACCATATCTACCACCTCACACACCACTACCACACCCACTCCACCACTTAGCTGCATACAATCGACCTCCACTACAGATCATCCACCACCACCTTCATCTATACCACCCCTAATCTTCACCACTGCCACCACCACCACCACTAGCCACCATGCAGGACCGTCATCTTTTCCCTCCTTCCTATCTGGATCCTCTCTACCTCCTAGTGGGGTAGATGAACAGCTCTAGGCACTTAACCGTATGGTGCTGAAGCTGTTGGCTGCCGATGACGAGAAGACTACCCAAATTCGTCAGCTAGTAGAACTTACTGGTGCACAATCTCTGCAGATATCTCAGCAGACACAACTGATAGAGCAGCAGGCACAACAGATGGCTGCTCAGAGCTAGAGATGTCCCAACTCCAGGAGCAACATCTCCAATCAGCAAAACGGATAAACGAGTTGGAGGCGACCAACAAGACCATCATGCGGAGGCTCAAAGGATCAAAGGATGAGCCCTTAAAGATCAGAGAAGGAGATGGAGATGATTGTTATGATGATGACAGTGATGATGATGATGATGGTGATGATGATCAAGGGGAGGACACTGATGCTGGTGATGATGTTGAAGATGATGATGATGGAGATAATGATACTTCTGCTACGGGTGCCACATCTGCAAGTGAAAGGAGGACCAAGAGAGCTCAAGACCAAGGTGCTCCACATCAGCCCCGTCAGTAGAGGAGCACGTGATACAAGACAAGAGTAATGCTTAGTTGTTTATGTTATTTAAATCATGTTTATTTGAATCTTGTATCAAACTAATGTAATTAATGTTTATATTTATTTTTGATGTTTACAGCTTTGATTGTTGACTAATGGTTGATGTGTTACATGTTTTAAATCAAGCAGATCCAAACTATCAAAGAGATGAATATGATGTTGCTTCCCTCCAACAGATCAAGACTCAGCTCATGATGATTCTTGATCTACAGGGAATAGTCAGGAGATCAGTGAATTACATTCTGAAGAAGGAGAGATAATTCATGATCTCACCGATGAGCAACTTGCTGAAATATTCCGACAATCCAGATGAGATTGTGAAAGATACTCCAACAGTCCATATGGAAAGTGACGACGAGCTCAACGACGTTGATGAGATCGAGATTGAAGATGACACAGACCAACACTATCCGGAGTACACTGACATTGAGGGTAATGTCGTTCCCAATCTGGGCGACAATCTTGTCAGTGAAACTTTTGGGACTCTGGATAAAATGGAAGAAGATTCTGACAAGAAAGAAGATACGGCCCAAGCCTCGGAAGCTAAAGTAAATATCAGAAAGGCTGAGTGGGCTGCGTTCTTTGAAGAAATAAGAGCCCAATGCAGTGCTTCAACATCAACTGTCTACACCAAACTGTACAAAGTGAAGAAACATCACAAGGTGTCGGGCAAAATCATAGCATGGGTGTATTTTGAAGATCTCAATGTTTATGTAGTTAAACGTGAGAAAGGGATTGAGTACTTCAGGTTCCCACATGACCTGAAGTCTCTTCCTGGATTTGAGCTAAACCAGTTAGCAAAGTTAAAATTGCTATACGCTGACCCACACAAAATTTCAGGCTGGTTTGAAACAGCTCTAAAAGAGAGTACCACACCAGATGGGTCAACTTCAAACCTTAACAGCCAACGAGGTATATCAGACGGTCTGAGGTTGATGCCATTACTGGAAAACCGAAAATAGTGCTGAAGTGGAGTCCTCCGCGCATAATGTCTAAGATCCCTCTACGGGAGATGCCACAGGACTTCACTCCACACTTCAAATGGTGGTACTATGATTGGAGTACAGGAGAGGCAGTCATAATTTTGAACAAGAATGGTGTAATGGAAACCATCAGGGTGTTTGACCCAATGTGGCTTACAAACTTGTCTGCAGATGATGTGTATACATTATACAAGTGGCCATTATTCTATGACTCTCAAGATATTGTACAAGCTCTACAATTTCAGAACATTATATGACTCTGTTTTGCTTTTAAGATACATGCCGGAGTCACTAGAGAAGAGAAGTACAAGAAGTTTGAGGAACTCATGAAGGATGTAAGACATTAGACGAAACTAGGTCCAAGGGGGAGTTTGTAGATACATGTGTCTGTAGTTTCTGAACTTAATGTAATATGTTTTTATTGTCTTACACATATGTAATTATACGGGTACCTAATGAAATACAATATGTGGTTGTGCTTATAATGTTGAATATTTCATTGGTTGGTATATATTAACGCTTATTGAACGAACTATATAGGTTGTGGTAGTTTGAATAATATCTAAATCAATTAATGATTATGAAACATATTCGAACTTACTCATGTGAAGTTCTCATGCGATTGGCCCATGCTAATGGACCATACGCATGAACAACTTCATGCTAATGAACCAGTCGTACGAATGAACCAGGAGACTGGATCAGTCGCATGATTGAAACACGAGATTGACTCAGTCGCACGACTGAACACTCAGTCATGCGAATGGATCAACCGCATGACTCAATCGCACGACTGAACCATGCAAATGGTCCAGTTGCACAATTGAGAAACCCTAACCTATAAATACCACTTAAATAGTGGAAAAACCAGACACTTTGAATGTTTCGATACCCAGACGTACCCTAGCCGTCCAGAGACCTCTAGTAACCTGTTCCAACTTCAAAGATCGCAGTATATCGATTGCTAATCGTTCTTGACGTTTAGATTCATCTTTAATTGATTCTACGTGCGTTCGCACTGATTGGATCACCAATCGAATATGCTTCCGCACTATTTGATTCGGTATATGTGTAAATCTGTTAGTATTCGTCGAGTACACGATCCTAACAATTATTACTACTATTATTATTACTATTATTTTTACTATTATTACTATTATTATTACTATTATTATTACTATTACTACTATTATTACTATTATTACTACTACTATTATTATTATTATTATTATTATTATTACTATTATTAGTATTACTATTAGTAGTATTACTATTATTAGTATTGTTATTACTATTGTTATTACTATTGTTATTAGTATTGTTATTAGTATTGTTATTACTATTGTTGTTGTTGTTGTTGTTATTATTATTATTATTATTATTATTATTATTATTATTGTTACTATTATTATTATTATTCATTTATTATTTTTAAATAAACTTCATATTAATCATTATTTATTTCTATATCAATATTAAATAGACATCAAAATCATCATTTATTTATTAAAAAATATAAAATACATAATTGAATAAAAAATAACATAAAACTTATATAGACATTGTGGTCTAGTGTTTATTTTCTGTGAGAGGATTCATCAAATGTTAATTATTCATTGGATGTACCAGAAGATACTCCTTATATTTCTTCATCGTGTATTTTAGCTTTGAGTTCAATTTTGTTTTCGAGGCTTGTTTGGTCTTGTATACAATGTATTGCGTTTAAATAATCCTTTAAACAAATGCATATCTTCAGTGCTTCCCGAGTTAGTCTTGTTCTCCATAATGATATTACCCTGCTAATAGGAGAATAAACAGATTCTGAATCCACCTTAGAAGCTAGGATGCTTAGTAAATCACAGCCCATAGTGGAAATAATCGGAAATCGGGATTTCTTTCCTTTCTACCGAGCCAAAATATCGAATGCATAATCATCTTCGGTAGTCATAGTGAAAATAAAATCCGTTCCACTGTATTTATTGAGCTCGCTTGTTAGGGTGTTACCCATTTGTTGTTTAGCCTTCACAACCCTAAAATATAGATTATGTACCCTTATAAAGTTGTTTATAATCTTGATATTTTTTTCTTTAAAAAAACGTCATGTTACATAAATTGAAATGCTTTAATAAAGTTATCAACATATTACATGGATAGCCCATCTTGCACTCCTAAATTAATAATATGTGCAACACAACGAGTATGAAAAATCGTCGTTGACAATCGGAAGATTAATTTTTCAACCGTGATTGTGTTGTTGGATGCGTTATCAAATGCAATTGAAAAAAGTTTATTTTGTAAATTAAAAATATTTATAATATTCAAAAAGTAAAACAAAATGCTTCGGTGTGTGGATAAGGAAAAGACCAAATACAATCAGACATTTCATCATTGCCATGATTTGTGATCTACCCAATGAGTGATGATGCAAAGATACGATTTGGGTAAACCACGTGAAGCTGACCAAACATCACTGGTTATGTTTACACCGATATTTAAATTTTCAAATAATATAATTAAATCATATTTTTGCTTGTTTCCATAATTTTAAATAATAACGTCTAAGTGCAGTACGACTTACGTGGGGTCGAATTGAGTAAAAAGTAAAGTTTCTTGAATCACGAACTTCGCCATTCGATCTCGAACCGTATTAACATTGTAATTAAATATTCCATCTTCTCCACCCAATTACATTTGTTGCATATCCGGGTTACTATTCAACAACTTACAAAACTCAATGCTAATGTGTATGTTTAAAGTCGTGTTTGAATCTTTAGCAATCAAAGTTCCACAAAATTTGCAATGAGCCTTTATAGACCAGTCACTCAACTCAATCATATCCCAATTGCACTAAATATTCATGTTACGATTGTGTGCAAGAACACAAATGACGCTTGGAGCGTTGGACGAAACTTGACCAACGAAAGAATGTGAGTGAGCCATACCAAGATGCAAGAGAGTGAAAGTGTAAAGCGAGAGAGTAAAAGTGTAAAAGATAGTAAACGAGATTATTTTTTTGTGTCTTTTGCGTATGTTTTTACGTTTGGAACTTGGGTACTCAACCATATCAACCCATACCTATTTATTTTAACTTATGGGGAGAAATTGACAATGTAAACGGTAAAAGTTTTTTTTGTAACAACTATAAACAACTATTTTTTAAAAAGCTCCAAAAAATAGTCAAAACCAGGTATAACCCGGGTACAATTGGGTCGGGTTCGGATGTGGGAAAATTTCCTATATCTCGGTTCCAACCCTACGAGTTCATTTGAGTACAAACTGGGTACTCCCCCATCGGGTTCGGGTTGGGTTCGAACCTAGGTTTTTGCTTATCTCTATTAGGGCCAAAGTAGTTGGGCTATTTACACTTTGATTGTTAGAATTCGATCCATCAAAAGGAAATTTAAATGGAAATTAAGTGCAGGTTGAGCAATAACATTACACAGTTCATGAGTATTAGGGACCTTCCCCTACTATTTCTCATTCTGGATACTAATATTTTATAATATAATCATATTTGTTTTACTTGGATATATCCCATGTCTTATAGATCTTATGCAAGGTCTATTTTTCGGAAGTCCTCACAGTTAGGCTTAGGCATCATAAACATAATTTTCAAATAATTTACTATAACATTTAAGCAAAAGAAAAAAATCATTACATATTTATATGTCCAAAGCATAACATGGTCATTTGATAATTACTAATATAAGTATTTCACATAGGATGTCAATCTTTGATATGTCAAGTAGCTCTTATTACCATACCAATCATCCATTCAATTATCACGTACCCGCTTAATCTGATATGCAAATTAAAAGTCAGTGTTGCTAAATGAACTCTAATTTCAACTTTAAAACATAACTTGGCATTTAATAACATTTCATGACAACATTTTAGTATAGCATAACAGGTAATACCCATAGCGTAATCATAATATATTATGACAAATCATGATCATAACTTACATATTGTAGTCAAGTTAATTATCATAATCTTTGCGTACAAAACATACCGAATTGATCAACTTGGTTTGCATTCATCATCATACCAGTATAAGAGCCCAATAACCCTTTCTTACATAAAGCAAAACTTACCTATTCTTGTAGTGTATGCAATACTTAATATCATTAACTGATTCTTGCAAGACTTGTATCCTTTTTCTGCCACACTAGCAAGACTTAGCAATTTCCTGTATGAAACATCATTTATCCTTTCTTGTACGAGAAAATACTCAGTGTTTTCATGTATAGACAAGACTTAACACATTTCTCGTCCAAGACAAACCATAATATAAAACTCTGTCTATTACATTAATATATCCATTTCCTACCTACACTTCAAGACTCAAGATAGCATAATCATCATAGTCTTACACATGTTACCATATCTTTTACATAACCATACGTGATCATTTTCTTTCTCAAATAACAAGACTTAACATACATATTGGTTAGAATGTATTTACATATATTTCTTTATTCATTGCGTATATATTGTATGTATATATATGCATTCCATTTTCTTGCTTATGAGTAAGACTTAATCATACCATAGTCATGTCTGCCAATTATTTCACACCTTGACCAATGAAATCATCTGGGTGGACGAATGTGAATCGATTGCTCATAGCACATGGTAGTAAATACATTAAAATAATATTAAATGTCATCTTCATTGAATGGTAGTAATCAAATGATACATTACAATTAAACAATAATTCAAATAATTATAACAAAAGCCTTTTATTAAACTAGGTTCAAGTCTTAAATGAGCATGAAGAAATCCACTAATCTGCATTCCTGAAATCATATGCAAAAATAACAAGTCAGCTAACAAATTAGCTGGCGAGTAATCGTAGGTTTGCATACATATATAGATTGATTACAATGATTGAAAACAATTCAATTCATATGAAAATGTCAAGATTTATAAATGCAATAGTGTAACATAAAAGACAAGCCAACACAATCAACCTAATAACTGAAATGACTTGTTTCGCAGACGTAGCCTTATAAAGTGAATGATTTTGCTTCTGGTCACCAAGTGACTAAACAATGGGGGTGTGTTTATCAAATCAATAGATCTATCATTGTTACCATGATTACATAAAGTAATGATTGTATTATCATCAAGTTTATCTAACTATGAACATATAATTATAAGTAATAACATAGCATATCTTGAATTGAATTTAGAATAAAATAGAATAACAATGAATATCAATGATTGAATATTAAATCACATGATTTTCCTAAATATAAAACACATAAAAAAGATTATGAATACTCACATGGATTTATTATAGGATTTGAATAATATGCTAGATTAGACACCATCTGTTTCCTCAAGGTTTTAACCTAAGGAAAAATGTTTTAGATTAAAATAATATAATGATTAAGGTGTAGATATATATTAGGGTTTCAATTGGGATGTGGGTTTAACAAAATAGTTTTAAATAAAATAGTGTAATCTAATCTATACAATGAAAGCCGGCCCTAAGAGGGGCGGATTGGACTCCCGTCCATGGCCTACTCGCTCAAGGGGCACAATTTTTTTAAACTTTTTATATATCATATATAATTATAAAAAATAACTATAAGGTATAATACAATTAAAAACTTAACCCAATTATGTTTTAAACCAAGTATAAATTTTTGAGCCCATAATATTAACCCAATTACTCAACTAATATCCCACTAAAATATTTAAATATTATTGTTTTTAAACTCCACAAAGCTAATTTATTGGATAAATGGATAGCCCATAATTCCATAAATGGTCGTTGCTGTTGCTTGCGACATCTTGCTGCTTGAGTTTGTGTTGTTGCCTGCTAACGAATAATAAGAGCCACAAAAGTCTACCATCCACCGAATCGCTATTCCAATATATTAATTAATTCAAGGTTATTGTTTTATTAAATCATTATGAATTTTTAGTGTTTTTTTAATTTAGTTTGCTTTCTGTACTAGGGTATTTAGGGTTTGTATAAATATATAATAATGTTGTTTATGTGTTTCTTTAGAATTTATATATTAAAACTTAGAATTGGGTGTTAGAAATTTAAAATATAGATGTTAGAAATTATAAATGAATAAGAATTACTGTTATTTGCTAATTATTATTTGTTAATATCTTAATGGTTTTGAATGGATTTGATTTTTAGAATTCAAGGCTCCAAAACAAAAATTCGGTTCTAAAAAACGTAAAAGGCAAGATCAAGTTAAAGAATTGATAAAGTCTCAAACTGGTGCTATGCGTATGTTTGTGCACTAGTTACATCCTTGTGTTGAAGAGCAAGACCATGTTGAAGATCAACAAAAGCATGTGGAAGTTGAACAAGAACATGTTGAAGATCAACAAGAGCATGTGGAAGTTGAATGAGAACATGTTGTTGAAGAGCAAAAACATCCTTGTGTTGAAGAGCAAAAAATGTAAAAGAGAATGTTGAGCCTAATATGAACGAAGAGCATGTACATGTTTAGTGTAATCCTATTGATATATTTGATCCACAAAGGTGGGAAGGACTTAATTCTGATGAGATTAGACTTTTGGTTGAGAAAGGTCCAATAAGAGATCCTAACATTATGTATGTTCCTTACGATTCAAATGGTAAACGTTTTTCTAAAACTTTATATACAAGAACCTTATCAAATATGGAGAAGTGTGATAGAGAATGGCTTGTATATTGATAGAGGTAGACAAGATGTTTTGTTTCTGCTGTAAAGTGTTTAGAAAAGGGGCTCCGAAAGGTAAATTAGATGGTGTAGGTTAGACATGTACAAACCGGTTTGGGGCCCCAAACCGGTCCGGGTCCCAAACCGAAACTGGTTTGGTCAAACTCGGTCAAAACCGGTTTGGCCCCAAACCGGTTCGGGTTCAAACCGGTTTCCAAACCTTAAAAATCAAACCTATCAAACCGGTTTGGGTCGGTTTGGAACCGGTTCGGGCCCAAACCGGTTCGGCCCAAACCGTTTTTTTTGTTGTTATATTCAAACGAAATTTTAAACTTTTAATTAAAACATAAATATTTATAACATTTTATATAATTTATATAATTTAAAACAATTATATAATTTAAATAATTTATAACATCTTATAACATATATAAAACAATTTATATTATTTAAACATTTTATAACATTTATAAACATTTAAAACATTTAAACAATTTAAACATTTAAATGATTTAAACAATTAAACAATTTATAACATTTATTAACATATATATATATATATATATATATACTATTTATTAACATTTATAAAAAATTTAAACATTTTAACAATTAATAACATTTATAAACAATTTAAACAATTTATATCATTTATAAATAATTTAAACATTTTAACAATTTATAACATTTAAATAATTTAAACATTTAAAACTAAACATTTAACATAGTCGTTTCTTCGTTCGTATTATACTTGTACGTTTATTCCTCGCCACCAGAACCAGAACTATTACGAAGGTAGTCATCATATGCCGCTTCATCATCAGTCATTCCTGGTGTCAATCTGCTCTCTACCTCGTCCTCGTATAATTTTGCTTCGTATTCCAGTTCTCCTTCAAGCGATCGTTTGTCTTGTACTCTTTTTGCGACATCCAAATAATCTTTCAAGCAAATTGACATTTCAACTGCTTGTGGAGTGAGTCGAGTTTGTTTTATTGATATAATCCTGCCACTAACAGAAAAAGCAGATTCCGAAGCTACCGTAGAAGCTTGGGCGGTTAGTAAATCTCGGGCCATGGTGGATAGGATGGGAAATTGATCTTCCTTACCTTTCCACCAAGCCAACAAGTCAAAATTTTTAAATTCATGTGGAGTCATGATCAATAAAAAGTTTGTAAGACCATACCTCCCGAGTTCACTACTCGGAGTGTTACCACGTTGACGTTTATTACATTCATCCCTTAATGTATTATATAAATCAAACATTGGATCATTCGAACATTCGGCATTTGCCGCATGCCTTAAAGCATCATGGATTTGTGATGTTTCCCCGTATTTTAATAAATAAACATCATACATTTGTTGTAATTGTTTGTTGAAAGTCGCTTTTAAAGTTTTACTATACATTGGTTTACCAACTTCTAAATCCAAATTAAAAGTAATTTTATCAAGTAAAGTTTCAACCCCCGTCAAATTAAACAAGGGTTTAAAGCAGCGGCACATGTAATAACGGGAGGCATTTCTTCAAAATATTTTTTAATTTTTTCTTCATTGGGGGTATCATATCGGAATAAGGTCTACCCCTACACGACAATTCATTTAATTTTGAAGTCATTAAACAAATTTGGTGTAGTACCAATGGACTCGTTGGGTAATAAACTCTAGAAAAACATGTAGTTGCATTTTTAAAAACTTGAAGCATTTTTGTTACTTCTTTGATGATGGCCCAACCCGATGGATGGTAAGAATTTGCCTTTCCCCGACTTACCAAACTATTATGAAAGGCTATTAAACTTTCTTTTTGTTCAATAGCCTTTTCAAACATGTTACATGTGGAATTCCATTGTGTTGGTACGTCCCAATTCGGACCTAAACATTTAGTATTTGCATCTTTACAAAACTTGCGATATTTAGTATATCTTTGGTTGTTACTAAAAATATCACGTAACATTCTTTTAAAACAATCTTTAACTATTTCAATCGTTTTTAAACCGTCTTGCACGGCTAAGTTTATGATGTGCGCAACACATCGACTATGAAAAAACACACCCTCACATATTGGTTTATATTTTAATTTCAAATGATCTATCGCAAGAGTGTTGTTTGAAGCATTATCAAAAGATATAGAAAATATTTTGTTTTCTAATTTATACGTTTGAATAACTTTATCAATAAGATAAAAAATGTTTGGGCCGTTGTGAGGATAATCAAACAATTCAAACGCAATCGTAACTTTCATCATTTGCCACGAATCGGGTTCAACCCAATGGGGGTGTGACACAAATGTACGAGTCCGGTGACCGTGAGGTGTCGACCAAACATCACTAGTTAAGTTAACACCGGTTTGGTAAATTTTCAAAATAAGATATTAATCATTTTTAGCTTTTTTCCACATTTTTAAACAATCTCTCGAAAGTAGCACGACTTACATTGGTGTAACGGGTTGGAGAGTTCGTTGAATGAGTCTAGTCAACGTTCATTGTCGAATGTTTGAATGGCAAGATTTCTTGAATTACAAATGTGCCATTTGCTCCCGAACCGCATCAACGTTTAAGCCCAAATATTTCCTTCGTTTGTCATCGAAGCTTGACCTTGAGAAGGTTCACCTTTTAACGCTTTACAATATTTATTTGCAATATGATTTTTCACGTTGTGTTTGCGTCTTTTTTGAAAAACTTATGACAAAACTTGCATGAGCCTTGTTTGGACCGCAGCCATTGACATAAATCGTAATTGCACAGCCTTCGGGGTTCCTATTCGTAGGAAGGATTGCTATCACATGTTGCTTGAAGACGCGTCACAACCAACGGATGATGACACTTGTTGAAGCCATTTCAGAGATTTTTGTGAGAGCGTTTTTGAGAGCGTTTTTAAACAAAGTATTTGCGGAGAGCGTTTTTGAGAGCGTTTTTGAGATTTTTGAGAGTAGAGATTGTTATAAGTTATTGTGATTCAACCAAAACATCAAATACATATATATAGTAACCTACTAGGGGTATAATGGTAAAAAAACATCAAAAAAAAAACGGTCAAAAATCACAAAACGCTATATAGCCTTGGGTACGGTAACGGTTTGAAAACCGGTTTGGAGACCGGTTTAAACCGGCTTGGCGGACCGTTTGAAAACCGTTTGCGGACCGTTTGAAAACCGTTGGGGCGGACCGGTTTGAACGGTTTGGCGGACCTGTTTGGAACACGTTTTGGAGGACCGGTTTGGACCGGTTTGGAAACCGGTTCTGTTTGAACCGGTTGAAATTGAAAGGTTAAACCGATCAAGAACGGCGGTTCGGCCCTTTGAACCGGTTTGGGCCTCAAACCGGTTCCGGTTTTTTTGGCCGAACCGGTTCCCGAACCGTTTTTTTTTGGCCACCTCTAGTGTGTATTCAGATCGGCACCATGCTTTCACTAGAGTCAAAGAACACAAAGTTTCTTGGATCATCTCATATATGAATAAATGGTTTGATACGTGCAGAAGATTGAAGTTGAACAAAACAATTGATAAAGCTCAATACGAACATTCAAGAAAAAAGAAATTATTAAGGAAGTCCTTTTAAGAGTCATTGCACGAGTGAAGTTTCTTGCTAACATAGTTTCATTTTGTGGATCAAAAGAAAAGTTGTATAAAAAAGGTAATGATAATTTTTTATATTGTTCCATTTTCACACCAATACTTATATTTAATTTTTATAATTGATTTCACATTCTTAATTGTTAATTGTATTTAAAAGGTAATGGAAATTTCTTGGGTCTCATTTGCAAAACCGGTGAAGGGATCACTTACAACACAACAACACAATGAGGAGATTAACTTGACTATCAAACAATAGAACTGGATTAACCACAAGTAAAATACTAAGAACACAAGTGAATAAGAGACAGAACAATATAGCAAAATACCCAAGGAGATAGTTTTCAAGATTGCAGTATATTGCCTTCTAAGTTCTATTACAAGTGTTACGAAGCATAAAAGAAGATTACAAGTACTTGAGATATATATACCACATCCTACAGCCGGCCATACTATGAAAGCCAGTCGGATACAATTGACTAGGCATAAACAAAATCATTGTAGTCATAATTGACTAGACACAAACAAAATCAATTGTAGAGTCAAAAGGCAGATTGCCTTTTAATTTGTGACTATGACATGTCATAGCTCACTTCCTATATATTTACAAAAAGGATAAAGTACATGAAGTAGAAAGTTACAGACTTAAGAACTCAATGTACAGTTACTAAAAGCATGGACCTTTTCACCAACCATGTAAGTTGTTGACTTATAGAGTTGGACCGTTTGGCGGAACCGGTTTGAAAACCGGTTTGGAGGACCGTTTGAAAACCGTTTCGGTTTGAAACCGGTTTGAAACTGGAAAGGTTAAACCGATCAAGAACCGGCGGTTCGGGCCCAGTTTGAAACCAGTTTGGGCCTCAAACCGGTTCCGGTTTTTTTGGCCAAACCGGTTCCCGAACCGGTTTTTTGGCCACCTTTAGTGTAGGTTATGCAGATCGCACCATGCTTCCACTAGAGTCAAAGAACACAAAGTTTCTTTGGATCATCTCATAATATGAATAAAGGTTTGATACGTGCAATATTGAAGTTGAACAAAACAATTGATAAAGCTCAATACGAACAATTCCAAAAAGAAAGAATTATTAAGGAAGTCTTTTTAAGAGTCATTGCCCTAGTGAAGTTTCTTGCTAAACATAGTTTAGCATTTTGTGGATCAAAAGAAAAGTTGTATAAAAAAAGTAATGAATTTTTTATATTGTTCATTTCACCAAATACTTATATGTTATTTTTATAATTGATTTCACTTCATAATTGTTATTGTATTTAAAAGGTAATGGAATTTCTTGGGTCACATTTGCAAACCGGGTGAAGGGTCATCACTTACAACACAACAACACAATGAGGAGATTACTTGACTAATCAAACAGTGGAACTGGATTAACCACAAGTAATGAACTAAGACACAAGTGAATAAGAGACAGAACAATAGCAAAATACCCAAGGACATGGTTTTCAAGATGCAGTATATTGCTTCTCAAGTTCTATTACAAGTCTTACGAAGCATAAAAGAAGATTACAAGTTTGAGATATATATACCACATCCTACAGCCGGCCATACTATGAAAGTCAGCCGGATACAATTGACTAGACATAAACAAAATCAATTGTAGAGTCATAATTGACTAGACACAAACAAAATCAATTGTAGAGTCAAAAGGCAGATTGCCTTTTAATTTGTGACTATGACATGTCATAGCTCACTTCCTAATATATTACAAAAAGGATAAAGTACATGAAGTAGAAAGTTACAGACTTAAGACCTCAATGTACAGTTACTAAAAGCATGGACCTTTTCACCAACTCATGTAAGTTGGTGACTTTACAGAGTTTGGAAACCGGTTTGAAAACCGGTTTGGAGGACCGGTTTGAAAACCGGTTCGGTTTGAAACCGGTTTGAAACTTGGAAAGGTTAAACCGATCAAGAACCGGCGGTCCGGGCCCGGCTTGAAACCGGTTTGGGCCTCAAACCGGTTCCGGTTTTTTTGGCCGAACCGGTTCTCGAACCGGTTTTTTGGCCACCTCTAGTGTAGGTTATGTAGATCGGCACCATGCTTCCACTAGAGTCAAAGAACACAAAGTTTCTTTGGATCATCTCATAAATATGAATAAATGGTTTGATACGTGCAGAAGATTGAAGTTGAACAAAACAATTGATAAAGCTCAATACGAACAATTCAAAAAAGAAAGAAATTATTAAGGAAGTCTTTTTAAGAGTCATTGCACTAGTGAAGTTTCTTGCTAAACATAGTTTAGCATTTTGTGGATCAAAAGAAAAGTTGTATAAAAAGGTAATGATAATTTTTTATATTGTTTCATTTTCACCAAATACTTATATGTTAATTTTTATAATTGATTTCACTTCATAATTGTTAATTGTATTTAAAAGGTAATGGAAATTTCTTGGGTCTCATTTGCAGAACCGGTGAAGGGTGATCACTTACAACACAACAACACAATGAGGAGATTAACTTGACTAATCAAACAGTGGAACTGGATTAACCACAAGTAATGATACTAAGAACACAAGTGAATAAGAGACAGAACAAGATAGCAAAATACCCAAGGAGATGGTTTTCAAGATTGCAGTATATTGCCTTCTCAAGTTCTATTACAAGTGTTACGAAGCATAAAAGAAGATTACAAGTACTTGAGATATATATACCACATCCTACAGCCGGCCATACTATGAAAGCCAGCCGGATACAATTGACTAGACATAAACAAAATCAATTGTAGAGTCACAATTGACTAGACACAAACAAAATCAATTGTAGAGTCAAAAGGCAGATTGCCTTTTAATTTGTGACTATGACATGTCATAGCTCACTTCCTAATATATTACAAAAAGGATAAAGTACATGAAGTAGAAAGTTACAGACTTAAGACCTCAATGTACAGTTACTAAAAGCATGGACCTTTTCACCAACTCATGTAAGTTGGTGACTTTACAGAGTTGCAGCGAAAAGGGGTCCAGCTTTATGTAAAGTACATCAGATAAAGCATGTATACTAAAAGTCTTCGGAAATATTTTGTCTTCAAGTGTGGCTTGGGAAGACTTTGCCTCTGAAGCTTCGGAAGACTTCATTTTGGCTTCGGAAGATATTGGTCTTGGCTTCGGAAGATTTCACACTTAGAATATTTCTATTATTGGTGTGAAACTTCCGAAGCATTCTTCTTCAATGCACTTGTGCATGCATGCAGGAGACTTTGAGTGCTTGAGTTGCATAGCCTTAACATGTAATCCTTACAAACTCCCCCTAGGCTGATGCTACCAAAACACTTTTATGACTTCAGATATCAACAGTCCTCATTATGATGATAACCATCCCTTTCTTTATAAGATGATCAAGATCACTCAGACTCTCAAAATGTCTTCTCATATCAAAGAGATCATGTAGAGGCAGATTGAACATGTCTTTCCATGTGTAGACATCCTCAATTTCTTGATCTCTAATGACATATCATATTTTTGGATTTATGGTGTATGTCCAGGACAAGATGGGTCTTCCTGATACTAGAGGAGCTGTTTGAGTGGGAGATGATGGAGCATCCTCTGGCTGCACATCCTCAGGATGTTCTGACTCATCCTGAAGTTTAGAAAAAGATGTTTCTTTCTTCTTCTTTGGCTTTGGCTTTGAAGCCATCCTTTTCTTTCTTTTTGTTCCTTTTAACTAAGAAGACTGGCCTACAGTACCTGGTTGATCTTCTTTGTCTTTCTCAATTAGGTCTTCTTCTCTTGCAGGTTTAGAAGGAGAGGGAGTTTGACCCTGTTGTGGATCAGAAGATGAAGCTTGCTGAGTCTCAGCAGGAAGTTTAGATTGTGTTGTCTCAGGTTGCTCAACCTAAACCTCCATTTTAGTTGGAGATTGACTTGGAGGGGAGTGTAAGTCCATTAGCTCTCCACTCTTGATCTTTTGCTTGATTACCCTGATATGCTCATCCATAGTGGACAGAGACATAGGGCCAAGTCTTCTTTCGGAGAATCCATACAACTTCAAGAAGCTCATCATCTGTAAATACATGTGTCCCTAGTTTCTGAACTTAATGTAATATGTTTGTATTGTCTTACACATATGTAATTGTACGGGTACCTAATGAAATACAATATGTGATTGTGCTTATAATGTTGAATATTTCATTAGTTGGTATGTAATAACGCTTATTGAACTAACTATATAAGTTGTGGTTGTTTGAATAATATCTAAATCAATTAATGATTATGAAACATATTCAAACTTAATCGTGTGAAGTTCTCATGCAATTGGCCCATGCTAATGGACCATACGCATGAACAACTTCATGCTAATGAACCAGTCATACGAATGAACCAGGAGACTGGATCAGTCGCATGATTGTAACATGAGATTGACTCAGTCGCACGACTGAATACTCAGTCGTGCGAATGGATCAATCGCATGACTCAATCGCACGACTGAACCATGATTGTAACATGAGATTGAGAAACCCTAACCTATAAATACCACTTAAATCGTGGAAAAACAAGACACTTTGAATATTTTGATACCTAGACGTACCCTAGCCATCCAGAAACCTCTAGTAACTTGTTCTAACTTCAAAGATCGTAGTAGATCGATTGCTAATCGTTCTTGACATTTAGATTCATCTTCAATTGATTCTACATGCGTTCTCACTAATTGGATCGCTAATCAAATAGGATTTCGCACTGTTTGATTCGGTATATGCGTAAATCTGTTAGTATTCATGAGTACATGATCATAACAAGTGGTATTAGAGCTTTGGCTTTAGATTTACGTGTGATTCAATCTTTTTGATATAAAAATTGTGTTTTTACACTCAAAAAACGCAATATTTTGTGTCAAATCGGGTTTTAGACGTCTCTAGATCGTAAAGTTAAGTTTTTTCCGGTATACAATAATTAGGGTTAGCAAGAAATTCATGTTTTTGCGTTCAATCACCTTAAGCCTACGAATTTTTGAAATCCAGCAGGCCCAGTCGCACGATTGACTCAATCGCCCGACTGAGTTCATATGCATCCCCTATACGTACAATTAGACTCATTCGTACTTCCATTCGTACGACTGAGAAGCCTATTTGCATTGTTCAACTGCATTAGTTCATTCGGTCGACTGAGTCATCCACATTGTTTTAGTCACACGATCAAACCATCTGCATAGGTCAATCGCCCGAATAGCCCAATCGCACACCTTCATTCGCACTAATACAACAGTTTGGTTTAAAGTTAAGGTTAATAGAAATGGAAGACCAATACTTAGCATTCACAGCAGGGATAGACTCACATATTCAAAACTTACTGCTATGGGAGAATGAAGTGGGGAATCACAACAAACCCCATAGCTACTCATGTTAGACGAATACCCACAATGGAAACAACGTTTCGAGATCTACTTAAATGGAGTAGACCCCAATCTGTAGGAATCTATAGAGACGGGGAACAACATGCTAGTAGGAGCTGATGGTGTCAGACTCACACTTGGTGGCATGACTGATGGACAAAAGGTGAAATACAATGCTAAAAAGAAGGTTTATGCTTTGCTCACACAGTTAATTCCAAAGGATATTTTCTATCAATTCTCAAAATATACACAAGCAAAGAAACTATGGGATGCATTGGAGAAAAGATATGATGGAAACGCATCATTGAAGGCCATAAAGGCTAAGGCTTTAAAGAAGGAGTTTGACAACTTCTCCTTGATGGGAAAAGAAAGCCTAGATGATGTTATCGATAGGTTCTACCACTTGATGAGTGACATGCACACTCATGGAGTATCGATGTCAATGGTGGACAAAGTGTCCATTTTTGCAGACGGGCTGCCAGAGAAATGGGTCTCATTTGTCTCCAATCTCAGGCAGAATGGTATGCTAAAGAAGTTAGATATCAATGATTTCATTCTGAAGTTGAGAGAGGAAGAACTAAGAATGAAGTACAGAGCTCAAAAGGCTTCTTATGATTAGAATCCATCACTGTACAACGTGACTCCTCAAGCCAAAACATCTGGAGCACCTCTTCAGACAACTTTTGTATCGAGCTCGTCTGGTCCTTCACCAGCCTTTACTTCAGGGTCAGAAGCGTCAGGGTCGTCTGGTACCCAATACATTGCACCTGAAGCAAATGTAGCAAAGTTGAAGACCGAGAACTTCGGCAATGTGATAGTTGAGGTAGCTAAAGAGCACATGGATCTCTTAGCTACGGTAGTCCACTCCTATGATGGACTAATTGCTGGTAAAATTGGGAACTGCCATCTAGCAGATGAGGATTATGAGCAGGTGGATGAGACAGAGCTAGAGTGGATGGACATAATGTGGGCCTTAGCAAGTGATGTCCAGAGAGCTAAGAAGTTCGTCAAAAAGACCGGACAAAATTTGATTGCAACTAATGACACTACCTTCGGCTTTGATAAAACCAAGGTAACGTGCTTCAACTGCGGTGAGAAAGGGCACTTCAAAAGGTTGTGCGTGAAGGCAAAGAAGACTGGCAATGGGAATCCTTTTTCCTCCTTCAATCATCAGGATAAACCACTAGCAGTCCTACTTCATCAAGCAAGGATCCTAAAGCCTGAACTGCTTATGATGATGAAGGACAGGACTGGAGCTTTCGGTTTGTCTCACCGGGAGAATCTAATATCGCTAGTGTGGAGGATATAGATGATGACTCTGCTAGTGAAGGAGATATTGCAGTCGAACTCGCTATGTCAAACTCAGAAGAAACTGCACCAATGGTCAACTACCTGCCTGAAGAAGGGAAAACCGTGACAATGTCAGAATCACCAGCTCCAGAAACACCAAACTCTGCATTGATGGCTGATTCATCAGAACCCGCACAGGTAAGTACTACTAACCAACTTTTCAATAATCATGCTTGTGCTGATTGTAATAAATTTAGGGAAAACATTGATTTAAAATTTTCTAGGTTATTAGATCATAATGATAACTTAGTAAAGGACTTGGAACTATGCTAAATCTAACAAAGTGTTAAAACAAAATGAACATAGTTACAAAGAAAAGATAGACCTTTTGAACAAACAGCTTAGGGAAATAGAAGTAGTAGCCTTTAACCAAGATAATGACATTAGGTACTATCTAAACTCTCTTGAGGACACTAAGAAACAAAAGGCAATTTGAGAAGTAAAAGTTAATTCCCTAAAACAAAGACTGCATAGTTGGACTAGTTCTTCACACATAGTCCAACACTTAGTGAGAGAGCGCAATAATGGGGAGGGTTTGGGTTAGAAAGTGGTTCCACCACCACATGAGACCTTGATGAACACTAAAAGTAAACCAATTAATAACAATCCAATCAAGGATCATGTGGTGTCCCCTCCTCTTGTAAGTGATCCAGATTCCACATGTTCATCAAATGAATCTGGTACTAAACAAAAGGAGGCCACTTCAAAGGCAAAAGGTAAAATGCCTTGCGTTAATCTGGACAAAGAGTTTGAAAAGGTTAGTATAAAGTCTGGTTCAACAACTGTCAAATCTGAACCTAAAATGACCAGTAATGTTAACCAATCATGTGCATCATGTGAAAGTCCAGAAAATAGAAAAGAAAAAGATGTTAAAAATGTTAAAGCAATTAATTTTGTTAAAACAGAAAAAACATCTAAACAATCAAAGTCAAAACCCAAACAAAGTAAGGTCACCTGAGTGTCACATACATCTCCACAAAATAGTTAAATTGTAAAGTCGAAAGCAGATCATGCTACAGTTGTGGAGAGTGTGGACACATTGCGTCTCATTGTCCTTACTATCAGACACCGAGGAGGAAAGTTGAACTCCCTAAACAAAAACCAAGCGCTTTTAAGAGGAACTCAGTGATGCCACCTAAAAGAGATAGTGAACCTAAAGTTCAACACATTAGCGAGTCATCTGTTTATCACAAACAGGCCTTACACAAAGCTGGCTTATGGACGGAGAAATCAACCTCATTGTTTGATACTGAGAACAAGAAGGCATCTGAGCTTCCCTCACCCTCGAATGGTCAATGGGTTACATTTAAGATGTGTGATGCCTCTGGGAAACCCAAGCTAGTGAAGGCTTGGGTCCCTAACCTGAACTAATGTTTTCAAACTGAATGTGTAGGGTGTTCGATATAGTGCTGAAACCAACATGTGGATTATAGACAGCAGAGCATCCAGGCACATGACAGGGAACATGGATCTCTTATCAAACGTCAAACAGATGAAAGGAGGTCATGTTTTGTTTGCAGGAAACAAAGGTGGGTACATCACAGCTCTAGGGGAAATAGGTAATTAGAAAGTGAAGTTTGACAAGGTAAACTACGTTCAACAACTTCAAAATAACTTGCTTTCTATTTCTCAAATTTGTGATAAAGACTTTAAGGTAGTATTTGACAACAAGAAGTGCTATGTCTTGAAAAAGGACTATGTTATCCCTGAGAATCAAGTCTTAATGTCTGCCTCAAGATATAAGGATCTTTATGTCTTGGATCTATCAAAGGCCTCCACAACGGATCATGAAGTTCAGTTCTTCTTGTCAAAAGCTATTGAGAAGGAATCCATCTCCAGGCATAGGAAAATGGGACACATTAATCCACGGAATATGAATCACTTGATCCAGAATGATCTAGTGAGAAGAGTTAACGTCAAAAACTCTCAACTTCCGGATTTCTGTGTTGCGTGCAAAAAGGGAAAATAGACGAAGAAGTCTCATAAGGAAAAAAAAGTTCATTCTATCGAACTTCCTCTTGAACTTCTTCACATGGATCTGTTTGGTCCAGTCAGTACAAGAAGCATCGCAGGCGACTTGTACTGCTATGTAGTTACTGATGACTACCCAAGATACACTTGGGTGATGTTTTGAAATCCAAATCAGAAACATTTGAGTCATTCAAGGAATTAGTAACTACACTGGAGTCCCTATACAAGTTGAAGGTACGTCAAGTGTGCTCAGACAACGGAACCGAGTTCAAGAATCAATGGATGGAGGCTTACTGCAAGGAAAAGGGAATTGTGCATCAGTTCACCTCTGCCCACACTCCTCAGATGAATGGTGTTGCTGAAAGGAAGAATCGTAGCTTGATAGAGACAACACAGACGATGTTAGCTGACTCAGAACTGCCTATCCAATTCTGGAATGAAGCAGTTGCTAATGCGTCTTATACGCTAAATCAGGTTCTGGTAGTTAAACGCCATGGAAATACATCTTACGAGTTACTACAACGACGTAAACCCAATCTAGAGTATCTCGAGCCGTTTGGCGCTCCTTGCACCCTACTAAAGAAGACTCAGGATGGAAATTCAGCGAGAAAGCTGATGAAGGTATCTTTCTAGGATACAACATACCGAACAAGAGGGTTTACAACAACTCTACGGGTCAGGTAGAAGTGTGGTGTAATGTTGATGTTCAGAGATACACCACACCACCTGCTGGAAAGGACCCGCCTTCTTTTTTGACTATGATGGATTCTTCAAGTGCTTCAACATACCACTCTCCACTTTTGATGATGAGTTAGCAACAACAATGATGTATGATGTTTTAAACACACCATCTCAAGAATCTACATCATCTGGACTACAAGGTGATTCATCTAACAACTTAGGGGGAGCACTTGAAGATAGTGATTCTTCCTCTGATGAATAAGCTGTGGAGACTGATCAGAACAACCAGGAGCAACAGGTTCCTCCTACCGATAGTCCACAAGCATCTGACATTGATGCCTCTGTGTCTTAGGAACCTCAAACTCCTACTGCCTTAGATACTAAACCGAATGTTCATAATCTTGATTCTAAGGTAGTTATTCCAAGCACTCCTGGACCACGCCTAAATGTCTATCATCCTTTGGATAATGTCATTGGAGATGTGAGATCAGGAGTTCAGACTAGAAATCAGTTGTATTCAGCTGATTATGCCTCGATGATGGAAAAGGGTTACCTTCATGTTGGTGCATACCGTTGCTTTGTGTCTCAGTTTGAGCCAAAGTATGTTAGTGAAGCCCTGAATGATGAGACATGGGTGAGTGCCATGCAAGAAGAACTTTTTCAGTTCAAGAAGTTAGGTGTATGGACTTTGGTGGAAAGACCTAAACGTGCTAAGGTCATTGGCACAAAATGGGTCTTGAAATGCAAGAAAGATGATCATGGCGTGATCATCAGAAACAAGGATCGACTTGTTGTTCAAGGATTTCGACAAGTCAAGGCATTGACTACAATGAAGTGTTTGCACCCGTGGCAAGAATGGAAGCAATCCATATCTCCTTGCCTACGCATCGTATATGAAGATTAAAGTTTATCAACTTGATGTTAAGAGTGCATTTCTTCATGGTGAAATTAGAGAGATAGTGGTCAGTCAACCCGAAGGATTTGAGGATCCATATCATCGAGACAGAGTTTACAAACTCGACAAGGCTCTATATGGGCTTTATTAAGCTCCTAGAGCCTGGTATGAGAAACTCTCGACTCACCTTGTGAAACACGGTTTTCACAGAGGTGTCATTGATCGTACACTGTTCATAAAAGAAAAGGATGGAGATTACTTCTTGACCAAATCTGTGTCGATGAGATAATCTTCGGTTCAAAGAACGAAGATCTATGTAAGAGTTTGAAGCAGTAAAATGAAGGCTGAGTTTGAAATAAGTGCCATGGGAGAGATGAAATTCTTTCTCGAGTTATAGGTGGATCAGACACCAAAAGGGATTTTCTACATCAGACCAAGTATGTAGGAGATATCCTCAGTCGGTTTGACATGGAGAATGCTTCTGCAGCTGGGATACACTTGCTACAACCATGATGTAGCACCCGACGAGAATGGTGATCTGGTTGATGCCACCATGTACTGAGGAATGATTGGATCTCTCATGTACCTCACTGCCTCATGACCTGATATCATGTACGCGACATGTTTATGTTCAAGATATCAAGCAAAGCCAAAAGTTAACCATCTGATAGGGGTCAAAAGGATCTTTGGTTATCTGAAGGGTACTCCAACACTTGGGTTGTGGTATCTGTCACACCCCCGCTAAGAGCGGAAACATGGGGATGCGACGAGACAGGAATTGTCATAACACATGGTAAGCGATAGAGATGCATTAATAATAATGATGACAAGCGTGTCATGACAACACCCGACAACAAGGGGACTTGTGTCGTGTTTAGTCAGTATTCACGACAACATAGCCATAAGCATAAACCTGATACATAAATCATAATACATAGATGATAACATTGTATGCAATTCCCACAACCCGAGAACAAGTTACAAAGTATAATGTTGTTGAAATAAATACATCAATTGTTTTCAAAATGACAAGTTTGGCCCGAAAATGCATCCTAGGGTCTCCACTAAGGCAAACACACTAGAACCTCAGCTAGCGTGATCACCTGAAAAGATATGCTCAAAATGGTCAACAAAATTGTTGGTGAGTTCACAGGTTTAAAGTAAATAAGTAATTGATGCCGTATAAAGTTGTTGCAGAATACCGTGCATACAGTTATAAGTAAGCAAAATCACATGACAAGAGCTTTACAACCAACCTAATGACGTACACAAAGAATCTTGTCGGAATATATTCAACCAAGGCCCGTTCCTGGCTTTCGTTGGTACTAACTAGTATACCAACACGAGGGTGGGGGTGTCAACCCAGTAGTACTACCAATACCTAACCGTTGGTTCCACACTGGAATTAAATGGTTGTAAGAAAGAACCACAAAGCAGACTCAAGCATGTATCGGATAAGTACCCACAAAACCATAACACGTCGATTCCAAGTATGTAAATTGTATGTATGTTGTACAACATAGAAAACAGGCGAGCATACTTTTCCCCCATGTTTGTAAATGTTTGCAAAGTAGTATAAGCAAAAAGGGGCCACGAAACTCACATGTTTAGTGGTAGGTATGAATGATCGGATTCCCAACAATTGTATGCAGAGAACAGTCAAACACCTATTGACAGTTATTGCTAAGCATTAATGACGTGTATAAAGCGTATAGTAATGTTTGGTCGGTTCGGGTCGTATCGGTTCGGTTGTGGGTAGCCACACACACAAGCGGACACACGTATCAGATCTTATGTAGATCCAAGTACTACAAGTAGTCATCATTGCTTATGACATCGTGAAATGATCTCGTGGTTATGAAAGATAGCACTCGTTAAGTATTGGAGTTCCAATTGGATTGTCGATAATTGTAAAATGTTAGGTTGTTTTCAATTGAAATAGTATGTGCATGTTGATAGCGTTGACTTTAATCTTTGTGGTCAAACATGACACTCTTACTGATATTACCTTATCATCATCAGACGTTCAAGGGGAAATTCACACTCAACATCATCAGTCACACAACAGGACCAGACGCTCGACTCAACGCTCCATCCGTACGAATCAACCTTCAATCGTACGAATCAGCTTCATTCGTACGATTGAGTCATCATTCGCATGACTGGCATTCAGTCGTACCACACAACACACATTCGCACGACCCAACCTCCATGCGCATGAATCAACCCTCAATCGTGCGAATTAGCTACTTTCGTGCGATTGAACCTTCATTCGTGCGATTGGACTCCAGTCATGCGAAACACGCACAATAGCATACATTTAGTCGGTCACCTGACTCAGTCGCACACACACTCATTTGATCGCACAACTCAGTCGCATGACATCCCTAGTCGCACGATTCAGTCACCCGAAAGACACAATCGCATGACTCAGTCGCACGACTCACCCAGTCGCACGGCTCAGTCGCATGACAGACCTAGTCACCTGAACTGCAGGTTCGCGACTGCAGAAGTGCAGAGCAGCCTTCGGCTGCTCTGAGCACATGTTTTACACAACAAGGACTTCCAGAAACACTCTACAAACATACACAAACATGAAACATAAGCAGAAAGACCTCACACGCACCCACACGACCTCATGTGTTCGAGTTGAACCGAACACCCGAAACCCTAGTTTGGACAGCGTGAATAAGTAAGGAAAGGGACAACCAAGGTCGTCTACCTGCTAGAATAGAGTAGACTAGGCCATAGATGGAGTCTAGACGACAAGAACAAAACCAAGCGGGTTGGATTTGGTGCTAGAATGAAGAAGATGTGAAGAAGAAGGTGAAGAGGATGAAGAAGATGAAGATGAAATGAGATTAAGGGCTGGAATATGGGCTTATATACCCAGCCCAAGTTTGCAAAATGGCGAGCTTAGTCCCTGCACTTAACCTCGAGTTCCCCAAAATTTGTTTCGGTTGATTACGACCTTAAAATGTTCGTATTAAGGTTAAAAGCGTGTTAATGGTAATTGATAGTCTAAAATGGTTTTATTAATGACAATGGTTGAAATTAAAAATGATATATTTGGTGGTAATGGTGATGAAATTTATAAAAGGTTTATGCTTAGCACACGTTCTCGGAGGAAGTACATGCACAAGGGAAAATGAAGCAGACATGATTCCTTAAAGCAGGAGTTCATGAAGAAAAGGAAGAATAATTAAAATAATTCTATGCTTATTTATGTCGTTCGACGGAACTTAAGGTGACAGATGTCACAGTATCCTCAGTTGAGAGAATTTCGTCCCGAAATTCAGCTAGAGTTAGGTCCAAGAGTGTCATCCACGAATAGGTGTGGGTATTTGAGTTTCATTTGATCTTCCCGTTCCCATGTAAACTCTGGCCCTCGTTTTGAATTCCACCTTACACGAACAATTGGTATTCTGCTGCGCTTCAACTGTTTGACCTTACGATCCATGACCTCAAAGGGTTCCTCAATAAAATGATGCTTTTCGTCAATTTTGATATCGTCAATGGGTATGTGAAGTGATTCGTCAGCCAAACACTTCTTGAGGTTCGACACATGGAAAGTATCATGCACACCATTGAGTCTTGTGGTAACCTTAATCGGTAAGCCACTGGACCAATTCTTTCTGTAATCTCGAATGGTCCAACGTATCTTGGGGCTAACTTCCTTTTCTTTCCAAACCGAACAACTCCTTTCCAAGGAGAGACTTTGAGTAACACTCGGTCCCCAACGTTGAATTCTAAAGGCTTTCAACGATTGTCAGCGTAGCTCTTTGGCGATCTCTAGCGGCTTTAGTCTATCTTGATTTGGAAGATCTTGTCGGTTGTTTCTGAATGATCTCTGGGCCCGTTAACTAACTTTCACCAATCTCGGCCCAACAAACGGGTGATCTACACTTCCTTCCGTACAACGCTTCGAACGGAGCACACCCAATGCTGGTGTGGTAGCTGTATTGTATGAGAACTCAATCAATGGCAAATAAGTATCCCAACTACCACTAAAGTGGATTACACACGCTCTCAGCATGTCTTCCAGTGTTTGTATGGTTCGTTCACTTTGCCCATCTGTTTGAGGGTGATAGGCGGTACTCATGTCTAATCGAGTGCCCATCGCTTTCTGTAGTGTTTGCCAAAATCGTGAAGTGAATCGGCCGTCACGGTCGGATATGATTGACACCGGCACTCCGTGTCTTGTCACGACCTCTTTTATGTACAATCTCGCCAACTTGTCCATTTTGTAGTCTTCTCGGATTGGCAAGAAGTGTGCTGATTACGTCATTCGATCCACTACGACCCATATCGAATCATGCCCGTTGCTCGCTCGAGGAGTTTGGTAATGAAGTCCATGGCTATGTTCTCCATTTCCATTCGGGAATCTCAGGTTGCTGTAACAGTCCCGATGGTTTCTGATGTTCAGCTTTAACTTTCGAGCATGTCAAGCATCTGCTGACGTACGTGGCAATGTTTCTTTAGGCCTGGCCACCAGTACATATCTTTGAGATCGTGGTACATCTTGTCCGCGCCAGGATGAATAGAATATCGCGTCTTATGTGCTTCATCCATGACCAAGGTACGTACACCTCCCCACTGGGTACCCATATACGGTCCACGAAGTACTGTACGCCATCGTCCTTGCACATCAGTTGTTTATCCAACCCTCGAAATTCTTCTCCCGCAAGGTTTTCTTTTTCAATGCCTCACTTTGTGCAATTTGGATCTGAGATTTCAAATTTTTTTGAATGGTCAATCCAAAGCTCGAGCGTAGTGGTTTCACGCGTTCTTTGCGGCTTAGAGCATCAGCACCACATTAGCTTTCCCGGATGATACCGGATTTCACAATCGTAGTCACTAAGAAGCTCTACCCAGCATCGCTGTCGTATATTGAGTTCCTTCTGATTCAGAATATGTTGAAGGCTTTTATGATCTGTGTATATGATGCATTGGTTCCATACAGGTAATGCCTCCATATTTAAGTGGATACTACAACGCCCAACTCAAGATCATGAGTCGTGTAGTTCTTCTCGTGCACCTTAAGTTGTCGCGAAGCGTAGGCAATCACCTTATCTTTCTGCATTAGTACACATCCCAACCCTTGATGCGAAGCATCACAGTACACCACAAAATCATCAGTTCCGTCTGGGAGGGACAATATCGGTGCATTGCACAACTTATCTTTCAGCGTTTGGAACGCCTGTTCTTGCGCATCTCCCCAATCAAACTTCTTGTCTTTCTGAGTCAGCAACGTCAACGGTTGACCGATCTTTGAAAAGTTTGCAATGAAACGACGATAGTATCCGGCTAATCCTAAGAACTGTCGTATCTCTGAAGGTGTCTGGGGTGTATCCCATTTCTTTACCGCTTCGATCTTGCCGGGATCTACATGAATCCCATCCTTGTTAACCACATGACCCAAAAACTTCACCTCTCGCAGCCAGAATTCACACTTCAGGAACTTGGCGAAAAGTTTCTCTTCTCTTAACAGTTCCAGTATTGCCCGAAGGTGTTCTTCATGATCCTCTTCGATCGAGAGTAGATAAGTATGTCGTCAATGAATACGATCACAAACTTATCCAAGTAAGGTTTGCACACCCGATTCATCAGGTCCATGAACACAACTGGTGCGTTAGTCAATCCGAACGACATGACCAAGAACTCATAGTGCCCATAACGAGTTCTAAACGATGTCTTCAGTACGTCCTCCTCGAAAACCCTTAGTTGGTGATATCCAAATCGAAGGTCGATCTTGGAAAAATACGAAGCTCCTTGTAACTGATCAAACAGGTCGTCGATCCTGGGGAGAGGATATCGATTCTTCACAGTTAGTTTGTTCAACTCACGGTAGTCGATGCACATACGGAACGACCCATCCTTCTTCTTGACAAATAACACCGGTGCTCCCTAAGGCGAGTGACTCGGCCGAATAAAAACCTTCTCCAGTAGTTCCTGTAACTGGCTAGATAACTCTTGCATTTCAGACGGTGCCAACCGATACGGTGTCTTTGCTACCGGTGTAGCTCCAGGAACCAACTCAATACGAAATTCCACCTGTCGTGGAGGGGGCAAACCAGGCAAGTCATCAGGAAATACATCTGGGTAATCCCACACTACAAGGATATCTGCCAATTTCTGCTCCTCTTGTTTCTTTTCCACCACGTGAGCCAGAAAAAAGTAGCATTGTTTTCGTAAACTCCGACGTGTTTTCATGCAAGAAATAAGCTTAATTTTCTCCCCGGTCTTTCTCCTTGAATTCTGAGTACTCCCCGTCTGACATAGGGATTCGCACTACCTGTCTCGACAGACAATCTCGGCCCCGTGTTTCGACAACCAATCCATTCCCACAATCACATCGAAACTTCCTAACTCGAAGGGTATCAAGTCTATATCGAAGGCGTGATTTTCTAATATTATCGAGCACTTTCTAATAATCTCGTCGGCCTGAACAACCCTACCATTGGCCATTTCTACAGAGTAGCTAGTTTCTAGCCTACTAGGACTCAAATCGAGCAATTGCACAAATTCAGAAGATATAAAGCTATTGTCTGCTCCAGTGTCAAATAATACAGATGCAAAGTGATTATTGAGTAAGTGCGTACCCGTGACAAAATTTGGGTCCTGACGGGCTTCATTGGCTCAAATGACAAAAGCGCATCCCTGGGCCGCGTTCCCCTGGTTTGTCGGGCCTTGATTTCCAGCTATAGCCATAGTCTGATGCTGGTTGTTCCCTTGTTGGCCCGATGCCCGATTCAGTTTGGGGCACATGTTCCGGTAGTGATCAGGGCTTCCACACTCATAATACCCTTGGAGTTGCCGGCGGGGTTAACCGCGTTGACTGGGCGACCATATTCGGCGCTGTTCTGCAGTCTCTTGCTAAATGTCCCGGGCGTCTACAGTTAGCGCACACCCGACACGGCATAGCTGGGGGATGATAAAAGTTGCACCTATCGCATCGGGGGTGTGGACCCATATATTCTCGCCTACTGGGTCACGGCCACAAAATTTCTGGTTGTCTTGGCCCTTTTCTTGAATTTCCCGGCACTCGACCGGCTCGTTTCCCCAACTTCTTTCCTTTTCTCTGCTCCCCTGCCCAATACCCCTGTTCTCACCATCTCATCAGTTAGAGCGCTAGCCTTCAGAATCATGCGGAATAGTAAGAGAAGCAGTAGCGGTTACCATTGCCTGGATTTGAGGAGCAAGTCCCCAAATGTACCTCTCTATCCTTTTTGATTCCGGGGTGACTAGATGCGGAACCAACCTTGCTAGCTCGTGAAAACGTTCGGTGTAAGCTGCGTGCCCAGCCCCCACCATGGCATGATTCCAGAACTCATGCTCAAGTTTTTGCATCTCATTGAGAGGACAGTACTACTTGGTGATTAGGGCCTTGAACTCATCCCACGACATTTGCATCGCCGATTCTCTTCCCCTAGCCTGAATCTGAGTGTTCCACCACGTTAGTGCCTTGCCCTGTAGTGAGCAAGTGGCGTACTTAATCCTTTGACTGTCGAGGCATTCGCTGATGTCGATCACGGCCTCCATCTTTTCAAGCCATCTGGTCAGAGCTATGGCTCCACCCTTGCCATAAAACTCTCGTGGTTTACAAGCCACAAATTCCTTGTATGAACATCCCCGTCTAACATTCACAATTCCAGTTTCATTACCGGCTGTACCACCATTTCCGGTCTCCTGATTGCTTTCGTTCCCAGTCGGGTTCCCGTTATCCTCGTTATCATGGCCACCATCCCCGTGGGGGTGAGAATTCTGAAGAGCATCGCTCACTTGGGCCACGATAGTCGGAATTAGTGCGGCCAGCTGTTGAGCGATTAAGGCTGCCATATCAGTGTTTCCTGCTCCTGGAGTGACATTGGTAGGACCATCACTTGTTCTCGATGCTCTACCTCTACCTCTGCCTCTCCTCTCGGGGCTTCACTTCCGCCACTGTTGCTGCGGGTAACTCTTCGAGGCGGCATGTTCTAATCATAAGAATAGCAAATGCATAAGTTTTAACCATTGCAGGACACATTATCCATGTCACATTAAGGTCTAACTTTCCAGGTTAAGACCATACTTATGGTTGTCACACATCGCATACAAATCGTAAATTTCTCACACCATGTATAAGTAATGTCCAACAGTATAGTCCATCATAATGATGGCATGTCCATGCATGAAATCAAGTTTAGTCTAGCAGAGGTTGCCTATTTCCTCTCTCGAGGTCTCAGACATAACCTCCTCGGGGTAAATCCTAGTGCTTAAGGTCAAACACAATAGCATGATCTGTGAAGATCTCTTTGGGTTCAATACCCAGATTGATAAAGCAACTCGATGCGCAGACGGAAACGGAAGATCCAATATAAACATCCTGTAAAGAGGGAGCACAAGGGCTCTCTCACGGGGGTGATAAGATCACGAAACAGATAGGTAATCGAACAAGTAGTGAGGAACACGTATGAGATACAAAATGCACATAACCCTGGCATGCAAATCTACATGAAGGTTCCTAGGTTATAGTCTAGGTCAAGTGTATTGCCTAATTCTCTATAACCAATAGCTCTGATACCAGTCTGTCACACCCCCACTAAGAGCGGAAACATGGGGATGCGACGAGACAGGAATCGTCATAACACATGGTAAGCGATAGAGATGCATTAATAATAATGATGACAAGCGTGTCATGACAACACCCGGCAACAAGGGGACTTGTGTCGTGTTTAGTCAGTATTCACGACAACATAGCCATAAGCATAAACCTGATACATAAATCATAATACATAGATGATAACATTGTATGCAATTCCACAACCCGAGAACAAGTTACAAAGTATAATGTTGTTTGAAATAAATACATCAATTGTTTTCAAAATGACAAGTTTGGCCCGAAAATGCATCCTAGGGTCTCCACTAAGGCAACACACTAGAACCTCAGCTAGCGTGATCACCTGAAAAGATATGCTCAAAATGGTCAACAAAATTGTTGGTGAGTTCGCAGGTTTAAAGTAAATAAGTAATTGATGCTGTATAAAGTTGTTGTAGATACCGTGCATACAGTTATAGTAAGCAAAATCACATGACAAGAGCTTTACAACCAAACCTAATGACGTACACAAAGAATCTTGTTGGAATATATTCACACAGGCCCGTTCCTGGCTTTCGTTGGTACTAACTAGTATACCAACACGAGGGTGGGGGTGTCAACCCAGTAGTACTACCAATACCTAACCGTCGGTTCCACACTGGAATTAAATGGTTGTAAGAAAGAACCACAAAGCGGACTCAAGCATGTATCAGATAAGTACCCACAAAACCGTAACACGTCGATTCCAAGTATGTAAATTGTATGTATGTTGTACAGCATAGAAAACAGGCGAGCATACTTTTCCCCCATGTTTGTAAATGTTTGCAAAGTAGTATAAGCACAAAAGGGGCCACGAAACTCATATGTTTAGTGGTAGGTATGAATGATCGGATTCCCAATAGTTGTATGCAGAGAACAGTCAAACACCTATTGACAGTTATTGTTAAGCATTAATGACGTGTATAAAGCGTATAGTAATGTTTGGTCGGTTCGGGTCGTATCGGTTCAGTAGTGGGTAGCACACACACACAAGCGGACACACGTATCAGATCTTATGTAGATCCAAGTACTACAAGTAGTCATCATTGCTTATGACATCCGTGAAATGATCTCGTGGTTATGAAAGATAGCACTCGTTAAGTATTTGGAGTTCCAATTGGATTGCGATAATTGTAAAATGTTAGGTTGTTTTCAATTGAAATAGTATGTGCATGTTGATAGTGTTGACTTTAATCTTTGTGGTCAAGCAATGACACTCTTACTGATGTTACTTTATCATCATCAGATGTTCAAGGGGAAATTCACACTCAACATCATCACTCACACAACAGGACCAGACGCTCGACTCAACGCTCCATCCGTACGAATCAACCTTCAATCGTACGAATCAGCTTCATTCGTACGATTGAGTCTTCATTCGCATGACTGGCATTTAGTCGTACCACACAACACACATTGTACGAATAAACCCTCAATCGTGCGAATTAGCTACTTTCGTGCGATTGAACCTTCATTCGTGCGATTGGACTCCAGTCGTGCGAAACACACAAATCGCATACATTCAGTCGGTCACCTGACTCAATCGCACACACACTCATTCGATCGCACAACTCGGTCGCATGGACATCCCTAGTTGCACGATTCAGGCCGAAAGACACAATCGCATGACTCAGTCGCACGGCTCACCCAGTCACACGCTTAGTCGCGCTGACAGACCCAGTCGCCTGAACTGCAGGTTCGCGACGGCAGAAGTGCAGAGCAGCCTTCGGCTGCTCGAGCACGGGTTTTACGCAACAAGGACTTCCAGAAACAATCTACAAATATACACAAACATGAACACAAGCAGGAAAGACCTCACACGCACCCACACGACCTCATGTGTTCGAGTTGAACCCGAACACCCGAAAACCTAGTTTGGACAGCCGTGAATAAGTATGGAAAGGGACAACCAAGGTCATCTACCTGCTAGAATAGAGTAGACTAGGCCGTAGATGGAGTCTAGACGACAAGAACAAAACCAAGCGGGTTGGATTTGGTGCTAGAATGAAGAAGATGTGAAGAAGAAAGTGAAGAGGATGAAGAAGAGGAAGATGAAATGAGATTAAGGGCTGGAGTATGGGCTTATATACCCAGCCCAAGTTTGCAAAATGGCGAGCTTAGTCCCTGCACTTAACCCTCGAGTTCCCCAAACTTTTTTTCGGTTGATTACGACCTTAAAATGTTTGTTATATTAAGGTTAAAGTGTGTTAATGGTAATTGATAGTCTAAAATGGTTTTATTAATGACAATGGTTGAAATTAAAAATGATATATTGTGGTAATGGTGATGAAATTTATAAAAGGTTTATGCTTAGCACACGTTCTCGGAGGAAGTACAGGCACAAGGGAAAATAAAGCAGACATGATTCCTTAAAGCAGGAGTTCATGAAGAAAAGGAAGAATAATTAAAATAATTCTATGCTTATTTATGTCGTTCAACGGACCTTAAGGTGACGGATGTCACAGTATCTCAGGACAATGACTTTGAGCTAACAGCGTATAGTGACTCGGATTACGGTGGCTGCAAGATGAATTACAAGTCTACATCCGCGGGATGTCAATTCTTTGGGAGGGATTAGTGAGCGGACTGTGTAAGAAGCAGACTCAGTTGCTTTGTCAACCGGGAAGCCGAATACGTTGCTGCTGCAAGTTGCTGTTCTCAAATCATATGGATTCAACAGCAAATGCGGGACTACGGTTTGCATTTCTTTCTACTCCTATTTTTGTTGATAACTTGCTGCAATACAGTAACTAAAAATCTGGTCCAACATCCTAAGGCCAAAACATCGGCATAAAAATAAACTTTATACGTGATTGCTTGAAAAGAACCTAAGCGAGTGATTAAAATAAATACCGATTTTCAACGTGCTGACCTCTATACCAAAGCTTTTGATGACCACGTTTTCTATATTTGTTAGAGGTCAACGGCCTTAAAAAGATAAGTGTGTAATTCCTGATGATGACCATGTGTAGTCGATTTGTATGTCCATTTTCTTTTAATTTTTATTTACTTATTTATTATTTAACTTTAAGTAGCTGAATTAAATTGATGTTATTTGGTCGCCTATTAAAATCCTAAAAAGAATAAATCGGTTATGGTTTTAGAATTCTAGGGGAGAATAAATCAGTAAGTAACATTAACAGAAAAAACGAGGGAGGAGGAGAGGCTAGCTGGTAGAAACTAGATCGTATCTGTGATACCGATTCAATAACTTTGGAAAATGATAGTACATAGGTACAAACCACTGGGACTTTAAAAGTTTAAATAAAATAATATGCAAAGTCCAAAGTATAAGTCTGTGTAGTCTGAGCAATATATAAGGAAAAATGATAGTAAAACTAGTACTACTAAGGTAACACAAAAAAGTAGACCTAGAGGTTGTTAGACCACAAATGATATTTCGGTAGATTCAACACAATAGATGATTAGACCTTGTTGGTGATCTCAAGAACAAACTAAGTTGTTCAACAAAATGTGGGTTAACATCTTATCCTGGTTAACACAATCAATAAAATTCCAATAAGGGGTGACGAGCAGAATAAGTGCCACAAATGTGAGCGTAAGACCAAAATATGAGCAAAAGCAATCAAACTAATAACTTATGTTGTTGGTGAGAACTGTGCAAAAAGATTAAAATTGCTCAAACAATAAGATAGGTTATGTGCCTCTTTGCTATGCGGTGGCACTGACCTGAGGATAAGCATAACCTATATATATTCTAGAATTCATTGTTGTTTGCCGCCACTCTGCTATGCGGTGGCACTGACCTGAGGCTTGGCTTCTCTCTGAAAGTTCTAAGAATAGTTTCTTCTTGAAATCTACCCTAAGACCGCTCAAAAATCTCCTAAGGAATATTGATTACCATATAAGTGTGGGATCCACAAATGCTTGTTGAAATAATCAAACCTTAAACTATCACCAATCTGTGTCAAAAGTCTGTGTATGGATTTAAGAGGACCAGTATACTGACAATCATCGTGGCTACAATTTTTGAAAGTTCAAATCAATATGGGGATCTAATAGTACTAGTATGATTTCCTAAACTTGTTAACGACTCTAGATGAAAAAAACAAGAATTGAGCATCAAAAGGTGTTGATAACATGTCCCAAATGATTTGACTTGCCTGTATGATTCCAAATTGAATTGTTCCATTTATGGTCAAAATAAATTGAAGCTGCCTATTCCGGAACCGAATCCATTAGATTTCTATCTTAGGATTTACACCTCACACAAAAAGTCAAAAACAAGCTATAGTTTGTATTTCAGTTTAAGTTTTTATTTTGTTTAAATTTAGTCTAGTTCAGTTTTGTTTGATATCGAACTAAGCCATGGAATTCAGTAGGGGATTTAATCATCTAAAAGGGTCACGTCTGAGGTGACCACACGTGTTTTCAAAGGTAAAATCAGTCACATCTGAGGTGACGAACTGTTTAAAAGGATCACGTCTGACGTGGTCAAAAGTTTTTCAAGTTAAAATGATCATGTCTGAGATGATCAAATGCTCATAAAGTTTAATCAAAAGTTAAAAGGGGTTTAAGTGAGGAATGGTCATAAAGTCAAAATCATGAGAATGATCCAATCGCACGTCTAGACCATGAGTATGGACCAACCGTACGAATGGACCATACTCATGCACTAAACAGTCGAATGGCACATGAGTATGAACCATTCACCCGAATGGCTTATCAGAATGAGCCAGTTAACCGAATGGAACTATGCGAATGAGTCAGTCGCCTGACTGAAATCCAGTTGGCCGGCTGAATGTGATCAACTGAGCCAATCGCACGACTGAGGTCCATTCGTCCGATTGAAATCAGATTCAGTATAAATAGGACCACAGTCGATCGCATTCAACTCATCACCCCTAATCGCCCTAAAATCGCACAGCCTACCCTTACTCTGCCAAAATTTCCTCTGACCCAAATTGCTTGCATATTCTCATATTCTGACATTTGTTGGTGTTTATACACGTAAAATGCGGTGTGAACATGCCAAAAATTCCTTCGATTAGACTTCAAAATCAAGAAATTGGCCCTAATAAGACCCAAGACCTTAAATGGACTAATAACCTAACTAAACCAAATAAAATGTTGAAATAAAGGTTATTAGGTTATTAGTATAAGGAATGCGAGTCTAAAGAACCATTACTCGACGTCTAATTTCAGGAATTGGTTCATTTTTGAATCTCAGTCGATCGAACAGTGGGTCAAGCGACTAGACACCAGGATGAACTCCAATCGCATGATTGAGCTGGTCAAATGGCTCAATCGGCCGAATGGATCATACGAATGAGCTCTGTCGGCCGACTGAACCAATCGCAGGCTCAGTCAACCGATTGAACTCAGTCGCCTGCTTAGTCACCCGACTTAATCCAGTCGCATGCCAAGTCAACCGACTGATCACAGTCGCATGGTTCAATCGCATGAATGAACCAGAATGAATTTAATCAAGTTAATTAGAACTGATATGTGCCGTATGGTTATCTAATGTCTACGTGTCTTGTGTTACAGGTTGATGGCTGACAGATGGTCCATCAACCCCAAGCACAACATATGTGCTCATTTAGACGCCATGACTCAGAATGCTGCCGAGTTTGCAGGGATCATTGCTTTCCTCAAGCGATCCAGGATCTACAAGGCGATATCTACACCATGCACTCCCTACAGGTCTATTCACCAGGTCTTCTGGGAGGGGGCATCAGTTGACCGCTCTCATGAGCCATACAACATCAGGAGCTTTATTTTTGGGATGGATATTAAGGTCACTACTGAGGATATTAGGCGAGTACTTGGGTTGGGTGATGATGCAGACCACCCTTCCAGACTTCACCGCTGAATGTTAGAGGGTTCTTCTTGAGGATAAAGTATGTTGGGGATATTAATGCAGGGGTGCTTAACAAGAGCAACCTGTGTCCCCAGTACAAGTACTTGGCACACGTCATCCTCAAGCATTTGGCATTGCGAAGGGGTGAGTTTGATGATCTTTCAGACCAAATCAAAATGCCTATGTGGCACTGGTACTGAACCACCCTTTCAGCTTTTCTAGCATGATTTTCTCTTACTTGATAGAGAATCTGGAAGCGAAGGGCAAAGAGGGTTTCTGCATGTACCCTAGGTTTCTATAGATGATTTTTGATGAGAAGCTACCCACACTGCCCTAGGAGAGCCATGACGCTGTGTCGTTAGAGATCATGGATGATACGACACTGGGTCGTATGAAGGTATACTGGGGAAAGCAGGTCAAAACCTTGGTTAAGAGACTCATTGGCCATCTGGCCAAGGTTGATTACGTGGCGCCAGGGAAGCGAAAATGGCGCCACGCAGACAGTGACTCGGATGTCGAGCAACTGGAGCTTCCTAAAGATGACTCCGACGACGATGATAGTGGTGCTGATGGAGATGCAGGGTCCACTCAACTGAGGGCCCCCACTGCTGATATAGCATCTCCAGCATCCACCCAAGGTAGAATAGAGGCTGTAGGGTTCCATTAGGACTTTCGTCTTGATGAGGAGGAGGAGACAGATGAGGAGCCCTTGACTCGGACGGTTGGGAGCAGGGTGGTTGCCACTGACCGAGGTATTCGGGAGGTTGGAGGACGCCCTGGCGAGTCTAGGGAGGCTGACACTGATCCTACTTATGCTACCGATCAGCCCAACAACATTCTAGGGGGAGCATCCACCTCAAGGAGCTCAAGGAAGAAAAGGATGGCTCAGCCTCACGGTTTGAAGAAGAAGAGGAGGAGGATGAAATTCATCACCACCACTACTACTACCACCACTTCCACCACTCCACCTACTACCACCACTCCACCTACCACCACTACCACCATTCCATCCACCGCCATATCTATCACCTCACACACCACTACCACACCCACTCCACCACTTACCCGCATACAATCCACCTCCACTACAGGTCATCCACCACCACCTTCATCTATACCACCCCCAATCTTCACCACTGCCACCACCACCACCACTAGCCACCATACCGGACCGTCATCTTACCCCTCCTTTCTATTTGGATCCTCTCTACCTCTTAGTGGGGTAGAGGAATAGCTCTCGACACTAAATCATATGGTGCTGAAGCTGTTGACAGCCGATGACGAGAAGACTGCCTAGATTCGTCAGCTAGTAGAACTTACTGCTGCACAATCTCTGTAGATATCTCAGCAAGCACGGCTGATAGAGCAGCAGGCACATCAGATGGCTGCTTAGAGCTCAGAGATGTCCCAACTCCAGGAGAAACATGTCAAATCAGCAAAACGAATAGAGGAGTTAGAGGCGACCAACAAGACCATCATGCGGAGGCTCGAAGGATGAGCTCTTAAAGATCAGAGAAAGAGATGGAGATGATGGTGATGATGATGATAGTGATGATGATGATGATGGTAATGATCAAGGGGAGGATAATAATGCTGGTGATGATGTTGATGATGATGATGATGGAGATGATGATACTTCTGCTGCGGGCGCCACATCTGCAAGTGAAAGGAGGACCAAGAGAGCTTAAGACCAAGGTGCCTCCACATCAGCCCCGTCAGCAGAGGAGCACATGATACAAGACAAGAGTAATGATTAGTTGTTTATGTTATTTAAATCATGTGTATTGAATCTTGTATCAAATTAATGTAATTAATGTTTATATTATTGTTGATGTTTACTGCTTTGATTGTTGACTAATGGTTGATGTGTTACATGTTTTAAATCAAGCAGATCCAAATTATCAAAGAGATGAATATGATGTTGCTCCCCTCCAAAAGATCAAGACTCAGCTCATGATGATTCTTGATCTACAAGAGTAGTCAGGAGATTAGTGAATTACACTCCTGAAGAAGGAGAGATAATTCATGATCTCACCGACAAGCAACTGCTGAAATATTCTGACACAATCCAGATGAGATCGTGAAAGATGCTCCAACAGTCCATGTGGAAAGTGACGACGAGCTCAACGACATTGATGAGATCGAGATTGAAGATGTCACGGACCAACACTATCCGGAGTACACTGACATTGAGGGTAATGTCATTCCCAATCTGGGTGACAATCTTGTCAGTGAAACTTTTGAGACTCTAGATAGAATGGAAGAATAGTCTGAAAAGAAAGAAGATACGGCCCAAGCCTCGGAAGCGAAAGTAAATATCAGAAAGGCTGAGTGGGTTGCATGCTTTGAAGAAATAAGAGCCCAACGCAGTGCTTCAACATCAACTGTCTACACCAAGCTGTGCAAAGTGAAGAAACATCACAAGGTGTCGGGCAAAATCATAGCATGGGTGTATTTTGAAGATCTCAACGTTTATGCAGTTAAACGTGAGAAAGGGATTGAGTACTTCAGGTTCCCACATGACCTGAAGACTCTTCCTGGATTTGATCTTAACTAGTTAGCAAAGTTAAAATTGCTATATGCTGACCACGCACAATGTCAGGCTGGCTTGAAGCAGCTCTAAAAAGAGAGTACCACACCAGATGGGTCAACTTCAAACCTCAAAACCAACGAGGTATATCAGACAGTCTGAGGTTGGTGTCATAACTGGAAAACCGAAAATAATGCTGAAGTGGAGTCCTCCGCGCACAATTTCTAAGATCCCTTTACGGGAAATGCCACAGGACTTCACTCCGCACTTCAAATGGTGGTACTATGATTGGAGGACAGGAGAGGCTGTCGTAGTTTTGAACAAGAATGGTGTAATGGAAACCATCAGGGTGCTTGACTCAATGTGGCTTACAAACTTGTCTACTGCTGATGTCTATACATTATACAAGTGGCCACTATTATATGACTCTCAAGATATTGTACAAGCTCTACAATTTCAAAAAGTGATACGACTCTGTTTTGATTTTGAGATACATGCCGGAGTCACTAGAGAAGAGAAGTACAAGAAGTTTGAAGAACTCATGAAGGATGTAAGACATTCGACGAAACTAGGTCCAAGGGGGAGTTTATAGATACATGTGTCCCTTGTTTTTGAACTTAATGTAATATGTTTGTATTGTCTTACACATATGTAATTGTACGGGTACCTAATGAAATACAATATGTGGTTGTGCTTATAATGTTGAATATTTCATCCGTTGGTATGTAATAACGCTTATTGAACTAACTATATAGGTTGTGGTTGTTTGAATAATATCTAAATCAATTAATGATTATGAAACATATTCAAACTTAATCGTGTGAAGTTCTCATGCAATTGGCCTGTGCTAATGGACCATACGCATGAACAAATTGATGCTAATGAACCAGTCTTACGAATGAACCAGGAGACTGGATCAGTTGCATGATTGTAACATGAGATTGACTCAGTCGCACGACTAAACACTCAGTCGTGCGAATGGATCAACCACATGACTCAATCGCACGACTGAACCATGCAAATGGTCTAGTCGTACGATTGAGAAACGCTAAGCTATAAATACCACTTAAATCGTGAAAAAACGAGACACTTTGAATATTTTGATACCTAGATGTACCCTAGCCGTCTAGAGAGCTCTAGTAACCTGTTCCAACTTCAAAGATCGCAGTAGATCGATTGCTAATCATTCTTGACGTTTAGATTCATCTTTAATTGATTCTATGTGTGTTCTCACTGATTGGATCGCCAATCAAATAGGATTCTGCACTATTTGATTCGGTATACGCGTAAATCTGTTAGTATTCCTCTAGTACACGATCCTAACATCATTTTCTGCCCGTCTGTAGATTTCTTCATACTTTTTTGGATGATGGCTCTTGATTTTGCAGCTTCTTCCCTTAGCTTCCTTTTGGTGATCTTTCTTTCCTTGACTATCTTATTTCAAGTTGTTTAAGATACTCAAACTCAATATAGTCATAGGATAAGGGGAAAAATGCATCTGCCTGATAGAGGCCTATGGCACTCAGGTAGTTGATCATCTTGATCTTGTCTTCTTCTTTATCTACCTGAGGTTCTTGTTGAACCACATCCTCATATGATGGACTTTCTTGAACTGGGGAGAGAGTAGGCACATGCTTGTACAATCTTTTCTTTCTTCTTTCTTCTTTGATTTGAATCGGTAGCTCTGCATCTTTTGCATCCTTTCTCTCTTTTGACACTTCCATGTCAACCAGTTCATTCAATTCCTCTAAGGGGAGAGAAATTACATTATCAGTGTCATAGTTCTTGGTCTGCAAGTAATTTATCCTGACTGTCCTCAACTCATCATCCTGAGTGTTTGGTCTGGGGGCAGCCCTGATAGCAGTTTCCATGAGTCTTGCAGACCCAGTAGAGGAACTTTCTCCCCTCAACTTCCTTCCCTCTCTCTCCTCCTCCTCAATCTTCTTAGAAGTCATCTTTCTTTTCCCTTTGTCACTCACAGACCTTTGTGACTCAGGGTGGAGAGAGCTTTGGCCTTCATTGCTTGGTGTAGCTTCCAAGCTCTAGCCAGAGAGAGGTTGAGATGCACCTTCACCAACAGGTGTCTCAAAAAGGGTATGAATCTCTACAGCAGTTGACGTTGATGAGACAGGGCTCTCAGGTTTTGCCACTAGGCCTTCAGTCAAGGTTTCCCCTATGAAACTAATCTTAGGGTCTGCCTCAACATCCAGTTGACCGATAACATTACCTGATTGCCTTAGTCTCCTTCTGAAGCTTAACTCTGTAGTGATTCTGTCTTGGACTCTTTAAGCCAACCTATCAGCTTGTCTTGATTGGCTTTGATTGACAAGTGGCATGTTGACTAGATCCAGACCTTCATAGAAGTTTAAGGTTTGAAAATTGAAGACCTCTTGCTGTCCTTGAACTCTATGAATGATAAGGGCTTTTCTGCTTTCATCATACCTTCACCCAATGATGTGATTTGAAGTTGGTGGAGATGACATAGCCTTTGGTATTCCTACCTCAAACAGACTCTATATATAGGAGTCTATGGAGTCCACATCAATGTGAACTTGAGGAAGTTGCTGAGTATGCACAATTGCAAGTGAGGATGGTGAGTCCTCAATGTCCATACTCTCTGAAGAAGTCCTTGGTTTTGTGACTGTAATGACTTTCTCCCCCTTTTTGATAGCATCACCCACTTGCATAGGTGAGCTAGGAGTTAGGTCAATCACACTCATAGGTTTTATGTTCCTGGTTGAGCTCCTCTTAAAGGTCTCCAAGCTAGTTTGTCCCTGAGATAAGAAATCACAAGTTGCTAATCATTGACCCTGTTTTGCAAGGTAGTCACTTAAGATTCAAGATGACTGAACTTGGAGACTAAATAGGTGCATGTTTTGGACAGTTTTTGCACCTTTAGTCTCAAATTCCCCTCATCTCATCAGAAGAATCATTGGGGATGAGATGATTGGACCAAAGTCCTCTCTCTTATCACCAGCTTCAGGTTCTTGGCTGCTGGATTTTCTCTACTCACTAACAGCCTCAATTAAGGTGTCAATGGGCTGAGTTGCCATGGTTGAGGTCTTATTGATGGAATCACTTGCAAAAGTAAGAGCCTCTTTTATATGGACATCTTGAATAGGTTCAGAAGTGTCCACCTCAGTAGTGGGTGACTGATGTGGGCTAGATGTAGGAGACTCAGGAGCACTCATCTCTCTTTGAGTAAGGGAAAAGAAGAGAGACTCGTGGTACTCACTGAAACTAAATCTTCATCAGTATAGAAGTCAAGATTGGGAATTGTTGGTTTAAGTCCAAAGGTTGGGGATGGTAACTGTCCCTTGAAGGTTGCTCACTTGAGTGTTAAGACTCAAAGTGAAGGCTTAAGGCATTTGGCTTGGGAGCTCATCAGGCTGAGCATGAGGAACCTCAGCACTGATCTTTGAAGTAATTGGAGTGGTCTGCTCCTCAGGATAAATGGGAGCTCTAGTGTCCACTTCTTCCTGTGTGGGTGAGTATATGGGGACCTGCACAAACCGAAGAGTCTGTGTAGGGGTTCGTTTGTGTTTGTTTGGTAGGTGAGGGTGATTTGTGGTGTTGAGGTGGTTGGGATGTAGAAGGTGTGGTTCAACACTAACTGGTGTTGCTAGGTTGTCACCTTAAGCAATGAGCTCTAACATTTTGGGACAAGGGTGTTTCTACCCAGAGAAGCCAATAGTGGGCTTTCTCAAGATTTTAAAGATGTCGGGCTTCGTCAGTCCCAGTTTAAGAATATTACATGTTCCCCTTAACTATGAGCCCAGTTCAAAGTTAACAATGTGTTGAACATATCTAGGGAACATGTAGTATTCTAAGGAGTCCAAGTTAGCAAGTAAATTTGTATAAACAAACTAAGAGTACCTGAACTTGACCCCCTGAATCATTCCATGAACAATGAAATCCACCATGCTTGTTTGACAAGCTATGGATAACCACATGGAGCAGGAATTCCATTGGGATGAGACGCTCCCTTTCCTGAAGGTCTTTACAGAGAAATCTCCCTCATAGCCCATCTGCTCAAGGGGGTGGTTAACAAAATCTTTGGGGAAGAACACCTCACCTTCTCATCATCTAGCTGAAGATGAGTGTGATGATAGCTATGTTCTCCCCTGCACGGTGGCAGACAGTGCCTTCTCCTTATCCATATCGACCTCTTGGCAGGTCTTCCAGAATTCAAGCAGATGATCCTCATAAAGAGTAGATCAATGGTTAGGGAGGTGAAGTAGTTGGATGAGTCAAGAAACAACAAACCTCTGAGAAATGTGGATCTTTCTCAGAGTGTAACAGAGCAACCTGTTATGTTGCTTAAGGATGAAGAAATATGAACATAAGTAATTTTAGAGAGAAATATGTGGTTTAGGATTGGAGGAAGATAAACTTTGAAATCCGGATGTTGGTCCCACCTCTGAAAAAGTAGTTTGTTTTTGTTCAAAAAGTAGTTTTCTTGGAAGTCAAAAAGCTTCCGATGGTAAATATTCTTCGGAAGTTTTAATGAAAAAGCTTCCGAAGCTAAAATGACTTTGTAAGATTTTCCTAAGAGTTGTGAAAATTTTGCTTCGAAAGAAATATTAAGACTTGAATGCTTTGTTCAGAGGAACAAAGCTTTCGAGAGTTAATTTGCTTCGGAAGAAAATAGTCCTTGAAAACATATAAGTGTCTGAGACAGGTATTAAGCTTCAGAAGATATTCAGAAATTTCTTCTGAATGTAAAATTACATAGACAGTTATTTGTTTTGAAGGCATGATTTTCTATTGAAGATAAAAGCATATCTTCCGAAGGATCAATTTTTTTCTGAGAAATCTAAGGAAAGTCTTCAGAAGATTTTCATCCAAAGAAAACAAGAGCTTATGAAAGTGATGAACTAGACAACTTGGGACACACAAATTTTAAGAAATAATAAGAATTAGTTTTAAAAGAAAAACTTACTTAAAGTTTATCATCCCAATAGCTGATATAAGATATTTAATCTCTGTTCATAAAAAGCTTTTGTAAACAGATCAACATATTGTTTATTTGTGTGTACTTTGACTAGCTTAATTAATCCCTTTTCAAAATTATCTCTAATTAAATGATACCTGATGTTGATGTGTTTGGTCCTTGAGTGCTGCACATGATTCTTTGTGATAAAGATAGCACTGTTGTTGTCTATGTGAATGGGAGTCTCCTTAAAGTTTAATCCATAGTCAAGCATTTGATTATGAATCCATAGCACTTGAGCACAGCAGCTTGCAGCAGCAATATACTCAACTTTAGCAGTTGATGCAGAGACACAGGATTGTTTCTTACATTGCCATGAGACAACCCTTCCACAAGAAACTGACACCCCAAAATGTGCACTTCGCAGTCATGTTGCAACCAACATAATCACTATCTTTATAAGCATACAGATTAAATTCAGAATCTTAGGATACCATAAACCAAGTGTTGAAGCACCTTTGAGGTATCTTAGAATCCTTTTGACAATGATAAGGTGAGACATCTTAGGGTTGGCTTGATATCTTGCACAAATACATATAGCAAACATGATATCAGGCCTGCTAGCTATAAGATACATAAGAGACCCAATCATAGCCCTGTAAAGGTGTTCATCCACACACTTCCCCTCAAAATCAGGTCCAAGGAAGTGGTTTCTTGCTATGGGTGTCTTAGCAATCTTACAATCAGTCATGTTGAATCTCTTAAGTATGTCTTGAACATACTTTGTCTGACTAATAAAGATGCCATCTTCAACTTGCTTCACTTGAATTCCCAGAAAGAAATTGAGTTCCCCCATGGCACTCATTTCAAATATGTCTTTCATCAGCTTCTCAAAGTCCTTGCAGATCCTTGGATTAGTTGATACAAAGATGACGTCATCTACATATACTTGAACTAGCATTAAGTCATTTCCCTGTCCTTTGATGAAGAGAGTTACATCTATAGTACCCTTTCTGTATCCATGTTTGTAGAGATACTAAGATAGAGTCTCATACCACTTCTTGGGTGCCTGATGCAGCTCATAAAGAGCTTTGTCAAGCTTGCAGACATAATCAGGATAATCAGGATCTGCAAAACTAGGTGGTTGTTTGACATACACTTCTTCATCAATCACTCCATAAAGAAAAGCACACTTGACATCAAGTTGATAGATTTTGAAGTTCTTGGATGCAGCAAATGCCAAGATATCCTAACAGCTTCTAGTCTTGCTACAGGAGCAAAGATATCAGTGTAGTCAATCCCTTCTGCTTGTGTGTATACTTGAACAACTTGTATAGTTTTATTTTTTATGACAATGCCTTTATCACCTTTCTTGTTCCTAAACACCCATTTGGTTCCAATAGTGGTCTTCCCATGAGGAAGAGGACATAGGTTCCAAACTATCTGCCTTTTGAATTGAACTAGCTCCGCTTGCATAGCTTTAACCCAACTTCCATCCTTTAGAGCCTCATCAATTTTCTTTGGCTCTACCTGGGATAAGAAAAAAGAGTGAAAACAAACATTTGCTTCATGGGTTTGTCCATTTGTTCTTACCCCTTTGTCAACATCTCCAATGATATTTGTGGTGGGGTGAGACTTGTGGATCCTTAGCTGAGGGATCACAACAAGTTGCTGAGAGAGATCTAAATTAGAGAAATTTAGATCTGGCATAGATGTTTCTCCCACCATATCAGCACACTTATCAAGAGAAACTTGATCCAATAAGTGTGTGACATCATTGATGTTGTCATCTATGGAGTGGTTATCAGCATCAAGAAATTCTTGATCACTATCACCACCTCCATCATTTTCTTCTACATTTGAAGTGTCTTTATTTGGTTGTGGAGCTTCTGAACTGGAATTTGAAGGAATCTCAAAAGAATCAGCTGAATCTATCATTGTGGTGCTGATAGAAGCTTCATTTGCAGATGTAGTTACAACTGGAGTTGAAGATGTGTTACTTGAAGGTCTTCTTAGCTCAATCTTGGGTCAGGATAACCTGTAGGTAAGATTTCTGCAGATCCTAAAACAATCTCACAAGATTTGTTAAAACAGTTGGTAACTAAATCAAGATCAAACAGCCAATCAGGATCAGAACCAGCCACACAGGGTGTGTGTTCATTGAAAGTCACATTGGTTGACTCCTCAAAAATTCTGGTTCTGAGATTGTATACTCTATAATCCTTAGCTTGGGAAGAGTATCCAATAAAGTGTCCATCATCTGATTTCTCAACAAATTAGGCAATTTGATCTTTGGTATTTAAGATGGTGCAAGAACATCCAAATGACCTGAGAAAACCAATGAAAGGTTTCCTCTTGTGCCAAAGTTCATAAGGAGTCTTGCCATGAGTCTTAACCACTAAAACTCTGTTTTGCACATAGCAGGTAGTGTTGACTGCCTCTGCTCAGAAGGTGATGGGTAGCTTAGAGTCAGACAACATGGTTCTTGCAGCTTCAATCAGTTTCCTGTTTCTCCTCTCAGTAACACCATTTTGCTGAGGAGTCCTGGGAGCACTGTATTGTCTTGTAATACCTTTTTCATCATAGAATGCATCAAGGATGTGGTTTTTAAATTCAGTTCCTTGATCATATCTTATGGTTTTGACCTTGTGATCAGATTGATTCTCAATCTTTAGGATTAAATTCTTAGAATCTCAGGAGTCTCATCCTTAGTTCTAAGGAAGAAGACCCAAGTGAATCTTGTAAAGTCATTTGTGATCACCAAAAAATAAGAGGTCCTTCCTAAACTCATTACACTGGTGGGGCCAAAGAGATCCATATGTAACAAGTGTAGGGGTGTAGTGATCGAGTTTCTTTCCTTAGGCTTATGAGATACCTTATGTTGCTTCCCTTTCAGGCATGCAACACAATGATCATCACTTGTAAACTCTTTCTTTGGCATTCCAGTTACCAAATCATGCTTAATCAGTTTATTCATATTCTTAAAGTTTACATGGCATATTCTTTTATGCCATAGGAAAGACTCATAACTTTTGGCTTTAGACAGAAAGCATGAAACTTCTCCAGAGGGAGATTTTTCTTGCAAGTCCATCTTGTACATGTTCCCATTCCTGGGGGCTCTAAGCAGAATATGCTCATGAGGAATGACCACCCAAGGCTTGAGAACAATGCACTCATTCTTAGTAAAGAGCATGTTATGACTCTGATCACAAAATTGAGATACACTCAGAAGATTGTACCCAAGCTCTTTGACAAAGTTTACCTTTTCAATGCTTAGCTTACTGTTTGTGACCTTGCCCCTTCCAAAAATGTAACCACCTTCATCTCCTCCAAAAGCAACTGGTCCTCTATCAATCCTTTCAAAGTTTCGGAGTAGTGACCTATTGCCTGTCATGTGCCTGGAACATCCACTGTCAATGATCCAGACATTCTTGTTTGTCTTGAGATATCCCTGCACAAAGAAAAATGATTAATTACATTTGGAAACCCAAGCCTTACTTGTCTTGGCCTCACTAAGAGGAAAAAGAGGTAATGCAATAGTAATAGATCCTATAATTGTGCTATGAGAATCTTGAGCTATTGTTGATGTAGAACATCTAGTCACTTGTTCTTTCTTTGACTTCCACACCACCTTTGGAAGTTTGGACTTTACCTTCAACACTTCGGAAGCTTTTGAGACTTTGGAAGTTTTGATGGCTAGACCTTCAGAAGATTCCACAGACATTACAACAGACTTTATTGCTTCGGAAGTATTCCTTCCTTCCGAGACCAAATTTTCTTCCTAAGGCCCATTTGCCTTCTTTTTAGTTTTGGAGCTTCCAAAGGAAACAGATTTTCCTTCCGAAGCTTGAATCTTCTTGGAACTCTAGGAAGTCCTTGTCTTGGTCATATGAAGAGTACCTTTAGGATTGTATGGACAATCCTTAGCAAGATGAGTAGTACTTTCACACATGACACACTCCATTTTCTTCTTCCCAAGAGCCTTATGCTGAGAACAAAACTGACTTTGAACACATCCCTTCTACACTTGCATCTTTGCAGATGCTGAGACAATCCTTTTGGGCTGAGGACTGTTCTTGGAGTTGGATGGTCCAGGCTGTGTAGCAGTGGTACACGACAGATCAACCTTCTTCTTGGTGCTGAGATGATTTGAACATGAGCCAGAACTCTTGACAATAGAGTTTAGGTTGATGTCTTCAGTCTTCACTACTTCAAACCCTGCAGAGACAAAAACTTGTTTCTGCTTAGAGTCAAAAGTAGCCTTGATCTCTTGAGCCTTCCTAGCTTTTTTTGCTCTTTCTGATCAAGTTCTTTCTCATTGACTTGGTCATCACAGTCTTCTTCTTCTCCTCAGAAGGATAGTGGCCTTTCTTAGATCCCTCCTCTTCACTCTTCTCAAAGGATTTCTTCACTATCACTTCTTCATCCTCTTCACTTAAAGGGTCTATGAGAGGAAGCTCATCTTCACAAGTTCCACACCTGGGTGATCTTACAGACAAGATTGTGTGTGGAGGAGCTATCTCATGTAACACCCCGAATTTCTATTTAAACGAAAGGGGAAGAAAAGTAAATAGAAAAAAGAGATAATGAGCACAAGTGGAGGGGGATAAAGTGTACAAAGTACAAAACCTTTAATTAAGGGTTAAAGGGGCATGGTCGCCCATTTCTTCTTCATCTTCTTCATTCGGCTGAAAGAAAGAAAGAAGAGAGAGAGAGCCCCGGTTCTAGAGAGAGAAAGAGGAAGAAGCGGCTGCAAAGGTAAGTCTTCTCTTATATGAGCTCGGTTTCAGCTAGGTTTCAAGTTCTTGACCGAAGATCTTGGTGTTTAGTGTTGTTTTCGGGATTCAAGAGCTGAATTGAAGGCGGGTCTCGAACTAAAAGTGTGTTGCTCAAAGGCTGCTCAAGGTGAGTTTCTAGAACCCCTCTTTTACTGATTTTCAACTTGTTTGGGGCTATTATGTATACTAAGTAAACATTTTGAAAGTAGCTGTGGGTCTACAGCCTTATGTTCGAAATGATGTATGTATGTATGTTTTAGTGTTGATTATGGGGTAGTGATGATGTGTAGCATGCTTAGATGCCCTTAGTATGTTAGATCTGTGCTTGGGTATCATTAGAATGATAATCGGGTGATGTTGGTAGCATAGAAAATATTTCAGAATGTTCTGATGAACATGAACAGTGGTCCATGCGCCCAGAGGTGGTCCATGCACCTAGAAATGTTAGTTGGATGACGAAGTGTAGGCTTATGCGCCCAAACAGTGGCCCATGCGCCTAACATGAGTGGCCAGACGCCTAAGTGTTGGCCATGTGCCTAAACAGTGGCCATGCGCCTATGTGTTGGCCATGCGCCTAAATAGTGGCCCATGCGCCTAAACAGTGGCCATGCGCCCAAGTGTTGGCCATGTGCCCAAGTGTTGGCCATGCGCCTAAATAGTGCACGTGCGCCCAAGTGCCAAACCGGCTAAGTGTTGGTGATGCGCCTGAACAGGTGCCATGCGCCTGCATAGTGTCAAAGCGCCTGAACAGGGCAGAAGCGCCCAAATAGTGCCCATTCGCCCAGACTGTTTTACACTTAGAATTTTATGCTCATGCGCCTGGAAGGTCCATGCGCCCAATTTGGACATAAGGTTTTCTTAGTGTTTTTTAAGGGGTATTATGGGGAGATAAGCCTGGTTATGATGTGATGGCTTATGTTTGATGTGTGTTATGTATGTATGATGTTGCCTCTATGGTGATGATGTATGTTTATGATTATGTGTATGTTCCTTATTATGTATGTATGTCTTCCCTTGGCTTTGCGTTGAACGTTAATGAATGTAATGAAGTATTATGTAATGTAAAGTGGAAGATAATGAAAAGAGGAATGAACGAATGAAAGGCTTGCAAGAATATGTATGAGGTAAGCGACTATGTGTCACAGCAGACTCGAAAGAGGTCCTTGTCGTGTACTCCGGTACTGTGTCAGTCTTCGGACATGAGTCGAGGGTTTGGTTACAGGCCCCGGCACAGTATCGGTCTTCGGACATGAGTCGGGGGTATTGCATGAGACAGGATCCGGATGAATGCGAAGAGGATCGCGTACTCCGGTACTATGTCAGTCTTCGACATGAGTCGGGGGTTTGTGTTCAGACCCCGACACAGTATCAGTGTTCAGACATGAGTCGGGAGTAGTGCGTGAAACTGAGATGAGATGAAAGAGATCTTTGTCACGTATCTCGGTACTGTGTCAGTCTTCGGACATGAGTCAGGGATTTGTTTATCAGGCCCCGGCACAGTATCAGTCTTCGGGCATGAGTCGGGGGTATTGCATGAGACGAGATAATGAGGTGAGCGATGTTGTGTTGCAACAGACTCGGATAGAGTTCAATCCCTGTGATTGACTCGAATGGGATCTTTGTCGCGTATCCCGGTGTTGTATCAGCCTTCGGACATGAGTCGGGGGTTTGTGAGCAGGCCCCGGCACAACATCAGCTTTCGAGCATGAGTCGGGGATATTGCACGAGACAAGATTCGAGTAATAAAGAGTAATGAGCAAAGAGATGAATGAATGAACAAAAAATAATGATGGAAAGAACGAACGTATGAAATGAACATTAATGAGTTATCATAATAATGTACTAAACCAGGATCTTTGTCATTCGACCTCAATAATCGTGGCTGAGTGCCATGAAGAGGGTAAAGTCTGACCGGACGTAGAATGAGAAGTGAATGATAATGTAATACGTTGAATGAATGGAAGTTAATGACGTAATGACGAAGATAATAATGTTATTATCTGTATGTATGTATGATGTATGATCTCGACCGAATGTAAAGTATAGTATGATTTTGAAAGAAAGTAAAGAACGATTTTAACGAAAGTAAAGTAGTTTATTATAAAAACTAGAACTCACTTAGCATCGCTAACTTTTGTATGCATGATAGTTGGCAGGTATTTGTTGATGCTGAGGAGTTGCAGGCATGGATCCATAAGCTACTGGGAGCATTTTGAGGCTGGCATCCGTATTTTGACATGTCTTTGTATTTTGAGACGAAAACAAATGTTGTAAATGAATGAAATGACATATTTTTAGTTAGTAATGAAAGTTTTAAATTCCGCTGCAAAATAAATGTACGTCTTATAATGTTTTAAATGCAATGAGTGACCAACTGTGAGGTGCCCGGGAACGGGGACTTACATCTCATTAGATCCTAGTCCCTGCTTGTTTTGATAGCACACCTTGTTGTGCAGGGAAGAGGATATCATGTTCTTGAAGGTCTCTTCTTTAAGAACACACTTTTATGCCTTGGCTTTGCTGATCACAAGCTCAGCCTGGCACTCAGTCAGCTTAGTTATGAGATCCTTGATTTGAGTCCTAAAATTTGTATGCTCATGTTTTAGAACTTAATGGTTTTCTCCAAGCCCTCTATCTTTAGTTTATAATCACTTTCAGACTTTCTAAAATCAACTTTTAAAATGTTTAAGGACTCAAGATCAGATCTTATTTCTAAGTTGTAGGACCTATATCTATTAACTTTAGTAATGCATTCAGGCGTACATAGATGTTTCAATACCTTGGCTTTATCATGATCTGCCATCAGTGCTTGGTTTGGAGAAGCATCTTCCACCTGAAAGCTCCAGTCAAAGCCTCCTTCTTTAACAGCAACTGCAGCTTGCTGCTTTGGCTTCTCATTTTGGGTAGCCTTGTCAATGTAGTTTGGTTTGGATTATGCTTGGCCACCATTTGTTCTTGGTGCCTTACACTCCCTAGCAAAGTGGCCCATCAAGTTACAGTTGTAACACTTGAATTTGCTTTTGTCCAGTCCAAACTTTTCACTGGTTGCATTGCTCGGGAACTTGTCACACCCCAACCGATGACGGAATCATCGGGGCGGATGAAATGTGAATCAATTACTCATAGCACATAGTAGTAAATATGTTGAAATAATATTAAATGTCATTTTTATTGAATAATACAAATGAATCAATTAATTATAATCAAATAATAACATAATGAAATTTGTCTTTAACTTTGACTAAGTCCAAATCCTAAGTGTGCATTTAGAAGTCCACTAATCTTCATTCCTGAAATCATGTGAGAAAGTATCGAGTCAGCTAACGAATTAGTCGGTGAGTAAACACAAGTTTGATATATATATATATATAGATTGATTAAAATGATTGAAAACAATTTAATTCACATGACAATGTCAAGACTTATAATGCATAGTGTAACATATAATACAAACCAACACAATCAAACCTATTGATTGAATCGATTCGGTCCGTAGACGAAGCCTTATAGAATGAATGATTCCGGTTCCAATCACCATGCGACTAAACAAATCGGGGGGTTTGTCAAACCATAGATCTATCATTGTTACCGTGGTTGCATGAATAACGATTGTATCATCTTGTTTATCTAAATATGAACACATAATTGAAAGTAATACATAGCATGTATGAATGAATTTTTGAATACAATAGAATAACAATGAATAACAATGATTGAATACAGAATCACATGATCTCCCCAAAATATAAAATATGAAAATGGGTAATGAATACTCATATGGAATACTCACATGGTAATATGCAAGATTAGAATCCAATGGTTTCCTCACGGATTTAACCTAAGGAATGGTGTCTTAGATTAAAACAATATAATTATTAAAGAATAGATATAAATTAAGGTTTCAATTGGGATTTGTGGGATTATATAAAAATGTTGTAACTTATTTTATATATTGGTTAAATAAAACTAAAATGTATGAATAATAATAATAAGTAATTAGTTACATAGAATTATAAAATGATTAAGTGAAATTTAAGATAAAGTATGATAAACAACTAAATAATTTTTAATGATTAATTATTTATAACATGATCAAAATAATTACTTAATAATTAGTTATTTGAAGGTTTTGCACAAATATTAGTTTTAAATCTTTTGAATTAATTTATATTTGATTTACAATAGCTTATAGGAATTTAGAATGTTCACAGAAATTAAATATGTTTTTATAACGTTTATTTTTGTTAAAAGATAACAAAATGTAAATTTATAACCTTTAGAATCTTCAAAAGAATTAATTAATAATTTATGGAATAGATTTAGCTAACAAAATAATTTTTATATTAGTTTAATAATACATTAAAAATTTCTGGAATAAAATGATTAAAAATAGCTTAAAAAGAAGTTGGGGTTGACAAGGGTCGAACCCGGGTCTTCTTTCTAGGACCCGGTTGAGTTACCAGTGGGCCAAAGGCAACATCTGTTTAGAATCAAAATGAAATTTATAAAAAGCCTTAATCGATTAATCCCCAATTCAACATGAACAGTAATTTCGATTTGAATCATATTGAAGTACAATTCGATATTGATAATCGTAATAACCATAGGGCTTTGATTACCCATGTAAAATCGAGTGTGTGAAGGTGTTTCACTTACTTGATACGATTGAATTGATGTATATGAGATGATGAACGGTTGGCGATGAGGATGAAATGAAGATGATGATCGATTGTTTGTGTGTGCGTGTTTAAGAAACAGTTGGGTTTCCGGAGAGTTCGTAGAGGCGATTAGAACATTACCCTCTGTTATATAGGACCAATTTTACTAGTTTCATGTTGAACACATTTTGAGTTTGTGTCAATTGTAACCGATCGAATTTGATTTAGTTTTTACGTTTTCAGCTCAAATTGATTTAATGACAATAACCGTAATGATACCTAGTACGTTTCAAGTTGATTACATGATTCAATTTACTTGATTTCGAGTCAAAATGGATTTGGGTTTGATTGAGTTTCGGTTTTGAGATGGAACTTCATATAACTGCTCTAATTTCGAATTGAAACAGATGCCAAGTTCAAAACGGATGTGCAAGAGTTAAGGCGCGGTTTAATTGTACAAACTTTGAGTGGTTTGGGTGTTAGGTGGTCGTCGGAGATCGGCCTGAAAGGGTGGCCGAAGACAAAGGATGATGGGGTTGGGTGGTTGGGTTGTAAAAAGAAACTTACACTTTGGTCCCTTCAATTTAGAAGAGTTAACATCATATGTTTGAAACTTTCGATTTAAGTTTTAAAGTTACAATCTAAACCCTGGACTTAATAACCTCTATTTTAATTAAAGTAATATCACTTATGATAAGACTTTATAACTTTGTAAATATTGTAAAATATTTTAAATTGAATATTCTAATTTAATAGGTAAAAATCTCATAACTAAAATTTAACTTCATGAATTTATAAAAAAATGTTTTACAAAAAGAAATTATTATAAATTTATTTATATGATTAATAAATGAAAATTGAATAATAAAATTTATAGTTTCAATTAATTAACACAATTACAGTTTTTTAAACCACCAATATATTTTAATTATGAAAATTTTCCATTGCATCAAAAAAACAAAATGGGTTCGGGTTTGGGTTTCATTACTAAATGGGTTGGATGTTACAAAACTTTCTTCCAGTCCGCTTGTAGAATGTAACACCCGGTTATTTGTTTATTTTGAAGCCGACAAAAGAAGAAAAGAAATAAAGTCCAAAATCGAGGGACCAAACTCGCCAACAAGAGAAAGTTGGGGGAAGTGGGAGTATTTAAGGGACAGGGCAACCCTTTACCCTCTCCCCACACACACCAAAATCAGCCAAAGGAAAAGAGAGGAAAGAGAGAAAGGAAGAAAAGAGGAAAAGTGTTGGTTCGAGTAGCCAAAATCATTGAGAAGCGAGTCAAATCGAATCTCTACTCGTCGTGATCGTTTGTGTGAGTTCTAGGACTCCTCTTTTACTTGTTTTCAAACAATTTTGGGGCTGGAACACATCTGAAATCGGGTTTTTGAGTGTGTGCATGTTTAACCCGTTTGTGTATGTGTATGTGAGTGTATGATGCGTTTGAGTCTTGATTGTGAGCTTGTGTGTGCTTGAATGGTGTTGTGGTATGCATCCCTAAGTTTAGGACGGTCTATTTGGGCTTAGAATAGGTTTAGATGAGTTTGGAGGCAGAAAACCCTCGGCTGCAGTAGGGATGAACTACATTCTGTATTAGCTAGGGCTAGGCGACCGACTGGAGGCCGAATGGAGGCCATACGACCAAATAGGGTGCGATTGGGGTCCATTCGCACGATTGAAGGCCCAGTCACATGGAGGTCATGCGATTGAAGGGCCAGTCACATGGAGATCATGCGATTGAAGGTCCAGTCGCATAAGTGCTCATCCGCATTGGTCCCATTCACATGAGGTCCATCGGCATTAGTCCATTCGCACGATTGTCCATCCACATTGGTTCATTCACATGATGTTCAGTCGCATGGAGGCCATGCGACTGAAGGGTGTCCATACGCCCGAATAGGGTTGTTGCACCCAAGGAGAAGTGTAGTATAACTTCTGAATTTCGGGGGAAAGTGCAGATGCAAGTTTTGACGTAAAGGTTCCCGTAAGTTCATGTAAGGTGATGATTGAGGCCTTAGAGAGCATGTAGGGCATGATGATGTTACATGTTTGCACACGATGCATGTTGTGTATGTGTGATGTTGCCCTGTATGACGTGATGACTGTGCATGTTAATGTTCCTTATTATGATGCATGCTTATCTTTCCTGTGGCTTTACGTGTTATGATAACGAATGAAATGAAGTATTATGTAATGCAAAGTGGAAGATAACGAAAAGTGGAACATGATGAATGTATGCAAGAATTGGATATCGGGGTCCTTCTTTGTGATCGACCATCTATATAGAACCACTACCGCTTACCTCTAGTACTGCGGCATACGCTCAGCTATTCATTTATTGACTTCGGCCCAGTAGCTAAATAGTTCGGGGTGTAGCATATGGTATTGGTACGGAAGATATCCGATGCGCAAGAAAATATATAACGATAAACAAACGAATGAAGAAGATAATTTAACTATTATTTATGTGTACGTATGATGTATGATCGCATGAAAGAAAAGAATGGTTGTAACGAAAGAAAAGTATGTTTTATTTTATAAAACTAGAACTCATTCAGCAACGCTGACTTTGATGTGTTTCCAGTTGGCATGTAATGGTTGCTGAGGATGGCATGGACGACTATTCAGCTCTTTTGGGATGGCATCCATTTATTTAATGCTTTTGTGATATAATGCAACAATGTATTTTGAAACCGATTGACGATGTATTATTTGGCAAAAGTTTTTATAATGAAATGTGCTGTCATTTTTTAATGTTTCCACTGATACGTTTTTGTAAGACAAATGTAAATATATGTTTTATGTGCGATGAGTAACCAACTGTAAGCGTCCTGGGAACGGGGCCTTACAAGTTGGTATCAGAGACAAAGTTTAAGTGAAATGGGTAAATTTTCAAAACAAACCTTAACTTAAACTGAGAATGGGACGAAAGGGGAATGCGATGCCAATCTGAGTAGCTGCGTGCCATCAAGTATTTTCGTAAAGTTAACTGGTTTTATGTGCGCATGGTATGTGGTTATGTGTTGTTTGTAGATTTAAATACTGATGTAGTCAGGACAGGTAATGCTCGGGGTGTGAAGAGTAAAGTAAGTGGCTAATCACAACTGTCCACTGTAATTAGGGACTTACTATACTTGACATAAACTGAGCTGTTCCCTTGAATGACCGTGTTGGTGTTTGAATCTTTCAGTGTGTGTGTGTGTGGCTAGCGGTAGATCTTCAAAAGCTTCAAGGGGTGGAGGTCTCGGTGCTGAACGAAGACCCAAGAGGGGGAGACCCAGAGTTGAGAAGGTAGTTCATGAAGAACCTGAAACCCCTCACCCGGAGGGCGCTGATGAGAGTGCGAACCTTAGGGCTTCGGTGAAAGAGGCAGTGGTTGAGGAAGTTCATCAGGTCATGCAGACGATCCTGCCATCTGTAGTGATCGAAGTTATAATAGTTGTAAGGGAAGGGGAAAGAAAGGAGAGAAACAGGTCCTCGAGAGGACAGGAAAAACTAGAGCCTGAACGGTTCCATCTAATGACGAAGAGGAAGAAGAAGAGCATGTGCCGGAGACAGCACGAGGCTGTAACTACGGGGCGTTTATGAGATGCAAGCCCCCTACTTTTGATGGTAATGGCATTGCTGCAGCTGCTCACCAGTGGGTGAGGGAGATGGAGGTTGTTTTTGATATCGACGAGTGCCGGGAGGACCAAAAGGTGAAGTTCGCGACCCATTCTTTTGTGGACTCGGCTTTGTGCTGGTAGGACAACACAGTCCAAGTCGAGGGTAAGCGGGAGATAAGAAGGATGAAGTGGGAGGAGTTGAAGAAGATGGTGATTGAGGAGTTCTATCCTCATAGGGAGATGGATAAAATAGAGAGAGAGTTCCTGCAGGTGGAGGCGGGAACCATGACACACCAGCAATACACCACCAATTCAATGAAATGGCACGGCTCGTGTCGGATCAGGTGACGCCTCTATCTCGGAAGATCAAGAGGTACATTCAGGGCTTACCGGTGGATGTTCGCAGGCACATGATCGCTGCCTGACCAAGCACGTTTAGGTTGGCGGTCGATTTGGCGGGGAGGCTAAACAATAAGCGGGAGGTGGTGATGACTGAAGCAAACAAGAAGGGTGGTGGGGATCGGAACTGGAACGGGAAAAGGTTTAGGCGGGGTGATGCCTCGACAGGTAACAAAAATGCACGGGTGGATGGCCGTCGTGGGGCCACCTCGAGTGCGGGGTCAAAGAGGTATGGCAAGTGTGGAAGGGAGCATGCGGGAGAGTGTAGGATGGGATTGAATGTGTGCTTTAAATGTGGGAAGACGGGGAATATCGCAAAGGATTGCCTTGCAGGAAAATGTTTTAACTGTGGGGAAAGTGTTCATATGAGTAAGGATTGTAAGAAGCCGAGAACTGAGGGTTCCGGGGTGAAGAAGACGGGAGGTGAAGGACCGAGGGCATTCACCATGACACAGGAGGAAGCTAGGACGGACCCTGATGTTGTGTCCGGTACGTTTTTAGTGAACCAAACTTTAGCTTCTGTGTTATTTGATTCAGGTGCCAGTAAGAGTTTGTTGGACCAAAAGAACCAATGAGCCAGATCAGAAAAACCTTTAAGTCCCACAGACATCAAAACAACTGAAGTGGTCTATAACAGCTGAAGATAAAGTCTGAAGACAACTGCTGAAGACAAAGTCTGAAGACAAAGTCTGAAGACAAAGTCTGAAGACAAAGTCTGAAGACAAAGTCTGAAGACAAAGTCTGAAGACAAAGTCTGAAGACAACAGCTGAAGACAAAGTCTGAAGACCAGGTTCTCAGAAGTTGTCACACACAGCTGAAGTAGTTCTCTTCAGTAGTTGTGATGGTTTACTTTTCAGTAGTTTGTAATCAGTAGTTTTATATTATGTAAAACATCTGAAGTTCTTACACTTCAGATGTTATAACTTCAGTAGTTGTAATGTTAGCTTGTGCTTAGCCTTTTGTGAAGGTGTCCTCAGTTGTTGTGGACATCTTCAGTAGTTTAGTTTACTTTCAGTTGTTTGTATAAATCAGTTAGCTGTCACTATCAAGTGATGTCAGCTGATGTCACATTCCTTTATAAAAGGAATGTTGACCTAATTTCCTTTGATAGGAAGCATGTGCGTGAATGAAAACATTCTTTTTACAGAAAACTTTCTCTCTTTATAACCGTTACTGTTTGATTGAATATTCATATTATTCTTGCTTAAATTTCGTCTAATTCGTGTGCTATTCCGCTACAAATCTTAATCTAATTGATCAAACTAGATCCCGATCCCTTTCAAATGGTATTAGAGCGGGTTAATCATTGATCGATTTAACAATTGATCATTGAAACTGCTATTTTGATATCTAAGTTTGATCGAATTAGCAAATTTGCAAGAATTGGTTAGAGAGTTTGATTTTCTGTTGCTTCCGGTGAATTAATTTGAGATTCGTCTTGTTTCAAACTGTGTTGTTGAGTTTTTAAGCTAGATCTGTTAAAATCTCATTGAACCTATATGAATTGGTGAAAATGGTTACATCAATCAATGATCCTCACAATACTGGCTCCTTAACAAAGCCTCCGATGCTTGTTAGGAGTGAGTATAACATATAGCAACGCCGAATGCTCCATCACCTGTCTATCAACAGTTCAGGTTATTGGAAATCTGTGGTTCATGGACCATATAAGCCTATGGTGAGTAATCCGGAAACCAATGAGATAGTTCCGAAGAAGAAAGAGCAATACTCAGATGAAGATCTGAAACTGTTTGAAATTGATGCTAAAGCCCATGGAATTCTGGCCATGGCACTGCCTAATGAATCTATTCTGGACTTATGCATCATGAAACTGCTCATGACCTCTGGGTTGCTCTGAAAGAACAATTTGGAGGAACCGATGAGGTCTTGGCAAACAATAGAGAGATCCTTGCCCAGCAATATGAGCATTCTCTCATAGAAAGGGTGAGTCACTGACTCAACAGTTTGAGTGATTCTCCTGTTTGATATCTGAGCTGAAAATGGTTAAACATGAATACAAACAGTCAGATGAATAACAGATTCCTTAGATCCCTGCCTGAGAGATGGGACACACATACTATTGTCCTACGCTCCAGTGCAAATCTGGACAATCTATCTCTCACCCAACTTCATGGGAAACTGTTAACATTTGAAAGAGAGATAGAATAGAAAAGGAAACTGGCTTCATCTGGGAAGCTCACTGATGATTTTGTACCAGGGAATACTGCTTTGGTTGGTCATGAGTCAGAATATGCTGCATCAGAAAGTTCTTATGATGAGCATATAGATTTCTCTTCAAACAGTGGAGATCCTGCTTTTGTTGGTGTTGATAGTAATTCATGGTGTAATAGTGATAATTTGTGCTTTTTGATGGATGATTTGAAGGAATTGCTGATGATGATTTGGAAGAGATGGATATTTTGAGCCAAATGGCATTAGTCAATATCAGATCTCAAAAATTTTACAAAAGGACATGTAGAAAATTTCCTAGTCTCTCTGGAAAAACCAAAGTTGGTTTTGACAAGAGCAAGTTGAGGTGTCACAAGTGCCATAGACTTGGACATTTTGCAAGAGAGTGTAGATCATCTGGATCTAACTCTTCTGCACCCTTTGTGACCTTTCCAGGCAATAGTTCACAAAACAAAGGGAAACATTCTACCAGTTCTGGTCATCATTCACAAATTCAATCATCTCCTGCATATTTTGTTCCTCAAGGTCAAATGCCATATCCTTATCCCTGTTTTTACATGCCTCAGTCCAATCAGGTTCCAGTACCCATAGCTCAACAACCACATGCCCTACCTGAGCCTCAACCATCTAAATCAAATCAACAATCTCAATCTCAATCACATCAAAGCTTTTTCACTCCTGAAGTTGTTGATTGGAGTAGCTTACCAGATGATCTTTCTGGTTATTCTGAACAAGTGTTTTCTGGTGCTGGTCAACACGGTGGTGAAAATCCTTTTGGAAATCTTGCTCTTATGGCCTGGAGTCTACTGATGGTTCATGCTCAAATGCTTCAGCATCACAAGTACCACAAGTATCTTCTGAGGCTAAGGCCAAGTTATGTTCTGAGTCATGCATAGCTGCTTTTGTCTCAATTAGATAAGCAAATGTAGGTTTAATTAATCAAAATCTTGACCTAGAGAAAGTGATTTCCAAAAGAAAAGCTGAGTTTGAGTCTATTTTAAAGGAAAAAGATGATGAGATTTACAAATTAAAATGCCAAATCACTGATGAAAAGGCAAAGGTAGAGGTCATTTTAGAGAATCATAAGAATCTCAAAGAAACACTTGCAGCTACTCAGGTAGAGTGTGAACGCTGGGTAACATCTTGCAAGGGGTTTGAAATGCTTCTCAGTAAGCAAATAGCTTCAAATGTGAAGTTTGGGATTGGGTATAATCACACTGTACCTCCTACAGATTTTACTCCTAAGACAGAAGTAAAATCTGAAGGTGAAATAAATTCCCAAACCACATCATCATGTGTCTCATCCTCAAGTGATAATGCAAAATCAGATGATGAAGTCAGTAATAGTACCTCAGCTAATCAATCTGCTGATGGTCTTACTGCTGATAAACACATGATCAAAGAAAAGCCAAGTACTTCAGGTGTTATCTCACAAAGTATTCAAAGTACTGAAGAGCAAGTAACACACCTGAAGAACATTTCAAACCAAATGAAAACAAACATGGTTTGACAACTGCTAAAGAGTCTATCAGGAAATTCAAAAATACTGATAGAAAACTTCTGAAGAACAAGTCTTCAGTTGTTACAATCCTTCAGTACTTCACATAACAACTGAGAGGAAGAAAGTACTGAAGAACACACCTTCAGTAGTTTCATCTTCTTCAACAGTTGAACAATAGAAGATGAAGAAAAAGCCATGTGAAATATATGGTCTATTCAATCATCTCACTGATGAATGTTGGTACAAAAAGGGTTCCAAATTCAACAAAGATAAAATCATTAAAAAGAAAATTAATAAAATGAAAGATGAATTTGAAACCAAGTTTGTGCCACAAACATCTCAAACTGATAACCCAAAGTTTTCACAAAAATCTAAAAGGAAGAAGGGGTTTATCATAAAACAGCTAAAAATATTCCTTAAGGAGTATCAAAACACTAGACTAAGTCTGTGTCTTTCAAAAAGGAGGACATGGTGAGTCACAGGAACCTATCAAAAACAAGTACTGATGTGTCTGCTGAACTGAAGGCTTTAACAACCAATCAGACACAACTTGTTATGATGGTTCAACATCTGTTGGGGAGAGTTAACCAAATAGATGTACTTGTGATTAAACCACTGAAGAGGAAAACTAAGCCAAAATCAAAGGAATCCTTTTCAGCACCGTCTCCACCTTCAAAGGCTATTAATCATGACAAATCAGTTAGTATAAAATCTGTTGATGAGAATAGACCCAAAACCAAAATGGTTTGGGTCTCAAAAGCTAACTAGTTTGTTATGACAAATGCAGGGTTTTTCAGCATGCCATAGAAGCATTTGGTATGTGGACAGTGGAGGATCTATGCATATGACAGGGAGCAGTTCTCTTCTTCATGACTACTCTCAAGGAAAGAAGGGATTTGTATCTTTTGGTAATGATGCTAAGGGTTACATCATCGGCAAAGGCTTTGTGTCAAATGGTGAGATAAGATTGATGATGTTAACCATGTGGAGAATCTCAAGTACAACTTGTTGAGTGTCAGTCAAATGTGTGATAAAGGGCATGTTGCACTTTTCACCCGTCAGAACTGTCGGATTCTGTCTTCCAATGTTTTGAGAATGATTGACAAGATATTTGATGAATATACTCTCCTGAAGGCCAACAGGATTGGAAGAGTATATGCCTTAGACTTATCAAAGAAAAATAATCTAAAAGGCTATCCATGTCTTTTCTCCAAGGCCTCTCCTCAGGAATCTGAACTATGGCACAGAAGGCTTGGTCATGTGAATCTTAAAAACATGAAACAGCTTATCCATCATGGTTTAGTGAGAGGTCTGCCATTAAAGGAGTTCAAATGTGATAACAACTACTGATGATCTCAGTTCACAAGTACTGATGAGCATTAGTATACAGCTGTCAAAAATAAGTACTGATAAGTTATTTTATCTTCAGCAGTTTTCATAACTACTGAAGACTAAATTACTTAAAAGTACTGAAGTACTTTATTTGTTGCAAAGTACTGATGTGGTTACAACCACTGATGTCTGTTATAACAGATAAGTACTGATGACCAATGAAACATCTGAAAATCAGATAATCTGCTGAGTAAGTGTTAAGGTCAAATGAAACAACTGAGATCTGTGAATTGACGACAACAACTGCTGAGCAATTTTACTCTTCAATTGTTTCAAACAACTGCTGTTTTATTTCAAAACAACTGAAGCCAAAACCAAGTCTTTAGTAATTTCAAACTACTGATTACTAACACCAAGTCTTTAGTTGCTTACAACATCTGAAAGTTAAAACCATGTCTTCAGTCGTTTTCTAACAACTGATGACCAACACCAAAACTTTCAGTTGTTTTCTTTAAGCCGTTTCATAACCTATAAATACCTAACCCTAACTTCAAACTTTTCATAAATCATTTTCCGAACATTCATCTTCCATTAATGGCAACCATGCAAATCAAACCACGACACAACTGTGTTGCCTACTTCACAAAATCAGCCTTTTGGACTAAGTTTGATGCTGCCATTGATCTGATGGTTGATTCCCCGTATCAAACTGCTTTTCTTCTGAATCCAACCATCTATCTCGATACCCTTCGCCAATTCTGGACAAATGTCATTGTCCATACCGGTGAGAATGATGTCGCGATCACTCTCCAATCATTTGTAAACCAGAAGAAGGTGGTAGTCACTCCTGCTATCATTCACCAAACCCTAGATCTGAATGATGCCACCTTTGTCACCAAATACCCGAAGGGCACCATTGATCTATCATTCATCAACCATGGATATGCGGGTGACTTAAATGCTACAACCATTCTGAAGAAGCACTTCATGATGCTGAACGTCTAATCATCCACATGATCAATGTCTGCCTTGCCCCCAATCCTCTTCATGGGATCAAATGTCATCCAGGTGTATCCTTGAACGCCAAAGCTTAAATTTTTCTGAAATTATATTTTTGGAATTAAAAGATCTGGCAATGAAACCTGTGGCTACAGATGGCTATTATATCCACGATTTCTTATGGCCATAATCATAAATCAATTACAATCTGATGGCCCTGTTGGCCTTGGAGTCCCTGCTGTGGTAGTTTTGCCAGAGGTATACTCCAGGCACAACTTTGACCCACACCTCAAAGAGGCTGCCAAACTGCTAAAACCCAAGTAGAAGGAACCCACAGCCTCATCCTCCAGATCCAATGTCCCCTCCAAACCACAATCCAAACAAACCAAAAAGGCTACTCAGGGAGTTGAGTCCCCTGATGATGCCCCTGCAACACAAAGGTAGGATGAAACTATGGGTAGTAATCCCCCTGTAGTTTCCAAGACTCTACCAGCTGAAACCACTCAGGTATCCTCTCAACAGGATCCTGATGCAACCAAAAATGGGGAAACCACATTACTGGAATCTCTCTCCCTTGAGAAGATTGCCATTGAAGAGCACCATTCACCCCAGGTGCAATCCTCTTCATACTTATCTCCCACTGAAGCCACCCCTACAAGCCCAACTATGGTTATTACACAAGTGTTAACTCAACTACATTCCTCTAACCCTCCCCAGAAACCTATTACCACTGGAAAAACCTCAACAGTTGAGGGAGAGGATTATAATGTGGCTGATAACCCACAACACAGGGATTACAGCTTTCAATCTCCCTGTGTAGAGGAGGAGATTCGAACATCTAGTGAGGCTGCCTCTTTTCCTGTTTCAGCACATGACCAGGATGAAGATGGTATAATTTTTAAGTCCTCACTAGAGGTAACTGCCAATGAAGGACATAATCCTGAGGCAGGAAGTCCCCAGTTCCAAGAAATAGGGGCACATGTGAATACTGATCTACACTCAGCACATGTTCATCCTGATTTAATCAGGAGATCAGATGATTTAGCAAAGACTGATGATGACCTGGGCTTTTTCTTTGATGTTCTAGCCCATAACACCATTCTTGAGACTGAGGTATGCAGACTACAAGAACTGCTTGCCAAAATGTCACAAGAATCAAGTCCATCTGCCCAAATTCACCCACAGATGGCAGTTTCTTCTGAAACTCTCCCAAACAATGAGCCACTCCCAACAACTTTGCCACCAGCCTCTGATTCAGGCACCATTTCTCAGGGACAGAACCCCTCTACGCAAATGGTTGTTGCCTTTCAATCATCCTTACCTCTCATCACTTCCATAATCACAAACATTATGCATCAAGCCATTGATGAGAGGCTTTCCTCAAATCTTCATTCCTTAGTTGATGTTGTTGTTTCTAAGAGACTTTCTGACATTCACACCCCTGAACCCAATGCAACCAAAAAAGGGGAGTCTAAGTCAGTGAAAGTAGACAAAAGAAAGAGAGTTGAAGAGGAAGAAGAAAAAGAGAAGAAAGAAAAGGAAATGATCACCTACAAGAGAAAGAAAAGCTCGGAACAGACTGAAGGTGAGAAAAAGTTAGAAGAACTGATCAAAGAAGCTGATGAGCAACATAGCAGATCTATGGATAAGATTATTGATCAACTCCTCAGACAAGGATTTGACACAGCCAAACTTGACTCTGAAATCAGAAGGCTAGAGATTCAAGAGATTGAACATAGATGGGCAAGTTGGAGTGAGAAAGAAAGGGAAAGGCTGGAAGCTATGACAAGATTCATATCAAAACATCTGGGACGATCAATCATTGAAGTGAAGTCATGGTCCAGAGACAGTATTTTGGAGATAACCACCAGAATCTTTTCTTCTGAAATATTCAACAAAGGATTGATCATAGAAGCTCTTGATGAAGCTGGTGTTGGGAAAAGGTCTGATATGGCAAAGTTATCCAAAGCTTCACTCACAACCAAGATGCTAGAGCAGCCTGTACAATCTCCCAAACCAAAACAACCAACTTCACAACCTTCAAAACCAACTCCTTTACCCAAGAAACCTACTCAAATCACTACCAATGATGCACCCAAGCAGGAAGAAAAGGGTGTTGAGGATGGAAGAAGAAGAAGAAGAAGATGATGAGGATGATAGTATGCCAATCTCTGCTGTTCTTAAAATAAAGATGCCTGAGCCCAGGAGTCAACCAACAACAATCACATTTGACATCCAAAGGCAAATGGTAAAAGTCAAACTTGAAGAAGAAGAAGAACAGCATAAATAACATGATGAGCAGCTGCTAAGGATGATTGATAAAGAGTTTCCTAAGTCTTCATCCATACAAGCTATGAAGAAACATGCTCAGAGGTTGTATGCTCTCAGATTTACATTTCAATATCAGAAAGAGAGAGTGAGAATTTTGCTTGACCCCAGAGTAAGTGACAGAATTCATAAAAAGAAGATTCCAAGTAGATACAATGGCCAAGTAAAGAAGATTGTAGATGCTGTGATAATGCTGGCCATTGTAGTGTCACCCTAGGAAATCCTTGATGACTTCAAGAGGGCTTACAAGTCTAAGATGACTCCACAAACTTTACTAGAAAACAAAATGGTAAAAAAGGGGTTGATCTACAAGTAGCTTGAAGAAATAAGAAGAAATGAGCTCCAGTTGTTGCTTGAAGGCACTCATCCTGATGAGTTTGCATACAAAGAAATAACTACTATGGAGCTGAGGAATGGAAAGCATGTTAAGTACTTATCAGAGTACTATGGGCCTGAGTTCTTCTTTGAAAGTGAAGCTGAAGAACTCACAATGGAAGAACAAGTTGTTTTCCTTGAGGCCTATGTCAGAGAGTCTTACAGACTTATCATTGGGAAGTAGGTCTCATGGATGGGATAACAGCTCTGTGTCCAATTCCCCAAGACAGAGTTCCCATTCATCCTTTGCCAATCAAACCTTCTAAAACCTCTTCCCTGGCCTGAGCTTAATTTGAAGATTTTTGAGCTGATCCAGATAATGTTTCTGCCAATAAGTGGGACTTCAATAATCTTAAAGGTTTTGGCTGCATTGGTTCAGGGGGAGTTTGTTGGACCAAAAGAACCAATGAGCCAGATCAGAAAAACCTTTAAGTCCCACAGACATCAAAAAAACTAAAGTGCTCTACAACAGCTGAAGATAAAGTCTGAAGACAACTGCTGAAGACAAAGTCTGAAGACAAAGTCTAAAGACAACAACTGAAGACAAAGTCTGAAGACCAAGTTCTCAGAAGTTGTCACAATAGCTGAAGTAGTTCTCTTCAGTAGTTGTGATGGTTTACTTTTTAGTAGTTTGTAATCAGTAGTTTTATATTATGTAAAACATCCGAAGTTCTTACACTTCAGATGTTATAACTTCAGTAGTTGTAATGTTAGCTGTACTTAGCCTTTTGTGAAGGTGTCCTCAATTGTTGTGGACATCTGAGTAGTTTAGTTTTATTAGGATCAGTGATCTACGTTCGATTGATTAGAGAGTATAGCAGCAGAATTCTAACAATGAATTAGCCAATTCACAAGAACGAAAAGATATTCAATGAAGAACAAAACGGTTATAGATAGAGAGAATTCTGCAAATATATTTCATTCAATATTCGCTTTAGTGGTAACGGAATGTCACACTTACAATTAGGTCGACACCTCTTATATAAGAGATGTGACGTCTGCTGATGTCACTTGATAGTGACATCTAACAGAATTATTCCAACTGAAACACAACTACTGAAGATGTCAAAACAGCTGACATCTTCTTACAAAAATACTAAGTGTTATCAATTACTACAACTACTGAAAAACATAAAACTACTGATACTATACGACTGAAGAACAAGCTCTTCAGTCGTTTTACAAAACTACTGAAAGTAAAAACATAAAACTACTGATATCACAACTACTGAAGAAGTGCTCTTCAGCTGTTGTGACAAACTACTGAAACTTCAGTACTTGGTCTTCAGACTTCAACTTCAGATGTTTCATCAGCTGATGACTTCAGTAGATATCATCAGCTGATGTCTTCAGTCTTTGTCTTCAGACTTTGTACAATAGTTGTTGATCTTCAGCACTTGTAGACTCTTCAGCTGTTGTACTTCAGTACTTTGGTCTTCAGCTTCAGCACTTGTGTTCTTCAGCTCTTCAGCTTCAGCACTTGTGTTCTTCAGCTGTTGAACTTCAGCACTTTAGTCTTCAGCTGTTGAAGTCTTCAGCACTTAATCTTCAGCTGTTGGAGTTTTCAACACTTGTCGAACTGCTGATGAAGCCTTCAGCAGTTTTTGTGATATCATGTGGGACTTAGACGTTTTCTGATCTTGGCTCATTGGTTCTTTTGGTCCAACAAACTCCCCCTGAACCAATGCAGCCAAAACCTCTAATTGATTTATTTTCCCACTTATTATTGTTGGCAAAATGGTTGGTCTTTTTCCTTCTTGATCAGTAGAGAAGATGACCCATATAAGCTCTGGCCTGGAAAGAAATCTCAGAGATCTGTTTGGCAAGGTATGAATGGGAACTCTGTTTTGGGGAACTGGACACAGAGTTGTTATCCCATTCATGAGATTTACTTCCCCATTATGAGTCTGTATGACTCTCGAACATAGGCCTCAAGGAGAACAACTTGTTCCTCCTTGGAGAGTTCTTCTACTCCTCCTTCAAAGAAGAACTCTAGACCATAGTACTCAGATAAGTACTTTACAGTCCTGCTATTTTTCAACTCCACAATAGTTACCTCCCTATAAACAAATTCATCAGGATGAGTGCCTTCAAGGAGTAACTGGAGCTCATTCTTCTTGATGTCTTCAAGCTTTTTATATAATAACCCCTTTTTGATCATCTTGTTTTACAGTAAGGCTTGAGGGGTCATTTTTGATTGATGAGCCTTCTTGAATTCATCGATTATTTCCCATGGTGAGACTACAATGACCAACATGATTGTAGAGTCTATTGTTTTTCTAACCTGGCCATTGTATTTGTGTGGAATGGATCTTTTGTGGATTCTAGAACTCACCTTGGGGTCTGGCCATACTCTCACTCTCTCCTTCTGATACTGAAATGTGTGTCTGAGAGTGTACAGCCTCTGAGCATGCCCTTTCATGGCTTGTATAGATGATGACTGAGGAAATTCCTTTTCAACCATCTCCAGTAGTTGCTCATCGTGCTACTTCTGCTGTTCTTCATCTTCTATTTTGACTCTAACCATTTCCCTTTGAGAGTCAGGTGTTATCATAGGTTGACTCCTGGGTTCTGGTAGCCTTAGAACAGCAGAGAGTGGCAGACTATCATCTTCATCCTCTTCTTCTTCATCTTCTTCTATCCTCAGCACCCTTCTCCTCGTTCTAGGTGCATCACTGGATAATGGTTGGGTTGGTAAAGGAGTTGGTTTTGAAGATTGAGGATGTTTGGATTTGGGCTTTGAGATTGGTTTGGAGATTTGAGGGGTAGGCTGTTTTTGAGTGGGTGATAGGGAAGGTTGTTCAAGCATTTTGGTTGTGAGTTTGGCCTTTGTAAGTCTTGCCATTTCAAACCTTTTTCCAACCCCAGCCTCATCAAGTGCTTCAATGATAATCCCCTTATGAAATTGCTCAGACAAACAGATTCTGGTGGCTATAGCCAGAATACTGTCTCTGGTCCATGAACGAATCTCCATCAAAGATCTTCCTAAGTATTTGGCAATGAATCGAATCATGATCTCCAATCTCTCTTTTTCCAGCACATCATATCCAGCCCATCTGGTTTGAATTTCCTCTACTTCCAACTTCCTGATCTCACTATCTAATGTGGCTGTATCAAAGCCTTGCTTGAAGAGTTGCTCAATGATTTTGTCCATGGATCGGCTGTGTGTGTCATCTGCATCTTTTACCAGCTCTTCCAAGGATTTTTCTTCAGCATTAGTTTGATCACCAGCACTTTTCTTTCTTTTGTAAGTGATCAGTTGTTGTTGCTTTTCTTTTTCCAACTCCTGGGTTTTCTCTTGTGCCTTCTCATCCTCAGTTCTTTTTCTCTTCTTTTCTTTCACTGCAGTACTCTCCCCCTTTTTGGATGCATTGGAGACAGGGGTTTGTACCGCAGAAAGTTTCTTGTGCACAGCATCATCAATGAGTGGTTGTAGACTTGAGGAAATCCTCTCATCAATGGCTTTATAACAATGTCATTGATGATGGGAGTGATGAGAGGTAGGGATTGTTGGAACAGCAACCATCTGCTCTGGGGGGTTCTGTCCCGGAGAGATAGTGCCAAAAGCAGAGGTTGGAGGCTCAGTGAAGTGAGAGGGTAAGTGTTTGGGGAACCTTCAAATGAAGGTGCCATCTGTGGGTTGGTGGGGGCAGATGGACTTTCATCCTGGGACTTCTTGGCAAGCATTCTTGTAGTCTGCTTACCTCAGCCTGCAGATGGTGTTGTGGGCTAGAATGTCATAGAAAAATCCCAGGTCATCATTAGCAGAAGCTGAATCACCTGCTCTCCTGCTTGTAGCAGGATTTACATGCACTGGGTGTAGACCATTTTAGCATGTGCCCCTTTTTCTTGGAACTGGGGACTTCTAGCCTTAGGACTATGTCCTTCATCAGTTGTTGCCTCTAGTGAGGTCTTAGCTATGTTACCACCTCATTCTGATCATGTGCTGATGCAGAAGAGGTGGCAGCCTCACTAGATGTTCTAATCTCCCTATCCACACTAGGAGATAGAGTTTGTGTAAACCCCGGTGCTGTGGGTTGTCAGAAACATGGTAATCCTCTTCCTCAATGTCTGTGGTTCTCCCCTTTGTTTGTGGTTGTTGGGGAGGAGGAGAGGCATGCAACTGAGTCAGCACATTTGCAATAATTATGGTTGGACTTTGGGGGGTGGTTGCATGGGGAGATGGGGTAGAAGCAGTGTGCACCTGGGGAGGATGGGCTCTTCAATGGCAATCTCCTCAAGTGAGGAAGATCCCAGATATGTGGGTACCCCTTGTGTGGTGGCTGCAGGCTCCTTTTGAGAGGAATCCTGAGCGGCTATGGCTGGTAGAGTCTCTGATACTGCTGGGGGTTTAAGCCAGCAAGTATATCCTGCAATGGTAGTACAGGAGCATCTTCAGGGGACTCATCTCCCTGAATAGCTGTTTTGGGTTGTGTTGGTTTTGGTTTAGTGGGGACTTTGGTTCTGGTGGAGGAAGCTGTGGGTTCCCTGTGCTTGGGCTTTAGCATTCGGGCAGCTTCTTTGAGTGTAAGGTCTAAGTTGTGCCTGGAGTATACCTCAGCCAAAACAGCTGGTGCAGGGACTCCCAAGGCCAACAAGGCCATCAGATTTTAATTCATCTAAAATAATGGCCATCAGAAACCTGGGATATAATGGCCATCGGTTTGCCACAGGTTTCTGAGCCAAGTTCTTTAATTCTAGAAACACAATTTTAGAAAAATTTAGCGGTTGGTGTTCTAGAATAGAATACAATACCTGTTGCCATTGAGATGACATTTGATCCCAAGAAGATGTCTTGGAGGCTAAGCAGACATTTACCATGTGAAAAATGACTTTCTCAGCGTCATGGAAATGTTTCTTTAGAACAGTTGTAGCCCGAAGATCACCTTCATACCCATGATTGATAAATGACATATCGGTTATGCCCTTTGGGTATGCAGTCACAGCGGTGGAGTCGTGTAAATTTAATGCCTGACGAATGATGTCGACTGTAACGACCACTGGTTTCTGGTTGACAAGGGACCGAACAGAGATCTGACCGGTAGACGCATCAGTATGAACAAAAGCATTTGACCAGAATTGACTGAGGATTCAGGGTAAATGGTTGGATTCAAGAGAAAGGCTGTGCGATATGGGGAATCCACCATTAAGTCAATGGCATTATCATATTTGTTCCAGAAAGCCGACTTTGTAAGGTAAGCAACACAGTTATGTCGTGGTTTCAGACTCATGGTCGCCATGTTTGAGAGAGAGAAGTTCAGAAAATAACGGCTAATGAAACATTAGAGAAGAGGACAGGTATTTATAGGGTAGGGGAGAAAATGACTGAAGGGTTTGGTGTTAGTCATCAGTAGTTTTAAACCGACTATTGACATGGTATTACCCTTTCAGATGTTGAAACAGCTGAAGTCGTGGTTTTAGGCATCAGCAGTTAGAAAACTACTGAAAACCATGGTTTTGACTTCAGATGATGAAACAACTGAGGACTTGGTGTTTGTCATCAGTAGTTGTGAAACTACTGAAGACATTGTTTTGTCATCAGTTGTTGTAAACAGCTGAAGACTTGGTGTTAGTCATCAGTAGTTATAAAACTACTGAAGACATGGTTTTGCTTTAGTTGTTTAGAATGAAACAGCAGTTGTAGAAACGACTGAAGAGAAATTTCTCATCAGTAGTTTTCGTCAATTCATAGCCTTTCAGCTGTTTCATATTGTCCTCAACACTTATCAGACTTTGCATCTGCTTTTCAGGTGTTTCATAGGACGTCAGTACTTATCTGTTTGTACTGATTTCAGTAGTTGTAACTACATCAGTAGTTGTAACTACATCAGTAGTTTGGAACAGATAAATTACTTCAGTACTTGTGAGGCATTTAGCCGTCAGTAGTTATAAAACTACTGAAGGTGAAAGGACTCATCAGTACTTATATGTGACATGGTTACCAATGATCACCAGTACTTTTTACTGAAATCATCAGTAGTTGTCACTTATTCTAGCTGCAGCATATCAAGCCTTAACACAAGGTTTTGGAAAGTAGAACTATCCAAAGGCTTAGTAAAAATATCTGCAAGCTCATCAGCACTAGGCACAAACTTAGGATCAATCAGACCTTTTTCAAAACAATCCCGAATAAAGTGATGTCTGATCTTATATGTTTGGTCCTAGAGTGCTGGACTGGATTTTTGACAATACACAAAGCTGAAGCACTATCCATTAATAATGGAGTCTTAGTCTCTGTAATGCCATAATCCAGAAGTTGGTTCTGAAGCCAGAGTACCTAAGAGGTGCAACTTGCAGCAGCAATGTACTCGGCTCAGCAGTTGATGTAGCAACAGATGTTTGTTTCTTACTCTGCCAAGAAATCAAACAATGCCTAGGAATTGACAACCACCAGAAGTTGACTTTCTAGTTAACTTGCACCTTGCATAGTCACTATCTGAAAAAGCAACTAATTTGCAAGAGTGTCCAGTGGAATACCATAAACCCAGAGATTGTGTACCTTGCAAATATCTAAAGATTCTCTTGACTGCAATCAAATGAGACTCTTTAGGAGCAGCCTGAAATCTAGCACAAACACATGTAGCAAACATAATATCTGGTCTAGAAGCTGTTAAATACATCAAGGACCCAATCATACATCTGTAAAGTGTTTCATCAACAGCTTTACCTTTCTGATCAGCATCCAGTTGTGTGGTGTTGCACATGGGAGTAGAACAGGGCTTACAGTTTTGTAAATCAAACTTATTAAAAAGATCTTTTGTATATTTTGACTGATGAATAAAGTTCCATCAGCCTTTTGTTTAATTTGCAAGCCTAGAAAGAACTGTAATTCTCCCATTGCGCTCATTTCAAACCTCTTTTTCATTAATGTTGTAAAATCATCACACAACTGGGGATCAGAGGATGCAAAAATGATATCATCAACATAAATCTGAACAAGTAGCTTATGCTGATCCACCTTCTTAATAATAGAGTTTTATCAATGGAGCCTCTAGTGAAATTATTTTAAGAAGAAAAGTGGAAAGTGTCTCATACCAGGCTCTAGGAGCTTGTTTCAACCCATAAAGAGCCTTATCAAGTTTATACACCCATTCAGGATGTTTATTATCCTCAAAAACTGGTGTTGACACACATAAACTTCTTCCTTTATTTTACCATAAAAATGCACTTTTGACATCCATTTGAAAAACTTTAAGATTGTGGAATGCACATAGGCTAAAAACAATGTGATTGCCTCTAGTCTGGCTACAGAGGCAAAGGTTTCATCATAGTCAATACCTTCTTCTTGTGAAAACCCCTGTACAACCAGTCTAGCCATGTTCTTAACAATAAGCCCATTTTCATCAGTTTTATTCCTAAACACCCATTTAGTGCCTATTGCACACTTACCTGGGGGAAGAGGAACCAGTTCCCACACTTGCTGTTTCTTGAACTGAAGTAACTCAAGCTGCATGGCTTCAACCCATCCATTCTCTCAAAGAACATGGTAGTTCTTTGGCTCTAGCTGACTTATGAAGAGAGCATAGAAGCAGAAGTTAGACAATTGACTTCTTGTTGAAACACCAGCATTGATATCACCAATAATCTGAGACATTGGGTGATTCTTCAGTTCTTGATAAACAATGAGATCTGTGCAAGTGTTTGTAGGACCTTCAGCAGCAGCAGATGTTGATGCAGACTCTTGAAACCAAGAATTAGATGGTAACTCAAAAGATGTAGAGGAATCAGAGATCTCATCAGCATTTGTTGTGGATGGAACTGCTGAAGCTATAGGAACATCAAATTTAGCAGACACAGGCAGTTGGTCACTAAACTTGAATAGGTGAGTATTGATATTATCATCATCATCATCAATACCACCAGGTGGAAGACATGCTGCAGAAGATGATTTATCCACAGGATCTGCAACAGCTGGAGGTTGATAAGGAACATATTGCAGTATGTCCAAATCAAACAACTCCACAGGGTTTTGTGGAATCTTGTCCATAGGAGATTCATTAAACTTCACATGCAAAGTTTCTTCAACTATCTTTGTTCTGCAGTTGAAGACTCTGTATGCCTTGCAAGTAGATGAATAACCACAAAATACCCTGCATCCACCTTAGGATCAAATTTTTGGAGTTGATCCTTTATGTTGAGAATAAAACAGGACACCCAAATGCTTTGAAAAATGAAATTAGAGGAGCCAAGTGATGGAGAACTTCATATGGAGTCTTCATCAACCTCTGATTTACTAAGACTCTATTTTGCACATAGCAAGCTGTGTTGACAGCCTCAGCCCAAAAGGTCAGTGGCAAACCAGAGTCAGCCAGCATAGACCTTGCAGCTTCAATTAGGGTCCTGTTCTTTCTCTCCACTACTCCATTTTGTTCTGGAGTCCTGGTATGCTAAACTGCCTTTTGATTCCTTTTGAAAGATAGAAGTCATCATGTGTATGGTTTCTGAATTCAGTTCCATTGTCACTCCTAATACAGTTGACTGGAAGGGAATACTGCTTCTCAATATACAACACAAAGTGAATAATATTCTGAGCAACCTCATCCTTTGAATGTAGAAAGAAAGTCCATACAAATCTGGAGTAATCATCCACAATTACCAGACAGTATTTCTTCTTTGCCATGCTCATTACTCTCACAGGACCAACTAGATCCATATGCAGTAATTGCAAGCAGGCAGTGGACTTAGGCTCTTTAATAGGAGGGAATGAGACTTTGTGTTGTTTTCCTTGTAAACAAGCAGTGCAGGTTTCATCATAGTGGAACTCCTTTATTGGTAAGCCTCTAACTAAACTATTATGGATTAGCTGGTTCATGTTTTTGAAATTTACATGACCCAGTCTTCTGTGCCACAGTTTAGATTCTTGAGAAGAGGCTTTGGAAAATAGGCAAGGATTGCCTTTGAGATCTATTTTCTTGGAAAGATCTAAGGCATACACTCTTCTTGTCCTGTTGGCTCTCAGGAGAGTGTGATCATCCAATACCTTATCAATCAAATGCAGAACTTTGGATGACAGAATCCTACAGTTCTGACTGGTGAAAAGAGCAACATGGCCTTTATCACACATTTGACTGACACTCAAGAGATTGTACTTGAGATTTTCCACATGATTAACATCATCAAACTTTATTTCTCCATTGGAGACAAAGCCGTTGCCAATGATCTAACCCCTAGCATCATTGCCAAAAGAAACAAACCCCTTCTTTCCTTGAGAGTAGTCATGAAGAAGAGAGTTGTTCCCAGTCATGTGCATAGATCCCCCACTGTCTACATACCAGATGCTACTTTGGCATGTTGAAGAACCCTGCATAATAAACAATCAGTTAGTTTTGGAGACCCAAACCTTTTTGGTTTTGGGCCTGGGCTCATCAACAGATGGTAAACTAACAGGTTTATTGGAAACAACAACCTGAGAGGAAGAAGATGGTGAAGAAGAGGAATCCTTTGGCTTGGACCTCCTTTTCTGTGGTTTCAACATAGGAGTATCTAATTGGTTAACTCTTCCCAATAGATGTTGAACCATCATAACCAGCTATGTCTGATTTTGTGATAAAGCTTTCAGCTCATCAGACACATTGCCAGTGGAGATTGATAAGTTCCTATGTTGCACCTTCTTCTTCTGAGCAATCTCAGCTGTCACCTGTTTAACCCCTTCCTTTTTGGATTTCTTTATGGACTTAAGGGTTACAGGATTTGATGTTGCTGATACAAATGTGGTCTCAAACTCAGTTTTCATTTTAACCATTTTCTCTTTAATTTCCTCTTTATGTTTGAGTTTGGAACCTCTTTTGTACCAGCAATCATCTGTAAGATGATTGAACAAACCACATACTTCACATGGTTTCTTCTTCATCTTATGTTGATCATCAACTAAAGAGGATGAAGCAACTGAAGACTTGCTCTTCAGTGCTTTGGTAGCATTGTTTGCTTTCTTGATTTCCTCTTTAGTAGTCTTCAAACTCTTTCTACTGACAGTTTTCTTCTTTTCAGTACTGGCAGGAGTTGGAGTTTGAACTTCAGGTGTTAAATCTTTCTCTCTAATCCTTTCAGGACTTTTAGAATTAACTCCTGAGTTGATCAACTCATTGAGCATGTGAGTGTCAGCAGTGGAACCATCAACATCAGCTGATAGGTTCTGAGAGGGCTTGGTGCAGACTTCTACTTCTGATAGTGCTGAATCAGAAAGTAGATCACATGATGAAATGGATTGGTTATTACTCTCACCATCAGATTCTACCTCTGCTCTGGGAGTAAAATCTGTAGGTGGAGCAGTGTGATTGTAACCAATTCCAAACTTCACATTGGAAGCAGATTGCTTACTAAGAAGCATTTCAAAACCTTTGCATGATTGTACCCATCGATCACACTCTACCTGGGTAACTGCAAGGGTTTCCTTGAGATCTTTATACTTCTCTAGAAGTATCTCTTCCCTAGCCTTATCATCAGTTATTTGACATTTAAGTTTGTAGATCTCATCATTCTTATCATTAAGCACAGACTCAAATTCAGCTTTCCATTTGGAAATTATTTGTTCTAGCTCAATGTTCTTGTTGATTAAAGCTACATTTGCTTCTCTAATAGATGCAAATGCTGCTATACATGTTTCAGAACACAATTTGGCTTTTGCCTCAGAGGATACCTGTGATACCTTTGGTGTAGAGGCATTAGTGGATGAAGTATCAGCAGAATCCAAAGCCATAAGAGCTAGATTTCCAAAGGGACTTTCACCACCATGTTGACCAGCACCTGAGAACAGTTGTTCATGACCAGACAAGTCATCTGGTAAACTGCTCCAGTCAACAACTCCTGGGGTGAAGAAGCTGTGTTGTTGAGGTTGAGTTTGTTGATGAGATTGGGAAGGTTGTGGTTCAGGCAATGCTTGTGATTGTTGTGCAATTGGAGCTTGAACAGGATTTGGTTGAGGCATATAATAGCAGGGATAAGGATAGGACATTTGACCCTGGGGAAAAAGTATGCAAGAGATCTAGGATGTGAATAATGACCAGAACCAGCAGTATGTTGCCCTCTGTTTGTGGACTAGTACTAGGAACAGTCACAAAGGTGCAGAAGAGTTAGATCCAGTTGATCTACACTCTCTTGCAAAGTGTCCCAGCCTTTGGCATTTGTGACACCTCAACTTGCTCTTGTCAAAACCAACTTTGGTTTTGCCAGAGAGTCCAGGAAATTTCCTGCCAGTTCTCTTATAGAATTTCTGAGATCTGATATTAATCAGTGCCATTTGGCTCAGAATATCCATCTCTTCTAGATCATCATCAGCTATTCCTTTCAATCATCCATGATGAAGCATAGATTGACACTATTACTGCCAGAATGACTCTCAATACCAACAAATGCATGATCAGAACTATTTGAAGAGAAATCAATATGCTCATCATAATTGCTTTCAGATGCAGCATATTCTAACTCATGACCAACCAAGGCAGTATTCCCTAGTACAAAGTCATCAGTGAGCTTTCCTGATGAGGACAGTTTCCTCTTCTGCTCTATCTCTCTTTCGAATGTAAGCAGTTTCCCATGAAGTTGGGTGAGAGATAGGCTATCCAGATTTGCACTGGAGCGTAGGACAATAGTGTATGTGTCCCATCTCTCAGGCAGTGATCTGAGGAACCTGTTATTCATCTGGCTATTGGTGTATTCCTGTTTCACCATTTTCAGCTCAAGATCAAGCAGGAAAAACGCTCAAACTGTTGAGTCGCTGTCTCACCCTTTCTATGAGAGAATGTCTCATATTGTTGGGCAAGGATTTCTCTGTTGTTTGCTAAGACCTCATCTGTGCCACCGAATTGTTCCTTCAGGGCATTCCAGAGATCATGAGCAGTTTCATGATGCATAAGCCCTGAATAGATTTCATTAGGCAGTGCCATGGCCAGAATTCCATGGGCTTTAGCATCAATCTCAAACAGTTTCCGATCTTCATCAGAGTATTGTTCCTTCTTCTTCGGAACCATTTGATTGGTTTCCGGATTGTTCACCATAGGCTTATGTGGTCCATGTACCACAGATGTCCAACAACCTGAACTGTTAACAGACAGGTGATGAAGCATTCTTCGCTGCCATATGTTATACGCGGTCCTAACCAGCATCGGAGGCTTGGTTGAGGAACCGGTATTGTGAGGATCATTAGAAGGAGTACTCATCTCAGATTCAATCAAATTCAATTAAGCTATAACAGATTTAGAACAAAACACAACAACCAATTGAATCAAGAGAGATCTCAGAATAAATGAACAAAAGCGTCAGAAATTCAATAATCTATAACTAGTTCTTGCGAATATGCTAATTCAATCAAACATAGATATCAATTAGCAGTTTCAATGATCAATTGTTAGATCGATCAATGATTAACCTGCTCTCATACCACTTGTTAGGATCAGTGATCTACGTTCGATTGATTAGAGAGTATAGCAGCGGAATTCTAACAATGAATTAGCCAATTCACAAGAACGAAAAGATATTCAATGAAGAACAAAAACGGTTATAGATAGAGAGAATTTTGCAAATATATTTCATTCAATATTCGCTTTCGTGGTAACGGAATGTCACACTTACAATTAGGTCGACACCTCTTATATAAGAGATGTGACGTCTGCTGATCTGGTTATCAAAGAACATGTGCAACAAATCCTTACATCAGGGCTTATCAAAGAAATGTAGGAAGATTTTGATCCTTAGCCTTAACATGTAATCCTTACATCATTGAAATGTAGGAAGATTTTGATCTGGTTATCAAAGAACATGTGCAACAAATCACAAATGATGAGCTTCATGTGCATTATCTTGGACACAAGATTCAAAATGAGTTGATACTTTTGCTAGCTCAAGAAATTAAAAAAGAAATCATCTAGAAGATATTGGGGGCAAAGTACTACTTTAAAAAAGAAATCATCTAGAAGATAGTGGGGGCAAAGTACTACTCGATCATAGTAGATTGTACTCCCAATTCAAGTCATCAAGAACATATGACCATAATAGTGAGGTATTTAAAATTGTCATCTAATTTTGTTATTGTCGAAGAGTTCTTTTTATGGTTTTTGAATGCTAATGATACCACAGAAAAAGGTCTATTTGATATTACACTTTAGGAGTTAAAGTCTCTTGGCCTTGAAATTGATGATAAGCGTTTTAAGGCTATGGCAATGGAGAAAACATGAAAGGAAAACACCAAGGAGTGCAAAAGATAGATATTTAGATTTAAATCCTAGAGCATTATACACTCCTTGTGGTTGTCATTCTCTTAATCTTACATTATTTGATACGGCTAACAGTTGTGTTAAAGGTAAGAGTTTTTTTGGACTCATCCAACTAATTTATACTATCTTTGCAAATTCTATTAATCGGTGGAAAATTTTGAAAGATAATGTTAAAGGTTGGAGACTTAAATCATTGTCTCAAATTGGTTGGGAAAGTCATGTTGAGAGTGTCAAGGCTATTAGAATGCAACTTCTAGATATTAAAGAAGTTTTACTTGAAGTTGGAGAAAAGGATAATGATGTTGCAGTAGCAATCGAAGCAAATTCAATAGCAGAAAAAACTTGGTGAATTTGATTTTTTAGTATCAATTGTCATCTGGTATCAAGTATTAGGCCAGGTGAATATAGTAAGCAAAAAGTTACAATATAAGGATATAGATTTGGATACCACTATTAAAGGAAGAAATAGACTAATTGAGTACTTCAAGGATTATAGAGAAACTGGTTTTTCAAAAGCAATTGATAAAGCTAAGAAGATTGCTAGTGAAATGGGTATTGATGAGATATTTACACAAAAGCATTTGATTCAAAGGAAAAAAGAGTCAATTATTTCTTATATATCGTTGATTAGGCTTGTACTTCTCTTGAGACAATATTTGAACAATTCAAAGAGTATGAAAAGCTATTTGTTTTTTTGTTTCCACATAAGTCGAGGGGAACTGAAGATAATGATCTTAAGTTGTCTTATTATCTTCATGAAAATGCACTCAAGTTGGAAGATAGATTGGATATTGATGCTAATGAACTTTATATGAAGCTGAAGTTATTTAACACATCACAAACCGATGAATTTAGCAACCCATTTGATGTTTTGAAGCATTAAAAGAACTTGATCATTTCCCAAATGCAAACATTGCATATAGAATATTATTGTCTATTCCAGTGACGGTGGCATCTACAAAAAGGAGTTTTTCAAAGTTGAAGTTATTGAAATCTAACCTACAATTCATGATGTACCAAGAAAGACTTAGTGGATTGGCGATGATAGCTATCGAAAGCGAATTATTAGAAACAACTACGAAGATGTTATAAGCCAATTGCTATCAAGAATACTAGGAGAGCTTCATGAGTTAGTGGTTAACTATTACAGATGTCATTGTAATACTATAATATTGTTATGTTTATTGCTAAAATATTTTTTTCATGAAAAAAATAATTTATATAATTAAAGTCGTGAGGGCCTGTGGGCCTTTTTTCCGGCTTGTTTAGGGAATTAAAATCCTCAGGACTGGCTCTATATACAACTTGATTAAATAAATATAATACATTGATTAGGTGATTGTATTTGAAAATAATAATGATTGAATAATTAAATATATTTAAAAGATTTTAATTATATCATTGGAATGAATATCAATATGTGGGAATTAAAATAATTAATTTATTTAAATGTTATAAAATATTGATTTAAAATGAGTTGAAATAGTTTAGGTTTGATTTAAAGTAACATTTTTATGGAATGCAAACTTAAATATTATAATATTTTTATAGAATTTAAAACTTTTAAAATTAAGTAAATTATTTTTTTCTAAAACCTTTAGAATTTTTAGGAATTAATAATCATTTGAATGGATTTTAGTTAACAAAGTAATTATTATAATAATTTAATAACATTCAAAAGAATTTCTAGAATTTAATAAATGAATGTTAGAATGACATGGGGAGTACCCGATTCAACATTTGAATGGATTTTAGTTAACAAACTAATTATATAATAATTTAGTAACATTCAAAAGAATTTCTACAATTTATTAAATGAATGTTAAAATGACATGGGGAGTACCCGGTTTGAACGCGGGTCTCCCCCGTGAAATGAAAGTGAGTTAACTAGTGGGATAGTAGCCCATACTGTTTTGTTTCCATAAAGAAAAATTAAAAACAAAACTTAAACACATACCCAAATCCATATGAACCCTAAACTTAAATCATCCAAATTGAACAATGATTTGATGTAATAACCAATACATAGGGTTTTTGATTAACATGCTTCTACGGATGTGTATGTGTAATTAATTGCCTGCTTGAAGATCGATTTGATGATAAATGGTAGTAAAGATAGTTGCGACTCATGAGCTATCGAATGGGATTGATTATTGATGATTTGATTCAATTAATGGGTTTGAAAGCTTCTAATGGTGATGAGATGTATTAACCCTCGCTTAGTTTCGTATTAGATTTCTGCTAACATGGATCTCGACTAAGTTGCGGCTTGAGGAAGTAGACGATGCTCAAAATCAAATTTTGATTGTGTTTTAGTTGGAATTAGAACCTCCAATAGATTAAAAAGGTATAATTTAATGTTTTCCTTCATTTATAAGGTCTTGATTGGGTTTGTTTTGACTTTAATGATGTATTGGTTTGAATCGAACATTTCTACTCGAGTTGGTGAATAATTAGGTTGTTACAAGTGAAATTGATCGTGTGTTTGTATCATATTTGATTAGTAATACAATTCTGGTTAAAGGATTAGATTAATATGATTGATTTCATGTTGGAACATATGGATCTTGAATGATACTATGGTTTTAGGTTTAAATATAATGAAACATGTGGTTCAATTGAATTGATGGGGGTATGGGTTTGAAATAGGTTCAGATGGTTAAGCGATGGCTTGATTTGGTTGAAACTAATAGTTTGAGGGGTTTACGAGCGCGCCGTAGCACGATCGGAATGGTGGCTAGATATGGATAGACGGCAGGGAAAAAAGGAGAAAGGTTGGTTCAAAATATTTACACCTAGGTCCTTTTTCAAGGTTGTTATTTTATGTTAAAATTTTGAAACCTTTTTGTGATTTAAGTTTTAAAGTTTACATTAATGGCCCATTATTTAAAAACCCAAGTGTTAATAATTAAACAAAATTATAAATTTATAGAACTTTATAATTTTATAAAATTGGAAACTCTTTGTCATTGATATCTCTTTTGATTTAACAAATTAAATCTATTAATTAATAATAGCTGTCTTTAAATTTATAAAAAAATATTTTATAAGTTATAGATTATATTAAGTTGTTATAAATTGAATAAATTATATATTATTGTATTTGACATACTAAAATGAACAAAGTGATTAAATAATGCGACTAAAACAAAATCTTGATACTTTCTAACTTAATCATTTATTTTAGTTAAATAATTAAAACCTCATAATTAATAATTTAATTCTATAAAATTATGAAGATCATTTTATAATTTATAAATTTTACATAAATGAATGAATGGTAAAAAAATTAATGTAACTAAATAAAAAGATTAATAAAATGATTAACTAATAATGTTTACTACATGAACGATCCCAACCGGTTCGGGGTTACAAAATGAAAATGGATCAAATGTTACAAATTATGTATGTTAAAAGTCATTCATAACCTATTACGTAATGTACATTTAAGGTAGAGACAATTTTGATGGTAAGATACATTTGATATAAGTGACTTTTTATAGGTAAGGTCCATTCGAGAGATGAAGATAAACCCTAAAAATATGCAACTTGACAAGTTACTTACATATGATCAAGCTTCAACCTTTTTGCACCAATATCACACCTAAACATTAAGTACCATCGAGTTGTAGCTAGATCAAAGAAAACACAAGCCTTTTAAATATGAAAGCTAACATCTTTTGTGAAAAAAACACTTTCTTTTTCTAGGTTTTTCTCTTTATAACTTTTCTTGTGACGGGAAGGAATCATATGATGGAAGGTACATGATATGCTAATAATTACGCATACATATGATATGTATTCATCCTTATTTTGAGTATTTTGGTTGTAAATTCATGCAATTAGACACTTATTTATGTTTGCATTGAATGTTATAAGTTTTTGAAGGAGGCAGATGGTTTTAATGAGAAAAGAACTCCAGATTTGGTGAAGCTTAGAGGAGAATAACTTTCGGATTTGCCCACGTTCAGAATCAATATGCCCATGTTGAAGAAGTTGAAATTTATTTTTTGTTGATGTGATTCTGAACATGTCCATGTTACTTATAAACAAAACCATGTTTGACCCAAAACTATGATATATATCCAATCCTCTCCTATTTGAGCCATATTTAACTTTTTACACCACATTCTAGTTATCTTAAGTCTCTTAGGTGATTTTTGGAAAATATTTAGAGATTCAAAGCTAAGATTGAAGTTTGAGCACTTTCAAGAAGGGACTAACATCACAAACCTATTTCCATTTTATTTGGTTTGAATTCCGCTAGATTTACTATGAGCTTTTCTATGTTCTTGAGCTTGAGTGTGGTGCTTGTAAATCTTATGGGCTAAACTCTAATTATCAATTGGACTAAATAAAACTTAGTATGTTTTAACAAATTGTACATGAGTCTTGGTGTTGTTTATGTTTATGAAGAAACTTGTTATTCTTCAATGATTTATATGTGTTTGTTTCAGTTCGTTATGAAAATGTTCCACTTTGTGGTTGTGTAATCATGTTATGTTAGAAAACCACATGTATTTTACAAAACTTATATATATGATTGCATCTTTTGTATGTAATTTGTGACACTTGATTAGGAATAATAAACAAAGGTTGAATGTTTTGTAAAATTTGTCAAATGTGCATCCTTAAGCTTATGTTTGAAAAAACCATGGTGTAAGTAATGAATCTCTCTTGTCATTGATTATGAATTGTTTTGTAATCATGGTATGATGGTTATAAATGAAGGATAATTGTAGTTTTGCCTATTTTATACAAATTGAGGTGATTATCATGTGTTTATCGTGTTAACTTTTCAAATATTTATGGAGTTAGATAAACCTCATGTGAGTTTAATTAATCTATCACATTAACATCATGCAAGTAAAATGAATTCTTGATAGGTTTCGCAATCAATACTTCCTAGGAGAAATGGGTTGAGTCTTTCCTCAACCTAGCAACTATATATTTCACATCACCTTGTGAAGCTATCCATTCTAATATGTCTTTGCCTAGCAAGATATGTCTAGTTCTCCATCTTCTTGCCTATCTTATTAGGATATTGGAACAGTCTTTGATTTCCAAGGCGAATCTGAGGCAAGAGCTATACCTTCTAGAACCAGGGCAATAATTGCTATAAAGGAAGCAGATGCGCATGAACGATCCCTAAAGGAAATACTCGGAATGTTCCATGATTAAGTATACGCATTCTGAGTATACGCATTCAGACTCGCTTTTGTTCAATTATAAATAAAGAACCACGTTAATGGAGATTGGTATTATATGTAAAAAATGATCTCACCTTGAGTTTGTGATAGTTTTTATTGCTATGCTAAGTGGATTAGAAGTTCAAGTGGTATCTTTTATTGGTTGTTCATCTTCATCTTTATTTTCTTGTTATGTGAGTTTAATTTTCTAATTAACTTGATTTTAATATTCACAAATCCAAACACAATTGATTAGGTTGACAGTGACAATGGTTTAGTATTAGGAATCATTGTGTTCACGGATCGATACTCGATTCTTGCCTAAAGTTATACTACTATACTATTGGTGCATTTACCAATTGTGTGTAATTTGCTTAAGGGTGTATTGAAACTCAATCGTTTGAACATTAGTTACTAAAATTATATATACATCAACATGCACCAGTACAATAGGAAAGGTGGGGTAACCATCTATCTTTTTATAGCCTACTAGGTTAGAGCCCATGCATTAAATGAATGGAATAAATAAAACATATCAAAGTCATTAGTTTTATGAATATTTTATTTTTAATATGTTATTATCCATGGTGAAATAAAAATATAATGAATATTTAAAAGTTATAACACATAATAAACTAGAAATTATTACTCTATATTAAATATGTATTAATAAATTATTAAAATAATTACATTCATATTTTAAATGTTTAATAGTTTAGTTTACTTATTTTAAATAATGATCATTTAATATAAGAGAGACTAGAAACAAAAATATAGATATACTTATTTTAACATATTTAAGTTAAAAAGGAAAGTTAAATTAATTTATAATTTTCGTATTCATTTATTATGAGAGAGAGAGAGTCAGGAAAATGATTTTTTTGATATGTTAAAATTATAACACGTCTCATTTGATATGCTAGAATGATGACATGTGTCTTAAGAAAACTTTTTTTTTATTATAGGTTATAGATTTTAGGGTAAAACTTTGCCATTTTGTCATGTTTAGTCCCTCATGTTCAACAAAAGCCATGAACCTTTTTTATTTCCTTTAAAGTATTCTCACCCGTTAAACTAAATTTTAACCGAGCCTTAGTTGAACTTTTAGGGTGATACAAGTCTTTCTCCCTTATTTTGGGTTTCGTCCTCAAAAACTTGTTATTCTTTAAAGAGTTGTGGATAATGATGTTGCATTTTCTTTCCGGATTCTCCTGTGGCTTCAAATTTTTTTATGCTTCGACTAAACTTTAGCTTGTTTTATTATTTTATTCCATAGTCTCTTTTTTTCTTGTCTAATATTGTCACCGGTCCTTTCATATAGTTTAACTTGTCCTCTATTACTACACCATTGATCGAGTTGTACATGTGCGTCTTCGTCAGCTAGACACTTACGTAAATGGGATACATGAAAAATATGATTAAGTCCACTTAATTCCTCTAGTAATTCTAGTGTGTACGCTACTAACCCAACATGAGCTACATGACCTGATGTACCTTGACTTAGCTTGGCTTCCTAACAAAGAAAGATGATTTCTTTCCACAACGAGACATTTAGCACGACTTCGTTCATGACATCAAACTCTATTGCATGCGTCTTTTGTTACCATATGATTTTTGTTTGTCTGTTGCAGCTATGATATAGGCATTGATCTTTTTTTAATTTTTCATGTATGAAGTAATATCTATCATTCCTTATGAGAGCTAGAAAAGTTCATACAATCATAACCACAAGGGATTTATTGTGCTTATTAAAGCTAATATGTTGAAGAATGGAAATGAATCGATTTGTTGCCCTTGTACAGTTTGTAAATATTTTAAATATGTAATTATATTAAATACATAAATTTTTATTTTTTATCTGAAACATGATTTTATGTCTAGACATGGTGGATCACTTACTGATCGTAGCAAAATGTTGATCAATTTACACGACAATTATATGAAGAACAAAGATTCATACATATATAACAATAATGACCATTCAAATGATGCGAATGACAATTCAAATGTTACACAATTTAAAGAATAATATGAATGATGACAATCAATAAAAATTGCAACACCTATATGACGATGTAGAATATCATTATATCACGGTTGTGCAAACTTTTCAAAAGTTAATGTTGTGTTTAAGTTATAACTTAAAATCAAATTATAGATGAAATGATAAAAGTTTCATTGTTTATTAGTGATTTTTCATAACATGTTTCCGAAAGGTAATTAGTTACTAATTTCCACATAGCAAGCTAAAAAGTTGATGTTTTCGATTAGATTAGAAATAAGAGAAACAATAGATACATGCATGACGATAATAACCATTTTAATGATGCTAATAACAGCTTAAATGAATGTTACATTATTTAAACACTGATATTAGCCTATTAGGGATGACAATCAAGAAAAATTACTACACTTATTTTACTATACAAAAAAATCGTTATATTCATGCTGTGAAAATTTTTCAAAAACTAAGTGATGTGTTAAAGTTATTTAACTTCAAACTAAATTACAGATAGAGTGACAAAAGTTTCACAAGGTTGATAGTGATTTTACATGACTTGTTTCTAAAAGATATGTGTTACCAATTTCGGCATATTAAGCTAAAAAGTTGATGTCTCTGATAGGATTAGAAGTTCAAAGAATACATGCATGTCTAAATAATTGTATGTTGCACAGATACAAGTTAGAAAAGAAACATAATTTTGTTACATGTGATACATTGAGGCATACACATAAAAAAGAAACAGATGAAGCTGGCGATGATGTAACAAAAAGGGAACGACCGGCTAAAATGTTATGGTATTTCCACGTTATACGAAGACTAAAACAATCACTTTTCCTGAAAAAGAAGCAAATTTATTACGTTCTTGTTTGGATGAATGCATAAATGAAATTGGAATTCTAGATATTAAAACTTGGGTATTCTAGGAATTCTAAAAATATCGTATAAAATTAATTATTGTTACAATAGTTTTTGAAGTGGTTGGAAAACTACCCCAAAAGATGTCACAAAAACTTTTATTTAATAAAATTTCAAATAATATCGGTGGGAAACCACCCCAAAAGACATGTCCTATTTTGGGGGGTGTTTTTGCTTGTTTGTTATCATCTTAAAAATTGTTTTCACCATCAAAAAAATTATTGTGCCAACGTGGATTAGCCCACTTGGGTAAAAGCCTTTGTCTCTTAGAATAAAGTTTATGGTTTAATGTTTGGCGTATGTAAAATTATATGGAGTAATTTAGGAGTAGGAGTGGGGTTAGAGGCGTTAAAAATATCTGCATTTGAAAATTCGAATCTGAAATATTTGAATTTTTGATTCAGATAATGATTTTGAGGATTTTTAGATATCCAGATGTTCGAATTATCCGAATATTTTTCTGAAATTCATTAAATAATAAATATTAATTAGAAATTTCAGATATTTTTGAATATTTCGGATATTTTTTTATAAAAATTCAGATTTCAAGAAATCTTCTATGACAAAAGATATTAACTTTTTATAAAATTTATAAAACAATACACTTTTTTATAAATTTGGACATCCTTCAAATCCGGAATTTCAGATATCCAAAATTTTGGATATAGATTTGGATAGTGAAGTCTACTATCTAAAAATTTCAGATATGGATTTGAATAGTGAAATTCACTATCCAAAACTTTCGGATATTTGAATTTAAACACCCCTAAATGGAGTAGATTTTTCATTAAAAAAACTAGTGTAGAAACAAATGAGTTACAAAATACACGTACAAACCATATTATTGGGAGGGAAACCTTGGAAAAATGTTATAGTGAATTGATGGCTACTAGTAGTATATGATACTATATATACAACTAGGTTAGTATCTGTATGTTAGGTTAGTATCTGTATGTTACACAGTTGATTAAAACAAAAATTCGTCGTTAATAAGTTTATAGTAACAATATAATTCTCAAAAAATCTAATAATACATTATTTTATTTGGTAAAAAAATAGAAGTACTATTACATTTAGAAAATAAATAGTTTTTATAAAGTTTTAAATAATCTATTCTATTTGACTCCATACCTACTCTTTACTTTTGATATTGTTGCATTAATTGTCGAAGGGTAAAAGCTTTCCTTCCTTCACTTTAATAATATATTAAGGGAATTTTTAGGAGCACAGTAATTTTTCTGGAAAAAAAACGTACCTAAACATTACGGTTTGGTCTAACCGTGACTGTTAGGTCATGTGTAGAAAATAACCGTTACGATTGGGCCAAACCGTGACGTTTAGGTTTTATAGAATGTTTTTACACATTAGGATTAGGTTAATGATTGGGGTTGGTGTCTTTTTTTAGTTGGGTTTTAGGGTTTTGGTGGTGGGTGTATATGTCATGGTTTGGGCAAGCCGTGACATATTGGTTTTAATATTAATTTTTTTAATCATACTATTTTGTGTTTATTTTTTAATCATGCAAACTGTGACACTTGAAATATGCAGAGAAGATATTTGATTGTTATCTTAACAAGTAAGCTTTACGCCCTTTTTATTGTGATTATTTTTATTTTATCACACGGTTGAACCTAATCGTGATATATTTGGTATAATTTTTTTAATCATGCTAGTTTGTGTTTATTTTCATTTAATCACATGGTTGAACCTAATCATGACATACGAGTTTGTGTTATGTGTTTATTTTTATTTTATCATATTTCGAGTATCTTTTCGATTTGATCGTTATTGCTTAACCTCGTCGAAAACCCTAAAAACGAATATTGACATTATCATAAACACCGGTTGTGTTTTTTATTTTATCATATTTCGAGTTTGTGTTTTTAAGATGTTACGAATTATATATAAAAAGATATATATATCTTAGGCACCCATGCCACGGTGCATAAATGATAAGGTCATGGAATTTATGCATCGGCTTGGGCACCCATGCCACAAGGTCATGGAATTTATCCACCGAGTGCCACGTGTCGTCCCCAACCTCCAAGCGATCCTCATCCCGGTGGCGGTTGCTATCCCCCAGGAGTCGCTGGTAGTGAAAGCTTGGACATGACATGCTCGTATCCTAGACCCCGAACGATCTGCTAACACTCCGAGAAGTCAAAACGAGTTATCAAGTGTAATGGGCTTAATTAATAGGTATATTTAATAAAGGAAAGAAATGCTATAGGCTAAATTAGCCTTATTGGGTAGTAGCCTAAAGGATTAAGGCCCATAATCAGCCCTTAAGCCATTTAACCAGCCAAAATCCTCCACATTTTAACCCTAACCACCAAATTCTAGAGAGAGAAAGTGAAGAAAGAAGCAAAAATCCAGGTAAGAATCGGGTTCTAAACCCTTTTGTAGATCAAACCTAGATTTTAAGGTTTTGAGTTTTGAAAAGTTGCAAAGAATCATATAAAGGTCATATTTTTACGTATGAAAACATGTAAAAACTTAGATATAGCCTCATAGTTGATAAACTAAGAGATTGGACGTAAAAAGTTGTGATTTTGGGTTAAAAATGGGCTAGTTTGTAATTTTTATGCATTCTGCAGTGTGGATCAACTGTCGGGGGTTAGCTACCATGATGGTGTGTACCGATAGGGATTGACATTCGTTGTTGATCAATAGAGAGCTCTTGCTTTGTACAATCTCGTTTACGATGAAGTGAAAGATAATGAAAGAAAGAAAGATAATGAACATTCATTTTAAGATGGAATGTTATGTATTATGATGTATGCATGATCATTATTTAAGGATAAAGTTTATATTTTTTTATATTACTTAAAACTAGATCTCACTCAGCAAAACTGATTTTTATGCTTAATAGTTGGCACGTAATGCTGATGCTGGGATGGCACTAGGTTGGGGGCTACTTGGATGGTAATGGATTACATTCCTGTTTATGAAATATTTTATTGTAATTTAAGAAAAAATACTATTTTTAATTACAATTGAAGGACAAATGTATGATTACAATATCAACTGCAAGTTTTAAGTGAATGTTTATTTTATTACGCTGCATTGTTTATTATTAGAATGATTTTATGCGTTGATTAACCAACTATGAGTCTTCCCGGGAACGGGGCCTTACATCTGCGCCACGATACTACCGCCTACTAACGCCCCTCGCGCCTATCTGTGATAGTAGCTGGAGAAGTAATCCGCAAGAGCATGCACGAGGTGGTAGTGTCGTGTGTGAGTAGACACCGAAGAAAGAAAAGGTCGGCGGTGTTGACCTTGTCGGTCCCCGCTCCACGTTCTGCGACTGACGTGGCGATCAATCAGTGATTGTAACGATAGAGAGGATCTCATACGTGAGAGACCCTCGAATTGCCACTGTACGGTCCATCCCCGATCGTAGGCCACCAGACTTGATCTGCCATCGGGCCCCCGAATCAAAGTCGTGCTGTAGATCGACTCTCAGGTCTCCTCCTTAGTGTAGAGGCCACTAACGACAACAAACCTCCTAAGGGACATGCTCTGCAGGACGTTAAATATCCTGAAAGAAACCTTCACGTCCACACGACCATCAGAAATTTCATTCTCGTCTAGCTCGGGTTAACCATGTGCACGTGGACGGAAAGTGAATGTGTAGTAAAACTCCACCGTGAGCTTTCGATGTGCGGGCAAGTCCATGCTAAACATCTGCTCCCACGGCTATCCTCGCCAGCAATATCCATAAATCTCTCGCTTTCGCCAACGAGATCCAATCATGCATGTGAAAATACGAACCCCGGTGCTGGCGGTCGTCCTCTCAAAGTCTTGAATCGCGCGTACGCCATAGTCCCCTCTTCGAATCGGAGATGCGGTAATCGTCGATCCAGGAAATAAACTCAGGGTCACGGCTCCATCCATATCTCTACATAAATCTATATAAATTGTTATTATTATTATCATTATTAGTATATTAGTCTTATTATTATTATTATTAGTCTTAGTATTAGTCTTAGTATTAGCATTATTATTATTATTATTATTATTATTATTATTATTATCATTATCATTATCATTATCATTATCATTATCATTAGTATTATTATTATTAGTGTTATAATTATTATTATTATTATTATTATATTATTATTATATATTATTATTATTATTAGTGTAGGACCGGTGAATGTGGTCACTTACAACACAACAACACAATGAGGAGATTAACTTGACTAATCAAACAATGAAACTGGATTAACCACAAGTAAAGAAACTAAGAACACAAGTGAATAAGAGACAGAACAAGATAGCAAAATACACAAAGAGATGGTTTTCAAGATTGCAGTATATTACCTTCTCAAGTTCTATTACAAGTGTTACAAAGCATAAAGGAAAGTTACAAGTACTTGAGATACATACGCTACATCCTACAACCGGCCATACTTTGAAGTCCAGCTGGATACAATTGACTAGACACAAAACAAAATCAATTGTAGAGTCAAAAGGCAGATTGCCTTTTGACTTGTGACAATGACATGCCATAGCTCACATCCTAATATATTACAAAAAGGATAAAGTATACATGAAGTAGAAAGTTACAGACTCAAGACCTCAATGTATAGTTACTAAAAGCATGGACCTTTTCACCAACTCATGCAAGTTGGTGACTTTACAGAGTTTCAGCGGAAAGGGGTTCAGCTTTATGTAAATTACATCAGATAAAGCATGTATACTAAAAGTCTTCGAAAGAAATCTGTCTTCAAATGTTGGCTTCGGAAGACTTCATCTTTGGCTTTGGAAGATATTGGTCTTGGATTCAGAAGATTTCACACTTAGAATATTTCTATTGCATGTGTGAAACTTCCAAAGCATTATTCTTCAATGCACTTGTGCATACATGCAGGAGACCATAAGTGTTTGAGTTGCATCAACCTTAACATGTATTCCATACAAACTCCCCCTAGGCTGATGCTACAAAAACACTTTCAAGACTTTAGATATTAACAGTCCTCATTATGATGATGACCATTCCTTTCTTCATGTGTAGATACATGTGTACCTAGTTTCTGAGCTTAATGTAAAATGTATTTATTGTCTTACACATATGTAATAGAATGGGTACTTAATGAAATACAATTTGTGGTTGTGCTTATAATATTGATTATTTCATTGCTTAGTATGTACTAACGCTTATTGAACTAACTATATAGGTTTGTCGTTGGTTGAATAGATCTATGTCAAATAATGATTGTGAAACATATTCAAACTTAATCATATGAAGTTCTCATGCGAATGGCCCATGCTAATGGACCATATGCGTGAACAATTTCATGCTAATGAACCAGTTGCACGACTGAACCAGGAGACTGGATCAGTCGCATGATTGTAACAAGAGATTGGCTCAGTCGCACGACTGAACACTCAGTTATGTGAATGGATCAACCGCATGACTTAATCGCACGACTAAACCATGCAAATGGTTCAGTCGCCCGAATGAGAAACCCTAACCTATAAATACCACTTAAATCGTGAAAAAACAAAAGACTTCGAAAACCTACGTACTAAATCGTACCCTAGCCGTCCAGAGACCTCTAAGAACCTGTTCCAAGTTCATAGATCGCACTAGATCGATTACCAATCGTTCTTAACGTTTAGATTCAATTCATAATTGTTTCTACATGCGTTCTCACTATTGGATCGCCAATCAAATAGGATTCCGCACTATTTGATTCGGTATACACGTATATCAGTTAGTATTTCGTTCAATACACGATCCTAACAAGCGGTATTAGAGCTTTGGCTCTTGATTTACGTGTGATTCAATCGTTTTTGATACAAAAATTGTGTTTTCACTAAAAACGCAATCTTTTCGTAAAGTTTAACTTTTTCCGGCATACGGAAATTAGGGTTACTGAAAATTCGTGTTTTTGCCTCCAAAACACCTTAAACCTATTTCAAAATCCAACAGCTTCATTCGCATGATTGACTCAATCGCACAACTGAATACATACGCATCCCTCATACGCACGATTGGACTCATTTGTACCTCCATTCGTACCTCCTTTCATACGACTGAGCAGTCTATACGCATTGTTTAACCACACTTGTTCATTCGCCCGACTGAGCCATCCGCATTAGTTCAGTTGCACGATTAAACCATCCGTATTGTTCAATCGCACGAATAACCCAATCGCACACCTTCATCTCACAAGTGAAACAGTTTGTTCCAAGATTAAAGTTGATAGTAATGGAGGACCAATACTCAGCATTCACAGCAAGGAGAGATGCACAGATTCAAAACCTACTGCTTCTGGAGAATGAAGTGGGGAATCACAACAAACCCCCTAAGCTTATCACGTTAGATGAATACCCATAATAGAGCAACGGTTTGAGATCTACTTAAATGGAGTAGATCCCAATCTGTGGGAATCAATAGAGACGGGGTATAGTATGCCAGTAGGTGCTGATGGAGTCAAACTTACACTAGGTGGCATGACTGATGGATAAAAGGTCAAGTACAATGCTGAGAAGAAAGTTTATGCTCTGCTTACTCAGTCAATTCCTAAGCATATTTTCCATCAATTTTCTGAGTACACTCAAGCAAAAAAGCTATGGGATGTATTGGAGAAACGATATGACGGAAACGCATCGTTAAAGGCCAAAAAGGCTAAAGCTTTAAAGAAGGAGTTTGACAACTTCTCATCGATGGGTAAGAAAGCTTGGATGACATCATTGACAGTTCTACCACTTGATGAGTGAGCTGCACACTCATGGAGTGACAACGTCTATGGAAGACAAGGTGTCAAACTTTGCTGATGGTTTGCCAGAGAAATGGGTTTCCTTTGTCTCCAATCTCAGACATAATGGTATGCTAACAAAGTTAGATATAAATGATTTCATTCTGAAGCTGAGAGAAGAAGAATTAAGATGAAATACAGAGCCCAAAAGTCTTCTTATGAACAAAATCCGGCACTGTACAACGCGACACCACAAGCCAAAACGTCTGGAGCACCACTTCAGATGGCTTTTGTGTCAAGTTCAGCTGGTCCTTCTCAAGCCTCTACTTCAGGGTCAGAAACGTCAGGGTCGTCTGGTACCCAATACATTGCACCTGAAGCAAATGCTACAAAACTAAAGACCGAGAATCTCGATAATGTGACAGTAGAAGTAGCAAGAGAGCACATGGATCTCTTAGCAGCTGTAGTCCACTCCGATGATGGACTAATTGCTGGGAAAATAAGGAACTAACATCTAGCAGATGAGGACTACGAGCAGGTGTACGAGACAGAGCTGGAGAGGATGGATATAATGTGGGCCTTAGCAAGTGCTGTTCGGAGAGCCAAGAAGTTTTTCAAGAAAATCGGACAGAACTTGGTTGCAACTAAGGACACTACCTTTGGTTTCGACAAGACCAAGGTGACCTGTTTCAACTGTGCGAAAAGGGGCACTTCAAACGTGAGTGTGTGAAGCCCAAGAAGACTAAAAAGGGGAATCCTTTCTCATCCTTCAATCATCAGGATAAACCCACTAGCAGTCCTATTTCATCAAGAAAGGATCCTAAAGCCTTGAGTGCTCATGATGATGAAGGACAAGACTGGAGCTTTCGGTTTGTTTCACCGAGAGAATCCAACATCGCTAGTGTTGAACATTTAGATGACGATTCAGCTAGTGAAGGAGATATTGTAGTGGAACTCAATGTCAAACACCGAAGAGACTGCAACAGTGGTCAATTACATGCCTACAAAAGAAATCTACAACAACGTTAGAATCACCAGAACCAGAAACACCAAACTCTGCCTTGATGGCTGATTCATCAGAACCTTCTCAGGTAAGTACTATTGACCAACTTTTCAATAATCATGCTTATTCTGATTGTAATAAATTTAGGGAAAGCATAGATTTAAAATATGCTAGGTTATTAGATCATAATGATAGCTTAGTAAAGGACTTGCAACTGTGCACTGAAGCTAACAAAATTCTTAAACAAAATGAGCACAGTTATAAAGAAAAGATAGAACTGTTGAACAAACAACTTAGGGAAACCGAAGTTGTAGCTTTTAACCAATCAATGTCATTAAGTTCTATCTTAACTCCCTAGAAGACACTAAGAAACAAAAGGCAATTTTAGAAGTAGAAGTTAATTCATTAAAGCAAAAACGACATAGTTGGACAAGTTCATCTCATATTGTTCAACACTTAGTGAGAGAGCATAACAACGGGAAGGGATTGGGTTATAAAGTGGTTCTGCCACCACATGAGATCTTGATGAACGCAAAAAGTAAACCAATAAATAATAACCCAATCAAGGATTATGTGGTGACCACTCCTCTAGTAAGTGACCCAGATACCACATGTTCATCTAATGAATCTGGCACTAAACTAGAGGAGGCCACTTCAAAATCATAAGGTAAAATGCCTTGTGTCAATCTGACAAACAATTTGAACAGGTTAAAGTTAAGTCTGGGTCAATCAAGTCCAAGTCTGAACCCAAAAGACCAAACATGTTAACCACCAACATGCTTCATGTCTAAGTCCAGGTAAACAAAATGGAAAAGATGTTAAAAATGTTAAAACAATTAACTTTGTTAAACAAGATAAAGCATCTAAATAAGAAGAGTGTAAACCCAAACAGAATAACATCACACGAGTGTCACACACATCTCCACAAAAACAGTTAAATCGTAAAGTCGAAAGCAGGTCATGCTACAACTATGGAGAGTATGGACACATTGCGTCTAACTGTCCTTACTATCAGACACCGAGGAGGAAAGTTGAACTTCAGGACCCAAAACCTAGTTCTTCTAAGAGGAACTCAGTGACTCCACCTAGAAGGGCTAGTCAACCTAAAGTTCAACCCATTAGTCAGTCGCCTGTTTATCACAAACAGGCCTTACACAAGGCGGGCTTATGGAAAGAAAAATCAACCTGAATGTCTGATAATGAGAACGAGAAGACAACTGAGCTTCCCTCACCCTCTAAAGGTCAATGGGTTGAATTTATGATGTGTGATACCTCTAGGAAACCCAAGCCAGTAAAGGCTTGGGTCCCTAACAAGGTCTAATTTTTAAATTGAATGTGCAGGGTGTTCGCTATAGTGCTGAAACCAACACGTGGATTGTCGATAACGGAGCATCCAGACACATGACTGGGAACATGGCACTCTTATCAAATGTCAAACAAATAGAAGGAGGCCATGTTTCATTTGCTGGAAACAAAGGAGGGTATATCACCGCTCAAGGGGAAGTGGGAAATCAGAAAGTAAAGTTTGACAAGGTAAACTACGTTCAACAACTTCAAAATAACTTACTTTCTGTATCCCAAATTTGTGATAAAGGGTTTAAAGTATTATTTGATAACAAGAAGTGCTATGTTCTTAAAAAGGACTATGTGATCCCAAATTAAGGTAAATTACGTTCAACAACTTCAAAATAACTTACTTTCTGTATCCCAAATTTGTGATAAAGGGTTTAAAGTATTATTTGATAATAAGAGTGCTATGTTCTTAAAAAGGACTATGTGATCCTGGAGGACAAATGTCTGCCTCAAGATATAATGACCTTTATGCCTTGGATCTATCAAAGGCCTCCACAACGGATCATCAAGTTCAGTGCATCTTGTCAAAAGCTACTGAGAAGGACTCCATCTCCTGGCATAGGAGAATGGGATACATTAATCCATGGAAGATGAATCACTTGATCCAGAATGATCTAGTGAGAGGAGTTAACGTCAAAAACTTCCAACTTCTGGATTTCTGTGTGGCGTGCAAGAAAGGAAAACAGACAAAGAAGTCTCATAAGGAAAAGAATGTTCATTCCATCGAACTTACTCTCGAATGTCTTCACATGGATCTGTTTGGTCCAGTAAGTACAAAAAGCATTGCGGGCAACTTGTACTGCTATGTGGTTACTGATGACTACTCACGATTTTCTTGGGTAATGTTTCTGAAATCCAAATCAGAACATTTGAATCATTCAAGGAATTAGTAACTACACTGGAATCCCTATACAAGCTGAAGGTGCGACAAGTACGCTCAGACAACATAACCGAGTTCAAGAACCAATGGATGCAGGGTTACTGCAAGGAAAAGGGAATTGTGCACTAGTTCACCTCTGCCTACACACCTCGGATGAATGGCGTTGTTGAGAGAAAGAATCGCAGCTTGATAGAGATAGCACGGACAATGCTAGCGGACTCGAAACTGCCTATCCAATTCTGGAATGAGGCAGTGGCAAATGCGCGTTACACGTTAAGTCGAGTTCTGGTAGTAAAACACCATAGCAAGACGTGTTACGAGTTCCTACAATGACATAAACCTAATCTAGAGTATTGAACCGTTTGGCGTACCGTGCACCCTACTGAAGAAGACTCAGGAAGAAAAATTCAGCGAGAAGGCTGAAGAAGGTATCTTTCTAGGATACAACATACTGAATAAGAGAGTTTACAACAACTCAACGGGTCAAATAGAGGTGTGATTTAATGTCGATGTTCAGAGATATACCACCCCTTCGGCTGGCAAAGGTCCCACTTTCTTTTTCGACTATGATGGATTCTTCAAGTCCTTCAACATCCCTCTCTCCACTTCTGATGATGAGTTAGCAACCAAAATGTTGTATGATGTTCTAAACACACCATCTCAAGAATCTACATCATCTGGCTCACAAGGTGATTCATCTACCAACTCAGGGGGAGCACTAGAGGTAAGTGACTCTTCCTCTGACAATGAAGCCGTGGAGAATGATCAGGACCCTCATGAGCAATAGGTTCCTCCTACTGCAAGTCCACAAGCATCTAACATTGATGCCTCTGAGTCTTCAAAACCTCACACTTCGTATGCCTCAGATACAAAACCCAACGTTCATAATCTTGATTCTGAGGTAGTTATTCCCACCACTCCTGGATCACACCTAAATGTCTATCATCCTCTGGACAATGTCATTGGGGATGTAAGATCAGGAGTTCAGACAAGAAATCATTTGTATTCAGCTAATTATCCCTCGGTATTGGAGAAAGGGTACCTTCACAATGGAGCTTATCATTGCTTTGTGTCTCAGTTCGAGCCAAAATACGTGAGTGAAGCCTTAAATGATGAGGCATGGGTCAGTGCCATGCAAGAAGAACTTCTTTAGTTCAAGAAGTTAGGTGTATGGACACTGGTAGATAGACCCAAAGGTGCTAAGGTCATTGGCACCAAATGGTCTTGAAATGTAAGAAAGATGACCAAGGTGTCATCATCAGGAACAAGGCTCGACTTGTAGTTCAAGGATTTCGACAAGTTGAGGGAATAGATTACAATGAAGTGTTTGCACTCGTGGCAAGAATGGAAGCCATCCGTATCTTCCAAGCCTATGCATCTTACATGAAGATTAAAGTTTATCAATTGGATGTGAAGAGTGCTTTCCTTCATGGTGAAATCTGAGAGACAGTGTACGTCAGTCAACCAGAGGGATTTGAGGATCTATATCATCGGGACAGAGTTTACAAACTTGACAAGTCCTTATACGGGCTTCATCAAGCTCCTAGAGCCTGGTATGAGAAACTCTTCACTCACTTTATGAAATATGGGTTTCGCAAAGGTGTTATTGACTACACACTGTTTATCAAAGAAAAGGATGGTTATTTACTGTTGGTTTCGGTTCCAAGAACAAAGAATTATGTAAAGAGTTTGAAGTAGTAATGAAGGCTGAATTTGAAATGAGTGCCATGGGAGAGATGAAGTTTCTTTTTCAGGTTACAAGTGGATCAAACACCAAAGGGGATATTTCTACATCAGACCAAGTATGTCAGGGATATTCTCAATTGGTTTGATATGGAGAATGCTTCTGCAGGTGGGACTCCACTTTCTACAAACCATGATGTAGCACCCGACAAGAATGGTGATCTGGTAGATGCCACCATGTACCGAGGAATGATTGGATCTCTAATGTACCTCACTGCCTCAAGACCTGATATCAAGTATGCTACATGTCTATGTTTAAGATATCAGGCAAAGCCAAAAGTTAACCATCTGATAGGGGTCAAAAGGATCTTCCCTTATCTGAAGGGTACACCAAGACTAGGGTTGTGGTATCCTCATGATGATGACTTCGAGCTTACGGCATATAGTGACTCAGATTACGGCGGCTGCAAGATGAACTACAAGTCTACATCAGCAAGATGTCAATTCTTTGGGAGGAGATTAGTGACCTGGCACTGTAAGAAGCAAACCTTGGTTGCTTTGTCAACCTGCGAAGCCGAATACGTTGCTACTGCAAGTTGCTATTCACAAATCATATGGATTCAACAGCAAATGCAGGACTACGGTTTGAATTTCTCTTCTACTCCTATTTTTGTTTATAACTCTGCTGCAATTGCAGTAACTAAAAGTCCAGTCCAACATCCTAAGACCAAACACATCAGAATAAAATATCATTTTATACGTGATTGTTTTGATAATCGATGTGGTTAAAATAAATACTGATTTTCAACACGTTGACCTCTATACAAAAGCTTTTGATAAACCATGTTTTCTATATTTGTTAGAGGTCAACGGCGTTAAAAAGAAAAGTGATGTAACTCCTGAAGATGACCAAGTGTAGTCCGATGCGCATAGTCCATTTTTCTTTTAATTTTTATTTTCTTTATTTATCTAATTTATTTTAAGTAGTTAATTAAATTGATGTTAGTTCTTTGCCTAGTAAAATCCTAAAAATACAAATCGTTTACAGTTTTAGAATTTTAGAGGGAGAATATGTTTAGGAAGTAACATTATAAATAAATAAATAAATAAACAAGGGAGGAGGACGGGCTAGCTGATAATAATGAGATCGGCTCTGTGAAACTGATTCAATGACTGTGGAAAATGATAGTACACAGGAACAAAACATTTGGGACTTTAAAATATTAAATTGAATTAGATGCAAAGTTTAAAGTATAAGTCTGAGAAGTCTGGGCAATATAAAAGGAAAAATGATAGTACACTGGCTACTACTAAGGTAATGCAAAGAAAGTAGATCTAGATGTTGTTAGACCACTACATGATGTGTTCATAGATTCATCACAATAGATGATTAGACCTCATTGGTGAACTAAATTTAAACTAAATTGTTCAACTGACTGTGGGTTCCCATCTTATCACTGGTTAACACAATCAGTTATTTCCATAAGGGGTGACGAGTAAATAAACGCCACAAATGTGTGCGTAAGACCAAAATATGAGCAAAAGCACGTGATGAAAAAATGAAAAAGTAATCAAACTAATAACCTATGTTGTTGGTGAGATCTGTGCAAAAAGAATAAATTGCTCAAACAAGAAGATAGGTTATGTGCCTCTCTGTTGTGCGGTGGCACTGACCTGTGGATTAGCATAACCTATATATTCTAGAATTCATTGTTGTTTGTCGCCTCTCTCCTGTGCGGTGGCACTGACCTGAGGCTTGGCTTCTCTTTGAAAGCTCTAAGAAATAGTTTATTCTTGAAGACTACTCTGAGACCGCTAAAAAAATTTTCCTGAGGAATGTTGATTACCAGATAAGTGTGGGATCCACAAATGTTGGTTGAAATAATATAACCTAATTCATCACCAATGTGTGTCTAAAGTTTGTGTATGAATTTAAGTGGACATTTATACTGACAATCAGTGTGGCTGCATTCTTGAAAATCCAAATCAACGCATACACCTCGTAGTACCAATATGATTTCCTAAAATTGTTAAATGACCCTCGATGAAAACAAGAATCAAGCATCAACTGAATTTGGAAACACGTCCTGAATGATTTGATTACCTGTATGATTCCATAATGAATCGTTTCACTTATGGTCAAAATAACTTGAAGCTACCTGTTCGATGAAATAAGTCTGGTATTTTTCTATCCTAGGATTTACACCTCACACAAAACCACAAAAACAAGTTTTAGTTTTGTATTTCAGTTTTAGTTCTTTTATTTTGTTTAAACTTCATCAATTTAGTTTGTTAAACATCAGACTATGCCATAGAATGCAATCGGAAATTTACTCACCTAAAAAGGTCACGTCTGCGATGATCACACATGCTTTCAAATGTAAAATGAGTCATGTCTGAGGTGACAAATTGTTTTAAAAGGATCACGTCTGAGGTGATCAAAAAGTTTCCAAAATTAAAATGATCATTTCTGAGATGATCGAATGCTCAAAATGTTTAATTAATAGTTAAAGGGTGTAATATGTCAAATGGTCATAAAGTCAAAATCATGAGTATGATCCATTCGCACGACAGGACCATAAGTATGAACCAATCATACGATTGGACCATACTCATGCCATATACAACCGAATGAGCATAAGTATGAACCATTCACACGAATGGCCTACAAGATTGAACTAGTCACCCGAATGGAGTTGACCGAATGAGTCAGTCGCCCGACTAAAACCCAATCGGCCGACTGAATGTGATCGACTGAACCAATCGCACGAATGAAGTCCAATCGCCCGAATGAAACGAGTGATTTGGTCCAGACGGCCGATTGAAAGCAGATTCAGTATAAATAGGGCCACAGTTGATCGCATAAACTCATCACCCCTCATTCGCCCTAAATCGCATTCTGTACCGTTACTCTGCCGAAGTTTCTTCTGACCAAATTTGACACCAAATTTCGATACTTTGACGATCTCTACTTGTTATACAGGTACAATGCGGTACTATCAACTGAAGTTCGGTTGATTTGAGCCCTAACTTATGAATTTCGGCCCTTACAAGAACCAAAACTGTTATTGGACGAATAACCTAGCTAAACTAATTAAAATGTTGAAATCAAGGTTATTAGGTTACTAGTAGAGTGATTGCGAGTCTAATGAACCAAAACACGACGTCTAATTTTGAGAATTGGTCCAAATTCGAATTTTAGTTGAACGAACAGTGGGTCATGCGACTGGACACCCGATGAATCCAATCGCATGAGTAAGTTGGCCGAATGACTCAGTCGGTCGAATGGATACTCCGAATGAGCTCAGTCGGCCAACTGAACCAATCGCAGGCTCAGTCACCCCATTGAACTCAGTCACATGTTCAGTCACCCGACTGTATATAGTTGCCTGTTAGGTCAACCGACTGAACTCAGTCGTATGGTTCAATCGCATAATTGAACCTGACTGATCTCAAACAGTTTAACTTGAACTGAACTTTGTAGTGTGGTGATCTAATGTCTATGTGTCTTGTGTTACAGATTGATGGCTGACAGGTGGTCCATCAACCCCAAGCACAACATTTGTGCCTATTTGGATGCCACGACTCGAAACGGTGCCGCGTTAGCAGGGATCATTGCATTCCTAAAGAGATCCCGGATTCACCGAGCAATATCCACACCATGCACTCCCTATAGATCTATACAACCGGCCTTCTGGGAGGGGCATCGGTTGTTCGTTCACGAGAGCCCTACAGCATCCGCAGTACCATTTTTGGGCATGTTATTGAGGTGACTGCAGCTGATATTCGTCGAGTACTCGACCTGGGTGACGATGCAGATCACTCGACCTGGCTACACCTTCTGACACTTAAAGGGTGGTTCCTCATGATGAAGTACGTTGGGGACATAAACGCAGGTGTGCTGAACAAAAGCAACCTGTGTCCCTAGTTTAAGTACTTGGCGCATGTGATACTAAAGTGCATGGCGTCGAGGAGGGGTGGGTTTGATGACCTCTTAGACTAGATCCAGAATGCCTACGTGGCACTAGTACTCAACCACCCCTTCAGTTTCTCTAGTATGATTTTTGCCTATATGATAGAGAACCTAGAGGCAAAGGGCAAGGAGGGATTCTGTATGTACCCCGATTCTTGCAGAAGATCATTGATGAGAAGCTGCCTGCCTTGCCCAAGGAGAGCCACGATGATGTATCATTGGAGATTATGGATGACATGACCTTGGGCCGCATGAAGGTCTACAGGGGGAAGCAAGTCAATCCCCCTGTGAAGAGACTCTTCAGGCATCTGGCCAAGGTTGATTATGTGGCGCCGGGTAGGCGAAAGTGGCGCCATGAGGAGAGTGACTCAGATGTTGAGCAGAATGCTCTCCCATCTGACGACTCTAACGATGACGGTGACACTGGTGGAGACTCTGGGCCCGCTTCTACTAGGGGCCCCACTACCCATGTTACATCTCCACCTCTTACAGATGCCACCACTGCCAACTTTCACCAGGATTTTTGTCCTCCAGATAAGGAGGCAGAGAGTGATGAAGAGCCTCTCACGAGGACTGTGGGCAGCAGGGGGGTTGCCACAGAGAGAGGTTTGAGGGCGGTTGGTGGACGCCCAGGGGAGTCCGGGGATGTTGCTGATTCATATCCAACATATGCCCCGGACCCGCCCAGCAGCCAAGGGGGAGCCTCTATGCCTAGAGGCTCAAGGAAGAAGAGGATGGCACACCCCTATGGCAAGAAGGGGAAGAGACTGAAGTTTACCCTGACCTCATCCACCACCACAGCCACTACCTCAGCCACACCTTCCACCACTACCACCACCACTGCTACCACACCACCTGCCACCACCTCTACCACCTCACACACCACTACCACACCAATACCACCACTTACCCACATCCAATCCACCACCACTACAGCTTATCCACCACCACCTACATCTATACCACCCCCAATCTTCACCACTTCCACCACCACCACCTCTAGCCACCAAGCAGGACCTTCATCTTACCCCTCATTTCCATCTGGATCATCTCTACCTCCTAGTGGGGTAGAGGAACAACTCTCAGCACTGAACCATATGGTGCTGAAGCTGTTAGCAACCGATGACGAGAAGACTGCTCAGATTCGTCAGTTAGTAGAGCTTACTGCTGCATAATCTCAGCAGATATCTCAGTAGGTGCAGCTATTGAGCAGCAGGCATAGCAAATGGCTGCTCAGAGCCATGAGATCATAGAGCTGAGAGAGATGCAAACATCCTCTGTACAGAGGATACAGGACTTAGAGGCTCAAAACAAAAAGCTCATGTTGAGGCTTAAAGGATCCAAAGAAGAGCCACTAAAGATCAGAGAAGGAGATGGAGATGATGGTGATGATGATGACGATGATGGTGATGATGATGATGGTGATGATCAAGGTGAAGATACAGAGGGAGGTGATGATGTTGATGCAAGTGATGATAATGATGAAAGAGAAAGAGATACATCTGCTACGGGTGCCACATCAGCAAGTGAAAGGAGGACCAAGAAATCTCAAGATAAAGGTGCCTCTACATCAGCCCCGTCAGCAGAGGAACACATCATACAAGACAAGAGTAATGCATAGTTGTTTATGTCATTTAAAATCATATGTATTTGAATATTGTATCAAACTAATGTATATAATGTTTATATTTTGTTAATGTGTTTCTGTTTTGATTATTGATTGATGTATGATGTGTTTATATGTTTAAATCAAGAAAATCACACATCTCAGCAAGATGAATATGACGTTGCTCCCCTTCAGCAGATCAAGTCTCAACTCACAATGATACTTGATCTTCAAGGGATAGTTAGGAGGTCTGTGAGTTACACTCCTGAAGAAGAAGAGATAATCCACGACCTTACTAATGAGCAACTTGCTGAGATGTTCAGACTGAATCCCGACAAGATTGTGAAGGATGCTCCTACGATGGACATTGATAGTGACGATGAGCTTAAGGATGTCGATGAAATCAAGATTGAAGACGTCACTGCTCACATTATCCAGAGTACACTGACAAGGAGGGAAATGTAGTCCCCAATCTGGGCGACTCCCTTGTTAGTGATACTTTTGAAACTCTGGATAAAATGAAGCAAGAGTCGGAAAAGAAGGAAGATAAGGCTCAAGCCTCAGACGTCGATGTCAATATCCGAAAGGCTGAATGGGCAACATGTTTTGCAGAATTAGAGCCCAGTGTAGCGCTCCAAAGTCAAATGTCTACACCAAACTCTATAAAATGAAGAAGCATCACAAGGTGTCGGGCAAAATTATTGTGTGGGCCTATTTTGAAGATCTTAACGTGTATGTTGTTAAAAGAGAGAAAGGGATCGAGTACTTCAGATTCCCACACAATCTGAAGACTCTTCTAGGTTTTGAGCTTAACTAGTTAGCAAATTAAAATTGCTATATGCTAACCCTCGTAAGATGTCAAGCTGGTTTGAAGCAGCTTTAAAGAGACAGTACCACACCCGGTGGGTCAACTTCAAGCCTCAACAACCAACGAGGTATATCAGGAGATCTGAAGTTGATGCCATAACTGGAAAGCCTAAAATAATGCTGAAGTGGAGTCCTCTACGCACGATGTCTAGAATCCCTCTATAGGAAATGCCACAGGACTTCACTCCACACTTCAAGTGGTGGTACTACGATTGGAGAACAGGAGAGGCGGTCATAGTGTTGTACAGAAATGGTAGTATGGAAACTATCAGGGTATTTGACCCCATGTGGCTTACTAACTTGTAATCTGATGATGTTTACACCTTATACAAGTGGCCACTGTTCTATGACGCGCAGGATATTATACAAGCTCTCCAATTCCAGAATGTGATACGACTTTGCTTTGCTTTTGAAATACATGCAGAAGTCACAAGAGAGGAGAAGTACAAGAATTATGAGGAGCTTATGAAGAATGTAAGACAGTAGATAAAACTAGGTCCAAGGGGGAGTTTGTAGATACATGTGTACCTAGTTTTTGAGCTTAATGTAAAATGTCTTTATTGTCTTACACATATGTCATAGAATGGGTACTTAATGAAATACAATGTGTGGTTGTGCTTATAATGTTGATTATTTCATTGCTTAGTATGTAATAACGCTTATTGAACTAACTATATAGGTTTGTGGTTGTTTGAATAGATCTATGTCAAATAATGATTGTGAAACATATTCAAACTTAATCATATGAAGTTCTCATGCGAATGGCCCATGCTAATGGACAATACGCATGAACAACTTCATGCTAATGAACCCGTCGCACGACTGAACTAGGAGACTGGATCAGTCGCATGATTGTAACATGACATTGGCTCAGTCGCATGACTGAACACTCAGTCATGCGAATGGATCAACTGCATGACTCAATCGCACGACTGAACCATGCAAATGGTTCAGTCGCCCGAATGAGAAACCCTAACCTATAAATACCACTTAAATTGTGGAAAAACAAAGGACTTCGAAAACCTACGTACTAAATCGTACCCTAGCCGTCTAGAGACCTCTAAGAACATGTTCCAAGTTCATAGATCGCACTAGATCGATTACCAATCGTTCTTAATGTTTAGATTCAATTCACAATTGTTTCTACGTGCGTTCTCACTGATTGGATCGCCAATCAAATAGGATTCCGCACTATTTGATTCGGTATACACGTATATCAGTTAGTATTTCGTTCAATACACGATCCTGACATCATGAGATGATCAGGATCACTCAAACTCTCAAAATGTCTTCTGATGTCAAATAGATCATGCAGAGGTAGATTGAACATGTCCTGCCACGTGTAGACATCCTCAATGCCTTGATCTCTAATGACATGCCATCTTTATGGATTTGTGGTGTATGTCCAGGACAAGATGGGTCTTCCTGATGCTAGAGGAGTTGTTTAAATGGGAGTTTATGGAGCATCCTCTAGCTGCACATTCTCGGGATGTTCTGACTCATCTTGAGGTTCAGAAAAGGATGTTTCTTTCTTCTTCTTTGGCTTTGGCTTTGAAGCCATCCTTTTCTTTCTCTTTGTTCCTTTTAACTAAGAAGACTGGCCTGCAGCACCTGATTGATCTTCTTTGTCTTTCTCAGTGGATCTTCCTCTCTCATAGGTTTAGAAGGAGAGGGAGTCTGACCCTGCTGTGGATCAGAAGATGAAGCTTGCTGAGATTCAGCAGGAGGTTCAGGTTGTGTTGTCTTAGGTTGTTCAACCTTAACCTCCACTTCAGGTGGAGCTTGACTTGGAGGGGAGTGTAAGTCAATCAACTCTCCACTCTTGATCTTTTGCTTGATTACCCTTATATGCTCATCCATAGTGGATAGAGACATAGGGTCAAGTCTTATTTCGGAGAATCCATACAACTTCAAGAAGCTCATCATCCTCTGCCTGTCTGCAAACTTCTTCATACTCTTCTGGATGAGGGCTCTTGACTTAGCAGCTTCTTCCTTTAGCTTTTTTTTCGAGGTCTTTCTTTCCTTGACTATCTCAAGTTCAAGTTGATTGAGATACTCAAACTTAACATAGTCATAGGATAAAGGAAGAAGTGCGTCTGCCTGATAGAGGCATGTGGCACTCAGGTAGTTGATCATTTTGATCCTGTATTCTTCTTTATCTACCTGAGGTTCTTGTTGAACCACATCCTCATGTGCAGGAATTTCTTGAACTAGGGAGAGAGTAGCCAAATGCTTATATAATATTTTCTTTCTTCTTTCTTCTCTCATTTGTACCAGTAGCTCAGTATCTTCTGCCTCTTTCTTCTCCTTTGACCTTTCCATGTCAACCAATTCATTCAATTCCTCTAAGTGGAGAGAAATGACATTGTCAATGTCATAGTTCCTGGTCTGCAAGTAATTGATCTTGACTACCCTCAACTCACCATCCTGAGTGTTTGGTCTGGGGGCAGTCCGGATAGTATTTCCATGAGTCTTGCAGACCCAAAAGAGGAACTTTCTCCTCTTAGCTTCCTTTTCCTCTCTCTCTCCTCATCTTCAATCTCCTCAGATGTCATCTTTCTTTTCCCTTTGTCACTCACAAACCTTTGTGACTCAGGGTGGAGAGAGCTTTGGTCTTTATTGCTTGGTGTAGCTTTCAAGCTCTGGCTAGAGAGAGGTTGAGAAGCACTTTCACCAGCAGGTGTCTCAAAAAGGGTATGAATCTCTATAGCAGTTGATAATGATAAGACAGGACTCTCAGGTTCTGCCATTGGGGCTTCAGTCAAGGTTTCCCCTATGAAACTAATCTTAGGGTCTGAATCAACATCCAGTTGACCGATGACATTGCCTGATTGCCTTAGTCACCTTCTGAAGCTGAACTCTGTAATGATCCTGTCTTAGATTCTTTGAGCCAGCCTGTCAGTTTGTCTTGATTGGTTTTGATTGCCAAGTGGCATGTTGACTAGATCCATACCTTCATAAAAGTTCAAGGTCTGAAAGTTAAAGACCTCTTACTGTCCTTGAACTCTAAGAATGATAAGGGCTCTTCTGTTGTTGTCATACCTCCACCCAATGGTGTAATTTAAAGATGGTGGAGATGACATAGCCCTTGGTATTTCTTCCTCAAACAGACTCTTTATGTAGGAGTTTATGGAGTCCACATCAATGTGAACTTGAGAAAGTTGTTGAGTATGCGCAATTGCAAGTGAGGATGGTGAGTCCTCAATGTCCATACTCTCTGAAGAAATCCTAAGTTCTATGACTGTAGTGACTTTCTCCCCCTCTTTGGTAGCATCACCCACTTGCATATGTGAGTTAGGAGTTAGGTCAATCACACTCACAGCTTCTTGTGACCTAGTTGAGCTCCTCTTAAAGGTCTCCCAGCTAGTTTTTCCTTAAGATAAGAAATCTCAAGTTGTTGATCATTGACCCTTTTTTGTAAGGTAGTCACTTGAGATTCAAGATGACTGACCTTGGAGACTAAATAGGTGCATGTTTTAGACAGTTTGTGCACCTTTAGTCTCAAATTCCCCTTATCTTCATCAGAAGAATCATTGGGGGATGAGATGATTGGACAGAGTCCTCTCTCTCATCACCAGCTTCAGGTTCTTGGCTGCTGGATTTCCTCTGCTCACTAGCAGCCTCAATTGAGGTGTTAATGGGCTGAGTTGCCATGGTTGTGGTCTTCATGATGGAATCACTTGCAAAAGTAAGAGCCTCATCCTATGTACATCCTGAATAGGTTTAGAAGTGTCCACCTCAGTAGTGGGTGACTGATGTGGGATAGATATAGAAGACTCAGGAGCACTCATCTCTCTTTGAGTAGGGGAAAATAAGAAAGACTCATGTACTCACTGAAACCTAAATCTTCATCATTATGGAAGTCAAGATTGGGACAGGTTGGTTTAAGTCCAAGGCTGGGGATGGTAACTGTCCTCTGAAGGTTGATCACTTGAGTGTTAAGACTCAGAGTGATGGCTTAAAGCATTTGGGCTTATGAGCTCATCAGGCTGAGCATGAGGACCTCAGCATTGATCATTGAAGGAATGGGAGTGGTCTGCTCCTCAGGAGAAACGGAAGCTCCAGTGTCCACTTCTTCTTGTGTGGGTGAGTATATAGGGGCTTGCATAGACTGAGTAGTTTGAGTAGGGGTTCGTTTGTGTTTTCTTTTATAGGTGAGGGTGATTTGTTGATGTTGAGGTGGTTGGGATGTAGAAGATGTGGGTTCGACACTAGCTGATGCTGCTAGGTTGTCACCTTGAGCAATGAGCTCTGACATTTTTGAGACAAGGGCTATGTCTACCCCAGAGAAGCCAATAGTGGGCTTTCTCAATATTTTAAAGATGTTGGGCTTCATATGTCCCAATTTAAGAGTATTACATGTTCCCCTTAACTATGAGCCCGGTTCACAGTTAAGAATGTATTGAACATATCTAGGGAACATGTAGTATTCTAAGGAGTCCAAGTTTTCAAGAAGATTAGTGTAAACAAACTGAGAGTATCTGAACTTGACTCCCTGAACCATCCCATGAACAATGAAGTAGAGATCTTCAGGAATCTGGTCCCATCCACCATGCTGGTTTGATAAGCTGTGGATAACCACATAGAGCATGAATTTCCATTTGGATGAGACCTTTCCATTCCTGAAGGTATTGACATAGAAGTCTCCCTCATAGCCCACTGCCATAGTGTAGGGGAGAACAGTCTTCATCACTTCAGCTGAAGATGCATGTTGATGATGGCCGGAGTGATGAAGACTGTTCTCCCCTACATTGTGGCAGACAGTGCCTTCTCCCCATCCATGACAACCTCTTGGCAGGTCTTCCAAAATTCTAGTAGTTGATTCTCATAAAGAGTAGGATCAATGGTTAGGGAGGTGAAGTAGTTAGATAGAGTTAAGAAATGGTAAACCTCTAAGAAATAAGGATCTTTCTCAGAGTGTAACAGAGCAACTTGGTTGTGTTGCATGTGTAACTTCATGGAGAAGTTTGGATCATTTCTGTGGTTAAGGTTGGCCATTTTGAGGAAGCTTAAGGATGAATAAAGATGAAAGAAAGTAATTTCAGAGAGAAATTTTGGGGTTTTAAGTCTGGACGAAAGAAGGAGATGATAGAAAGAGGGGGAAACCATTGGGTTTATATGTGAAAAGGATTTCAGTCAAAGTTTAATGAAAGAGAATAAACTTTGAAATCTGGATGTCGGTCCCACCTCTGAAAAAGTAGTTTGCTTTTGCTCAAAAAGTAGTTTTCTTGGAAGTCAAAAAGCTTTCAAAGTTAAATTATCTTCGGAAGTTTTAATGAAAAAGCTTCCGAAGCTAAAATGACTTCAGAAGATTTTCCTATGAGTTGTGAAAGTTTTGCTTCGGAAGAAAAGCTAAAACTTGAATGCTTTGTTCAAAGGAATAGAGATTCCGAGAGTTAATTTTGCTTCGGAAGAAAATAGTCCTTGAAAACACATAAGTGTCTGAGATAAGTATTAAGCTTCAGAAGATATTTCATAAATTTCTTCCGAAGGTAAATTTCTTAGACAGTTATTTGTTTTGAAGACATGATATTCTTTCGAAGATAAAGGCATATCTTCTGAAGAATCAAAATTTTCAAAAATCTAAGGAAAGTCTTCAAAAGATTTTCATCCAAAGAAAACAAGAACTTATGAATGTGATGCACTAGGTAACTTAGGACACACAAATTTTAAGAAATAATAAGAATGTTTTAAGAAAAACCTACTCAAAGTTTATCATCCCAATAGCTGATATAAGATATTTATATCTCTGTTCATCAAAAGCTTTTGTAAACAGATCAGCATATTATTCATTTGTGTGGACTTTGACTAGTTTAATTAATCCATCTTCAAAATTATCTCTAATTAAATGATACCTGATGTTGATGTGTATGGTCCTTGAGTGCTGCACAGGATTTTCTATGATAGAGATAGCACTATTGTGTCTATGTGAATGGGAGTATCCTTGAAATTTAATCCATAATCAACAGCTTGCAGCAACAAAGGATTCAGCTTCAGCAGTTGATGAAGAGACACGTGATTGTTTCTTGCTTTGCCATGAGACAACCCTTCCACCAAGAAACTAAAATCCCCCAGATGTGGACTTTGCAGTCATGTTGCAACCACCATAATAACTATCTATATAAGCATACAAATTGAAATTAGAATTCTTAGGATACCACAGACCAAGTGTTGAAGCACCTTTGAGGTATCTTAGAATCCTTTTGACAGTGATAAGGTGAGACATCTTAGGGTTGGCTTGATATCTTGCACAAATACATGTATCAAACATGATATCAGGCCTGCTAGTTGTAAGATACATAAGAGACCCAATCATAGCCCTGTAAAGGTGTTCATCCACACACTCCCCCTCAAGATCAGGTCCAAGGGAGTGGTTTCTTGCTATGGGTGTCTTAGCAATCTTACAATGAGTCATGTTGAATCTCCTAAGTATGTCTTGAACATACTTTGATTGACTAATGAAGATGTCATCTTCAACTTGCTTCACTTGAATTCTCATAAAGAACTTAAGTTCCTCTATGGCACTCATTTCAAATCTGTCCTTCATCAGCTTCTCAAAGTCTTAGTAGAGCCTTGGATTAGTTAAACCAAAGATGATGTCATCTACATATACTTGAACTAGCATCAGGTCATTTCCCTGTCCTTTGATGAAGAGAGTTCCGCCTACAGTACCCCTTTTGTATCCATGTTTGCAGAGATACTAGGATAGAGTCTCATACCACTTTCTAGGTGCCTGATACAGCCCATAAAAAGCTTTGTCAAGCTTGCAGACATAATCAGGATGATTAGCATCTGCAAAACTAGGTGGTTGTTTGACATACACCTCTTCATCAATCACTCCATAAAGAAAAGCACACTTGACATAAGTTGATAGACCTTGAAGTTCTTGGATGCAGCAAATGCCAAGAATATCCTAACAGCTTCTAGTCTTGCTACAGGAGCAAAGACATCGGTGTAGTCAATTCCTTCTTCTTGTGTGTATCCTTGAACAACTAGTCTAGCTTTATTCTTGATCCTTCTTGTTCCTAAACACCCATTTGGTTCCAATGGTAGTCTTCTCATGAGAAGAGGACAAAGGTTCCAAACTTTTTGTTTTTTGAATTGAAGCAACTCCTATTGCATAGCTTCAACCCAACTTCTATCCTTCAGAGCCTCATCCATTTTCTTTGGCTCTATCTGGGATAAGAAACAAGAGTGAAGACAAACATTTGCTTCATAGGTTTGTCCTCTTATTCTTACCCCTATGTTAACATCTCTAATAGTTGCTGAGAGAGATCTAAATTAAAGAAATTTAGATATGGCATAGATGTTTCACTCACCACATCAGCACACTTATCAAGAGAGACTTGATCCAATGAGTGTGTGATATCATTGATGTTGTCATCTATGTAGTGGTTATCAGCATCAAGAAACTCCTGATCACTATCACCACCTCCATCAAGTTCTTCTACATTTAAAGTATCTTTATCTGGTTGTGGAGCCTCTGAGCTAGAATTTGAAGGCATCCTAGATGTATCAGCTGAATTTGTCATTGTAGTAGTGATAGAAACTTCATTTGCAGAAGTAGTTACAACTGGAGCTGATGATATGTTACTTGAAGGTCTTCTTAGCTCAAATCTTGGGTCAGGATTACCTGTTGATAAGATATTTGCAGATCCTGAAACAGTCTCACAAGATTAGTTAAAACAGTTGGTAACTAAATCAAGATCAAACAGCCAATCAGGACCAAAACCAGCCACACAGGGTGTGTGTTCATTGAAAGTCACATTGGTTGACTCCTCAACAATCTAGTTCTAAGATTGTATACTCTATAAGCCTTAGCTTGGGAAGAGTATCCAATAAAGTGTCCATCATCTGATTTCTCATCAAATTTGGTAATTTGATCTTTGGTATTCAAGATAGTGCAAGGACATCCAAATCACTTGAGAAAACCAATGAAAGGTTTCCTCTTGTGCCAAAGTTCATAAGAAGTCTTGCCATGAGTCTTAACCACTAAAAATCTGGTTTGCATTAACCACTAAAACTCTGTTTTGCATATAGCAAGCAGTGTTGACTGCATCTGCCTAGAATATGATGGGCAGCTTAAATTCAGACAATATGGTTCTTGCAGCTTCAATCATGTCATGTTTCTCCTCTCAGCAACACCATTTTGCTAAGGAGTCCTGGGAGCACTATATTGTCTTGTAATACCTTTTTCATCACACAATGAATCAAGGATTTGGTTTTTGAATTCAGTTCCTTGATCACATCTTATGGTTTTGACCTTGTGATCAGATTGATTCTCAATCTTTAGGATGAAATTCTTCAGAATCTTAGGAGTCTCATCCTTAGTTCTAAGAAAGAAAACTCAAGTGAATCTTGTAAAGTCATCTGTGATCACCAAACAATAGGAGGTCCTCCCTAGACTCATTACACTGGTGGGACCAAAGAGATCCATATGTAACAAGTGTAGGGGTGTAGTGATGGAGTTTCTTTCCTTAGGCTTATGAGATACCTTATGTTGCTTCCCTTTCAGGCATGCAACACAATGATCATCACTTGTAAACTCTTTCTTTGGCATTCTAGTTACCAAATCATTCTTAATCCATTTATTTATATTCTTAAATTTTACATGGCACATTCTTTTATGTCATAGGAAAGACTCATCACTATTGGCTTTAGACAGAAAGCATGAAACTTCTCCACAGGGAGATGTTTCTTGCAAGTCCATCTTGTAGATGTTCCATTTCTTAGGGACTCTATGAAGGATATGCTCATGAGGAATGACCACCTCGGGCCTGAGAACAATGCACTCATGCTCAGTAAAGAGCATGTTATGACTCTGATCACAAAATTAGGATACACTTAGAAGATTGTACCCAAGCTCCTTGACAAAGTTTACCTTTTCAATGCTGAGCTTACCATTTGTGACCTTGCCCCTTCCAGAAATGTAACCACCTTCATCTCCTCCAAAAGCAACTGACCCTCCATCAACCCTTACAAAGTTCTGGAGTAGAGACATATTGTTTGTCTTGAATAGCCACTGTCAATGATGTAGACATTCTTGTTTGTCTTGAGCTATCCCTGCATAAAGAAAATGATTAGTTACATTTGGAAACCCATGCCTTACTTGTTTTGGGCTCACTTAGAGAAACAGAAGGTAATGCAACAGTAATGGATGCTATAGTAGTCCTATGAGAATCTTGAGCTGTTGTTGATGTAGAACATCCAGTCACTTGGTCTTTCTTTGACTTCCACACCACCTTTTGAAGTTTGGACTTGACCTTCAACACTTCGGAAGCTTTTGAGACTTTGGAAGTTTTGATGACCGGCCTTCGAAAGATTCTGCAAGCACTGGAGCAGACTTCAGTGCTTCGGAAGTATTCCTTTCTTCTGAGACTAAATCTTCTTCCAAAGGATATTTTCCACTTGCCTTCTTCTTAGTTTTGGAGCTTCTAAAGGAAATAGATGATATCGTCATCATCGTCATCATCGTCATCGTCGTCGCCGTCGTTTTCATCATCATCATCATCATCATCACCGTCATCACCATCATCATCGTCATCACCATCATCACCGTCATCACCGTCATCATCGTCATCATCATCATCATCGTCATTACCGTCATCATCGTCATTACCGTCATCATCGTCATCATCGTCATCATCGTCATCATCGTCATCATCGTCATCACTGTCATCATCGTCATCATCGTCATCACCGTCATCACCGTCATCATCGTCATCATCGTCATAATCGTCATCATCGTCATCATCGTCATCATCGTCATCATCGCCATCATCGTCATCATCGTCATCATCGTCATCATCGTCATCATCGTCATCATCGTCATCATCGTCATCATCGTCCTCATCGTCGTCATCGTCGTCATCATCGTCATCGTCGTCATCGTCGTCATCGTCGTCATCGTCGTCATCGCCGTCATCGTCATCATCATCGTCGTCGTCGTCGTCATCCTCGTCATCCTCGTCATCATCGTAATCATCATCATCATCATCATCATCATCACCATCATCATCACCATCATCATCACCATCATCATCACCACCATCATCACCACCGTCATCACCACCGTCATCACCACCGTCATCATCACCGCCATCATCATCATCATCACCGTCATCATCATCATCATCATCATCATCACCATCATCATCATCATCATCATCATCATCACCATCATCATCATCACCATCATCATCATCATCATCATCATCATCATCACCGTCACGTCATCATCATCACCGTCATCATCATCATCATCATCATCATCATCATCATCATCATCACCATCATCATCATCACCATCATCATCACCATCATCATCACCACCATCATCACCACCGTCATCACCACCGTCATCACCACCGTCATCACCACCGTCATCACCACCGCCATCATCATCATCATCACCGTCATCATCATCATCACCGTCATCATCATCATCATCATAATCATCATCATCATCACCATCATCATCGTCATCATCATCATCATCACCATCATAACCATCATCATCATCATCATCATCATCACCATCATCATCATCATTATCATCATCATCACCGTCACCGTCATCATCATCATCATCATCGTCGTCACCGTCACCGTCATCATCATCACCGTCATCATCATCATCATCATCATCATCTCATCATCATTTATTTAAACACTTAAACAATTTCTCTTTGTTAATACAAATTAATTTGGTCAATTAATATATTTTTCTCTCTCATCTATCTTTTTTAAAATCAAACTACATTTTAAAAATGAATTTTATTAAAAATTAAAATTCATATCTTTTATGAAACATTGAACCTTTTGAAATAAAATATTTTAAATTAGTCATTTTTTAAAATAATTATAAAAAATATGGAATTTTGTAAAAGCAGTTTTATTAAAAGAACTAGGATAATTAGAAACTCGAATTATTACTAAACAAGATTTTTATAAACAATGAATTCTTATAAGAAAATCTTAAAAAAATTTAAAAAGGAAACTATTTAGATAAGACAGTTAAAAATAGTATAATTGTTTTATTTATTGAACAAGTACGTATATATAATTTTATACATATCTTACTTAAGATGTCGTACTGTAACTTTTCGTGTTTATTACTAACTATAATCCGTTTAATAAATAGGTTTCTAGACTATCTATTTATCTGTATATCTATCTATCTATAATATATTTATTATTTATTTATTTAGAATAGCTATTCATATGCCATTATAATCATATTTTATCTTCAAACATGGTTTTATAATATATAAATTTTTATTACTAATTATTTATTTTTTTAATTAAACCCGTGTAATACATGATATACTAATTTAGTTTATTATAAACTAGTAGTTTTCATGTAGATCTGTATGTTGGAAGTTATCGGTTGGTAAAATATGAAATAATAAATATTTGGAAAAAAACAATGATAATGATTTAAGAATTAGAAAATTATATTATAAATATAATATAATTAAAATTTTCTTATAATTAAGTAAGTCTTAATATATTGTTAGAACAAAAAAGGATATATATTTTAATATTCAATTATTTAAAATTTATATTATTTAACAAAAGAGAGTGTGAAACAAAAATTTAAACTTCACCTATGACACAATGAGTGAGTTGAGCAGAATGAGTTATGTATTTTATTTTGTTAGAGTTATCGATATCAGTAATTGTTTTTAGTGTCCCCTAAACTATATAGCTAGTAGATCACTTAATACTTAACGAGGTCATGTATACTTTTGTTTAATTGGTCACAAATATTTTTGGAAATAAAATCAAATATAACTATTAAAAATATTGTTTACTTGTCACATTAAGTATGATTATATAAGAACTTACTAACAACTTTATCTAATTAAGCTTACAATAACTGCAACTAATTTCAATGTTGCTTAACTTTAATCAGAGTTGAGAATTTCTCTACATATATTTTTTACAAAAAATCATCACTTAATTTATACCAATATCAATTGGAAACTGACCAAAGAGACTTCAAACTATCATATCAGGTTGTGTAAAATGCTAATTCTCATTATAAGTTTGAGGGTTAAACTTTGATGGTAAACAAAAATTAGTATTAGTCTATTAGAAGCAGTTTAGATTAACATTAATATTATAAAAGTCAATCGGATAATCTCATAATCTAATTGATAGATAACCATACCAATCAACAAATACTCAAACCAAACCTTTACATTAATTACACCCCTACTTTTAAGTAACACTTTAAAATTAGTAACACTTTGAAATTTAATAAAATATTAAGTTACTAAATCGGTAACATATAAACACCTAATAAAAACCCTACTTCTCCAACCAATCACAGTTCAACTCCACACCCCCCCCCCCCCAACCCCATGATAAGAACCACAAACTCACGGTACATACGTACAGCTCTCATAAAATCCCACCGGAGACGATGACCGGAAGAAAACACCACCATGATAACGTCGAGAATTCGTCCGCGAAAACACCCGAATGATCATCAAACATTCAGTAGATCAACCCAACGCCACCACGCGCAGCAACCGCCCCTACAAGTGCAAAGACTGCGACAAAGAGTATGACACCTTTCAAGCGCTAGGCGGCCACCGGGCGAGCCACAGGAGCACCAATCCCGCGACCGCGAATGGGGGTCGCGGGGTGGAGTCACGAGAAACAATGAAACCGAAGTTGCATGAATGCAAGATTTGTTTTAAGGGGTTTGAGATAGGGCAGTCTTTGGGAGGACACATGAGGAAGCATTGGAAGGGAAGAGTTAAGGGTGGTGGTAATATATTGTAGCTAAGGATTCGTCGCCTTCTTCGGGTTCTTCTTCGATTAAGCGTCTGGCGAAGGGTAAGGTGGTTTTGAAGTATGATTTGAACTTGATGCCGGATGAGAATGAGAAGAAGAATAATGCGGGTGGATTGAAGCAAGAATCTTCATCCCAAGCTTCATGATCATGGTTAGTTTATTATTATTATTATTATTTTACTGGTATATTATGGTGGAGATTTTCTGGCTTTAGGTAGTTAATTTATTGCTATGTTTATAGCTTTCGAGAGTTCGAGATACTAACTTGTACAGTTACAATGGTTTGATTTTAAATCAAACCCTTTTTTTAATTAATAATCATATTGGTTTTTATGTTTTTATGCATTCGATCGGTTGTTTACTTTGTTGTATTCTACCCAGTTTCTTGCTACAATGAGTTTCGTTCTAATAAAATTTTTACGCTCAGATAAAGAAATCGTAAATTAATGAATTTTTATACTTTTAAGTGTTTTTATGAAAACAGAGTAAGTTAAAGTAGAAAACTTGGAGAAAATATAGGACTCCAGATGAAGGAATACATAGTTTGATAATGTCTCTAGCGTTTTATGAAATTAATATCTTTCGTATAGTATAGGCCCAGAAACTGCAAATGAATATTAACTTAGGCTTAATTATCTTCACATGTGGTCACTCTACAATTAGTTGGTAAAACAATCTGCTAAACTCTTCGATATGTACCTTATGCCTTCTCAAATGATTAACAACGTCATGGCATTGAGTTGCACAATCCAGCGAGTGGGTTCGTGAAACAGATGAAATTATGTCAACATTTTTATCGTTATGGCTTTCATTCAGTTTCTATATTTGAGGTATTACTACTAGAAAACTGAATTTTCACCAACGGACAATTCCACGGGTTTCAATCTGTGATGCTTTGTCGGTTAAGTGCTCGTAGGTAGTTCGGTTTCTAATAGTATCCTTCGATGCATTTGTGACAGAATCAACGTGCCTGTTATCAGTGGCGAATTCAAGAAATTTTTCCGAAAACTTTTTAAGGGTAATTTGATGCTATATTATAATTTTTTTCGGCTTAGTTCTGGACGGATCAGGTAGGGTCATGTAAAATATCAAGAGAAAATTACACTTTTCATCCTTTAGATTTGTAGTAAATTTTAGGTTTCGTCATTCGTTCTAGAAAATTACAATAAACGTCATTTATGTTTAAAAAAGTTTGCATATTACGTCCTTTCCACCAGAGGTGTTAAAAAAACCAAAATCCCGAAAAACCGTATTCCGACCTTTATCAGAATCCTTATTTGGTTATTTGGATTGGAATTCATCTGCATTCAAATTCTTTATTCAAATTTCAGATATCTTAATTTTTTTTATTTGCATTATTTGGATATTTGATTAAATCGAATAAGAATCCAACTATGATTTTAACCCAATACTCAACTATATATTATGTTTTTTCAACATAATAATCAGTAGTCTTGACACCTTCTAATCCTCTAATCCAAAAAAACATATAACAGATTTTTGTTTTAAATTAGAGATTTTAAAAATCGAAATCTATAATCGAATTAAATTCAGAATGATTCGGATCAATAGATATATCTCTCATCTGGATCCGATCGGATTTCAGATAGAGTCATGAAATTTTCAATTCCGAGTAGTTGATCCTAATAATCTATTATGCGATCCGATAAAGACCCTTACTTTCCGCTAACGAACACATTTGGGTTAAATCATATCATGTGTCGTGCATGTGATGGTAAATTGTTTTTAGCACATCTGAATATTAAAACAACAAAAATTAAACTCCACCTACTTAAAACGTAAAAAAAAATTAATTAAACAATGATAATTCATATTATCATCATCTTCACCATCCACCATCGCATGTTTTGTTCTTAATGAAAGCTTCCACCATCGGTTATCAACATCATCATCCCCCACCACCATAGATAATCATCATCTACCACCACCACCACCGCCCCATTATCATCAGCCACCAGTAACCCACCTTCAGAACCTCAAACCAACCCCTCTGATCTCTTTAGATCTTTTACCCCTGAGATGATTTTCATGTAATTTACTTATGGGCTCATCAGATCTAGTTCCCATATGTAATTTTCATGTGGTGGTGCCAACAGAAGATATGGAGAGAGAGTTGACGTTTAATAATTTAGTCAAAATATGTTTTATGTTAACAATCGCAAAATACTAATTTACCCTCACACGCAATCCAAAGACATGTGACCTAACAAATGTAAAAATTTAAAAATCTGTTAAAAAAAAACGAAACGTGCAAGCTTTTTTAAATGTAAATAATGTTTACTATAATTTTTCTTTTTAACGACGAAACTTGAAATTCACTATAAACCTAAAAACAAAAAGTGTAATTTACTTAAAAATCAATCAAACTAAATTTCTTAAAACCAAGAAAAGCACATCAAATGTTATTACAAAAGCTTAATGAATGCAATATATCTAAAATTATTCTTTATGAAGTTTTATTTTCGCTAAAATATTTTCATAACAACGTCAAAAAAATGTATCTAAATATTTCTTCATAAAACAAATACAACCATCGCTTAGATTCTCATCATCCATCCGATTATGCAAATCAATCCTTCATGTACTCCATTGCCCAAAAGCATCTTATAGTTGTTGCGGTTGCAATGGGTAATACAAGTAGTATAAACCTAGTCATTATTCAAGTAATCGATAAATTAAATAAAAAAAAGTAAAACTTAAAAGTTTTTCGTGGCGAGAAGTATGCCTGGCAAAATGGGCCGGGTTGGGTTGGGCAGGATAACGGGTCAAGATGGGTTTGGGTCAGAATGGGTTCGAGTCAATACGAGTTGTTTCAAATAATGGGTCATATTGGTTCGGGTAATAACGAGTTCTAACCAAATTGAGCACGGGTCAGAACGGGTTAATTCTAAAAAATGTCATTTTATATCTTTTTCAAAATGAGTATGGGTCAAAATGGTTCTAACTAGAGGTGACAAAATAAACAGGTCAGGTTAGGTAGGTTCCCTGTTCCGTGACATCCTCTTATTTTACAACAATAATTCCGGTAGTAATTAATAGTAATCTATGCAATGCTGCACATAACACAAACACCACCCGTTAGTGGCGAAGGTTTGAACCCCATCGGAAGACTATGGTGGCAACCACTATGTATGTGGATTTGTGTATTGTAGTAATGGGATCACAACTTACAACTTACAAGAACAATGATGTTTGTTGGTGGTTGCGACATTGATCGGTTGTAATTATGGCGGTTGTTGCAATGGCCCATAGTTCAATTTTGAAAACCCAAATAGACCCATAATTTAGCCTTCGGGTCAGTATTGCCACCTTTAGCGAGAAGTTCTATGACAAGAGCAAGTCCAGCAGCCGGCCGGAGAAGGTCGCAGGCGGCTCACGACACTACAGGAGGCCGGTGGTGCAGTGGAGTACTACTACAAAATCTTAGTTTTTGGAATTTTGAGATTTGAAAAACTTTGATTATTCCCTTCTTGAGGCACATCCATATCCATCTTTATTTTTTTAATGATTTCATTAGAATATTAAAATAAACATTAGGCTAATATTTAAAAGATTGGGTTGAAAATATTAAGTTTCACATCTAGGGTTTTAAACATTTAGTCCGTATTTAAAAGATTGGGTAAAAGGAAGGGGGCGATGTATGAAATTAATGTCATTCCGCATTCGTATGTTATAAGCACCTAAATCAATAGGAAATTAGGCTTAGTAATCTTTACATGCGTCACTCTAAAATTGGATTACAAATTATTGATTTCAAACGACCAATTACAAAATTTTAAATTACATTACAAAACAATAAGAGGAGATAAAATAATTTCTAGTGACGATTTTGTGATAGGTTGGACTAGTTCTATCGTACGATTTCGTTTGCATTCAGTAAAAAATTTAATCTTTCTGTTTAACAAAAAAATATTAGGTAGTTTAAAGAAATTTTAACAACATAACATGTCTAAATCAAGCATAGCCACTAATTGCTTGTTTATATAAACACAAATAAGTCCAGAAATAAATTAGGAATGATTCATGGCACGACATGTGTATAAAGGAAAAAAGATATATAAGTCCGGATAGAAGCATGACATTACTTATGAAATTCGTTGCAAGCGAAAAACTCCACTCTTTATATCTACTTATATGAGGTCATGAGTATTTATAGGTGATTTAATTACTTTTTCTAATCCTGAGCCTGAGACTTGACTACTTGACGTTAACATCTCTCTTCTTAGAGGTGGAAGGCCCTCATAATACATTTGTTTTGCATCAAGGCCACATCACCTACTTGGTTCCCTTGTTGCCAACACACTACTTCAAGAAGCTCCGTGGGTTGATAACCTATAGGATAGAGTACTATATGTCTACAAGCCACATAGTCTTGTTCGAGTAACTGTAGAGTTGAAACAGACTAGTCATTTGTTTTCTTTGTAAAAATCAGGACCAGTTGATGATTGGGGCCATCAAGAAACTAATTTTTGTTACTATGACCTTTCTCTCTCTTAATTAATTGACATTTGTAATGTCAGATGTCCCTTCATGTGCTTATATAACAGTTTTGAGATGACTTGTAGATGATGTCCTCTCCTTGATTAGTATAACTACGTAAATGAACGGCGCCCCCTGGGATTTTCCAGCATGAATTCCTTGTAAATCATGTTGTTTTGCAAGATTATAATATATAACAATATAGAACGTGTTGTTTCATGTGAAAACACCATACAAAGTGATGCCTTAAATAATTTAGCACCAAATGCAATTCTTATGGGGCAATTTCAGTATTGTTTTATCGTAATACAACATATAGTGTGTTGTTTGACTTAATACAACATAATTTTACACATCCTTTTTTGTAAAATAAATATGATACTCAAATTTAAAAGTAAAAATACTAGATTTCATTGTGTAACTTTTTTTAATTAATACAAATAAAAAAAGTTATGAACATATAATAACTTGAAAAAATTAACAAAAGTTTCATTTATCATAATAACCTTATAATATTTTTTTTCCTTCATCAAATGATCTCAACCATTGACTAGAAAAATAGAAAACGTAAATAACTTTTAAACATTTTAGAAAAACTAACTTTTTACGTTCTGTACTCTTTTTGTTAGCATGCATCCGGATTTTTTGACTTCTTTCTCACCGGAAGAACTCAACCACATCCACCAATGTGGCATTTAACTATGGTAGCGTTTGGTGGCACCCGAAATCCAAACGTTGGAGGTGATATTAGGGCTTTCTATAAAGTGAAAATTGAGTTGCTTCTAAAAGAATTTCTTAACTCATTGGGTCTTTTCCCGTTAACTTTGTTATATTTTTAACCTTTTGGGCCAAGGCTCATAGTTCAGTTGGCTTATTAAAGATATTAATCATCTCTTTCAAATTTCCAAATAATACCTCTTAGGCCCATACGCATGAGTTTAGGGATCTCCTTTTAAAACCTATCACAAGTTCCCTCTTTTGGACAGGCCCAAAAGCATTTAAAATCTAAATCTATTTATCTACGTATACAATCAATTTGTATCTTAAATGACTGAAGTAATCGATGTAGGGCTAGCATATTTGATAGATGTTTCTTTAGATGAGAGGTTTTATGTTAAAATTCAAACATAATGTAAATGTAAATTAGCATATAGTAATTTAAAAGTAAAAATTATGTATGAAAACACTTAGTCGGTAGGACAAGTAGATTTTTCACTCTTTCTAATTCGATCACAATAGTTTTATGGTTTTCAAGGGTTTTCCATCTTATTTAGTTATATACTTTGTCATTCTTGGAGATTAGAAGATGTTACTAGAGAGAGAGTCAACTATCATCTGGTCTTTTGACCATGACATTCATTGCCTCCCCCTCTCGATTTCTACGCTATTATCTAAAGAGAGAGTAGAGAAAGAGGCGGAGGAATCACCATCTCGAGTGGCGATTTCGTTCAATGAACAATTGTCCGATCTTGCGGTTGTGACATCCGGTCCCTCCATGAGTCTGTATCTTCACATCTTCAATTATCACTTTGCATTTGTCGATGATGGTTACAATTGCTAGCCTAAGACTCCATGGTGGCTTGTCATTGCCAGTCAGCTGACCACTGCGTCTTTTGTGGCGATAGGCATACGAGCTTTGCCTCGGTAGCGTCAACTCTACAGCATTTTGATTTGGTGCTCGATTACGTTATGCCTTTTGGTTTTTTTGTCGATAATGATTGGGTCGGCATGGTCTGAGACTTTGATTATCTCTTTGCATCTGTCGATGATAGTTATGATTACTAGCCTGAGAGTCATGGTGGCCTATCATTGCTGGTTGCTGACCACCATGCCTTTTGGGTCTACAACCGCTCGATTATGTTTAGGCTTTTGATTTTTTCAATCGATGATGACTCGGCCCCTTCGATCTGAGACTTGATGATGTTACCGACATTAATTTTGTTGTCTTTTAGCAGGTTACAACAGGTTTTTTTTGCTGAAACCCTAGATCAGGTTGCTACGAGACTTTTTAGATCTATTTATCAATGATGTTGAGGTTCTTTAGTTAGACATGTATTTATATTGCTGAGCTTTGATTTTTGTTTATGAAGTCTAAATCTGAGCTTTGATTTTTGTTTATGAAGTCTAAATCTGAGCTTTGATTTTTGTTTATGAAATCTAAATCTAAACTTTGATTTTTGTTTATAAAGTCTAAATCTGAGCTTTGATTTTTGTTTATAAAATCTAAACCAATTCTCAAAATGATTCCTAGTGGCAATTCTCTTCACGCGACAAGAAGTGAGAAAAATACGTGGTTTATCATTATAAAAACATTGTTACACACTCTTAGGTTGAAATTAAACTTTTCGGCACCATAAATATCCTTGAGAAGATGAAAATATGTAGGCCAACCAACAATACAGGGGCATTCTGGTAATTTACATATTCGCATGTGGTCGATGATTCGTGACACACATATACCATTACTTTCCTCTCCATGTGCTCACGTTTTTTCTTTTCTTTTTCCGTTTTGTATGTTTCTACCAACGGTTTCAAAACTGAATCGGAAGTCGAACTGGACGTATTACTAGTTTGGTGGTCGGACAAGATTTAACTATATTTATATATGTAATTAAATATAAGTAATTTATATGTGATTTATATATATATATATATATATATATATAATATATATATATATATATATATATATATATATTATAGTTATATATAAAATTTGATTATATTTGTATATTCAACGTACTAATTTATGGTTTAACACCCCATTTTTACTCATTAAAAAAAACCCAAAACCGGTCCGGTTTCCCGGTCCGACCACTGGTTCAACCTCCTAAAACCGAACCATAGTTGACCGGACCGATCCCCGGTAGGACGGTCTCCAAAACATTGGTTTCTACCATTAGGGGACACGGATTTCTCCTGGTGGGGATATTGAAATAAAAATAGGGAGATCATGTGAAATGTGGTAGATTGGTGATGGACTATGATATGAGAACGATACTTATAAAGTGTTTTTTTCACTGTTATACTAAAACTAACATTTTTGTTAAAAAATAAAAAATAATTTTAATCATCAATTTTTGTACTAGATAATTGAGATCAAATTATAAAAAAAAATTACTGTAAAAATATTATAGTCATTACCACTTTTGTTGATTTCTAAAAATTTTTCTTATTTTATTTTATATGTTCATAACTTTTATATACAACATTACTTATATAAGTACTTCACAAAAATAAGGTTTTTTTAATTTTTAAAGAGTTATTGGATTTTAATACTTCCAACTTTCAGTTATTGATTTGGTATCAGTGGCGGAGCCAGAATTTTCTAGCACGAGAGACAAAATTAAAGTGTTAAAATTTAATATGAAATTCAAACAAAATGTGCCCCCAACTTGTTAAAAAATCTGCTTTTGTGGTAAAAATGCTCCCATTTCGATCAAAATCAACAAAATTTTAAACATTTACACTAAAAATTCAAAAAAAATTGCAATACAAGTTCAACAAAAAATTTGGTCTATGGGGGGCCTTTCCACCCCCTCCCAATGCATTGGTTTCGCCATTATTTGGGATTAATCACAACTCAGTAATTATTTACAAGCATTTATAACTTTAAGTTTATTTTCTTCCAATAATCTTTTACTAACTAAGAGTCATCTCTTTAGTTCTTTTTTTTTGATAACGTGGACCGATTATGTTGTCAAAACAATAAGTAGAAATTTCAAATCTACCATCAGCTTCATCAATTTAAAACTTTTACATCTTGTAACCATCAATCTTCATATCCTAATCTAAACCACATGATTTATTGGAGGTAGTTTTGGGTGATAATGGAGGCTAGACATAGGAATATAGACCCGATGGAGGCTAGACATAGGAATATAGACCCGATGGAGGCTGGGTGGAGACATAGTTCAAAATAAGCTAAAAGTTGTCACATGTCATAAAACAAACTAACGAGGTTAACTATGAGTTAATAATGGATTGTTGGAGGAAATGAGTTTAAAGTTGAAAATATCTGTAAACATTTTCCGAGTTAGGATTAATCGCAACCAATATATGAAAGTTGGGATTAATAAATACCAATAACCCATTTTTTTATATAAGAAAAGTGTGTTTCCAACTCATAGTTTCTTTCTGCTCGTCATTGTGTATTTCTTGCCCGTTGTTATGTACGTAAAACAACATTGGTTTCTCTAAAACGATGAGTTGTGAAAAAAAATAAGTAAAACAACGCTACGGTGTACTTATCTCCCTACTCTAATAAATGGCTAACTAGGGTGGACATGTGTCATTACCATATTTCATCTTACAAAAATTTTTCTGCTTCTCTTTCCTATTAAATCTTTTATTAATTAATTACTAATTACTAATAATAAATTAAGAAAATATCTTTTTATTAATATGTTTTCTAAAGAAATAAATTTTTATAAAATAATTGTTTTTGTAAAACATCAAACTTTCTAAAAATATAAAATATTTAAAAAGTTGATGTTTTTATGTAAGATTTTTATATACAAAGAATGAATAAAAGTAGGAGTTATAATAAGTTTTAAAAGTTCACATTTTTTTAAATGTTTACTTTGAAACAAAATTATTTAAATTTTCTTTTGGAAAAAAGAAAAAAATTAAATAGTTGATATCATTGTTTTCTAATTATAGTCCTTAATTATATGATTTCAATCATATTTTATCTTAACATATCGTTTTATAACTAATAATTTTTTTTCTGTTTGATATTTTATTTTTTTAATATGTGTAATGTATGAATTTACCAAAACTAGTAATATGTAAAACATAATAATAAAATAACACCAAATGAATAACATAACAATAACAATAATAACATAACATAATTCAAACATAAAACATAATAAAATACATATAACATAATAATGTAATATTATACACAACAAACATCTTACATTTAACACACATGTATAAAACACACTAACACATATCAAATCCCTTCTCTTTTGGCATAAAAGTTCTTTTGTTTAGAAAATAGGCTATGATTATAGTAAAAATAGTATTTAATCTAAAATGTGTAATAATGATTGTGGGCTTAACACGTGTTATTCTATTGTTTAAAAAGAAACACATTTTGATCATTGTATCAAATAAATCAGTTCATTGTGTTATATATGTTTACTGTTTCACATATTTTACATCATTTGTTATATGTATTTATCATTGTATTTTAGATCTTAGATCATTTTATGTTATTGTTGTCATTGTTTCTATAGGTTATATAAACTTGTTCCATTATTGTGTTACAATTAAAAGTACATAATGATATGTTTTCACCGGTGTATTTATCAAAATCATAAAGTTGAAATAACAAAATGTGCTATTTTGTTATTTTTATACACTATATAAACTTGTTGTTATCTATAATTGTATTTTATAATTAAACTACACAATGATGTTTTTTACTAATGTGTTTTTCAAAACTCATGGTGTTTATGGTTACACAATGACGATAAAAAACACAATGAGAGATTGTGATATTTTGTCATTGTTTTTAATGTATTATATTAATTAGTTGTTAATTTGCTTTTGTGTCTTACATATTAGAGATAGTACTATTATTACAACATTATACTTTTTTAAAATACATTATTTTAGATTAATACAATAGTATTTAGAAAAGCACAATAACTAACAAAAATACAAATGACGAGATATAAACTTAAAAACGTAAAAAAATATTATCTTTTTTATATAACTATGTTGTACTCATTTCAAAAAATAAAAGCACACTCGTCTTTATGATGAAAGTTTTATTAAAAAAATAATATCGTACAAGTAAGTTGTACGTGTTTAAGAAAATGGCGGGAATTTGTAAAAGGTTAACAAAAATGGCTTTACTAAATTATCCTTATAACAAGGGTTTTTTTTTTTTTTTTTTTTTTTTTAAATTGATCTTAATCATTGGTTAATAATATAGATGTTTGAGATTACTTCTTAGACTTTTTTGCTTTAAAACTTTTTATATTTAAAAATTTCCCTAATAAATAAACAAATCGTGTCCCTTCTCTTTAGTCATTACTTGCAGAAATAAACAAATGTCTCTATTTAATCACATAAAAACACTTGGAGCATTTACCGGTATAGTGATGATATTTTAAAATACATATGATTACGTAATTTTACTTAAAAGAAGTTAATTTAGTAGAAATTAATTATTAACTAATATTAAATCTAACTAACAAGTTAACCAATATTAATGTAAACTTTCATTTTATTACTAATTACAATCTCAGTCTAACTGTTCGTTAACCTTTTTAGTTTTTTTATACTTTATCACGTGACTTAGCTCGTGGCATAACATAAAATATATTATTCAATTTTTTTATTAAAAGATTGATAATTTTTTGAAGTATGCAATGTCACGTTTTTGTCGTTGGTTAAGTAGCTTGGAGACAAAGAGACGTAAAAATTAAGTGATATATTTATATTATTTAATTTTAATTATGTAATTCATCATGTCAAATGCCACATCACTAGCAACGTTACGTGTCACATAATAAAAAAACTAATTGAGTTAACGAACATTTAGACTGAGAATGTTATTGGTAACAAAATTGAATTTTAAAATTAACATTAATCAAATTCTCATTGGTAACAATATTTGAATTTTAAAAGTAACATTAATCAAATTATATTATTAGTTGTGATTAGTATTGGCAGATAATTAAATAACTTAAATTATTAAACTCTATCTTTTCTAAATTATTAGGGTGTATGCTTGTTGGAATTTAATATAACTAAAATAAAATGTGAATCATATTATGTAGTTGTTTGGTTTTTAGATATCGTTGGATTTAAATCAAATTCAAAGAATGGGATGTCTAGTTGGAAAACAGAAGAAATGGAAATCGGATTGAAATTGTTGAGGTTCTTCACAAAAGAAATTGAACACCCCTCCGCTTACGATCGTTGTTACCACCACCATCACATTTATTGTTGGCGTCACCAAGGGCAAAGCTTCATGAGGCCGGGAGGGCCCACGCCTCCTCCTTTTTTCATCAATAGTGTAAATGTCCGGTTCGATAGTGTAAATATTCGGTTCGATAGTGATTTTTTTTAATAAATATAGATTCCGCCCCCTAAAATAGTTAACTTTTGCCCCCGCCTCCCTAAGCTTTCGTTCAAGCTCCGCCCCTGCACGTCACCACCTACATTGTCACGATTGCTACCACGGTCACCATCCACCGCACAATGGTGGAGGCGGTGGTGGGTGTAGTGGTGAGGATGGTGTTGGTAGTTGTGATGAGAAAGTGAAAGGTTCTAATTACTTAGATTGTATTTCTTACAATAGGAAAAAAGTATTGAACTTTTTATTTGAAAATATTTGAGTGAATCTATTTAAATTTACAATACAATCTGATGACTTGTTTTCGAATTAAATTTATATCAAAATGTAAAATAATTTAAATTTATACATTCAAATGAAAATGTATTATATTTTGTATGATTTCAAACAAAATTTACAATCAAACGTGGATCAACTTAAAACGTACATAACAATAAGCACGTGAGGCAGCGGCGTCTGTGGCATGATAAATTATAAACTACAATAATCCCAGTTATAAACATGAATGAAAGCGGATTATATTTTACCCGTTGACCGACTTAGAACGTACTAATTAGAAAAACATGAAAAAAATTTATATTTGATCTAACATAAATCTGAATAGAATTTATGTTGAAACGTAGACGGACTTGAATCTATACCGAAACTTACATAAAAATAAGTGTAAAAAATTGTTGTTTAAATAACAATGTATAGGAGAAAACATGAACTATTAAAACTTAAAGGGATCAAACTATAATTTAACAAAGGCTACCGTCGTTTCTTATCAAATTAACAATTAAAGAAATATTAACTAGGGCTATTCATCGGATCGGATAACGGATTATTCAGATCGGATTATTCAGCTTTGAAAATTTCAGGATCCTATCTGAAATCTGATCCGATCCAAATAAGGATATTTCTATCCGATTCGAATTTTTCCGAATTCAATTCGGATCGAATTCGGATATATCCGAATTTATCTGAATAACCCGAATAAACCAAATAATAGTTTTTTCTATTTTTTTGTTTCTATATTTTTTTGGCTAAATTTTGATTCTTAACATATTATAAGTTTAAAATCATTATAACAGATATACAACTAGAAAATGAAAATTTGATAAATTCAAAATTAAAAGAAAATATATAATTGTATAGAACCCGAAGACTAGAATATATTATTGAAAACAATATTCAATTAATACATAATTTTCTAGGATTGAAGGACTAAAATATGTCAAGATTTTTTAGTATTAAGTTAAAAACATAATAGATAGTTAGTAATGAGTATAGGCTAGAAAATAGTTGATTTCTTATCGAATTAATCGGATATCCGAATAATCCAAATAACCCAAATAAAAATAATGTAACATCTAAAATCCGATCCGAAATTCGAATAAGGAATTCGGATTTGGATGAGATCCGATCCAAATATCCAAATATCCAAATAAGGATCCGAATTGGTTTATGTGGATTCGGATACGGATCGGATTTCGGATATTTTCGGATATCAGAGTTTTTTGAACACCCCTAACGTTAACCACATATACTACCATATAAATTGATTCATTTAAAAAAAATATAAACCTCTTGTTGATTTAAATATCCAGGCTTGATTTGCAAAAAAGCGGCTCGATTAGTTGATATGTTTTATTTTAGAGTAAACTAGCCTATAAACCCGTGTGACACACGAGATGTGAATAAGAATATTATATGAAAAAATTAGAAATTTCATAAATATAGAATAAATATAGTCTTTATGAAAGGTAATACTAATCGATATGTTTTATTTAAAATAAATTACATGGATGGTTCCTATGGTTATGTTGAAATTTTAGAATGGTTCTTAAAATTTAAAATCTTTGAATATAATTCCTAATATTTCTTTTTATATCCATATATGATCCCTAGGTGTGTTAGTCAAAAATTAGCGATGTTAAGTATTATAAAATTAGCATTTTACTTGCAATATCCATTTATTTAATTGACCTTTTAAACTGTGACACCCTACACATATCCCACATCGACCGTGTAGAGGAGAGATTCTTAGTGGAGAACTCTACATTAAACGTGCTCAGGTGGGAGCAGTCCAGGGATGGGTGACCTCCCTGGGAAGTTTTCACCCGGGCAACCACAAGCAAACCCGTGAGCTCCTCATGGGCAAAGCGGACAATATTGTTGGTGTGAGGGGCCGGTTTGTAGATACATGTGTCCCTAGTTTCTGAACTTAATGTAATATGTTTGTATTGTCTTACACATATGTAATTGTACGGGTACCTAATGAAATACAATATGTGGTTGTGCTTATAATATGTAACACTTGGTTATTTATCTATTTTGAGGTCAACGAAGGAAGAAAAGAAATAAGGTCCAAAGTCGAGGGACCGAACTCGCCAACAAAGAAAAATTAGAAATGTGGTGATATTTGTAGGGAGAGGGCAGCCATACTCTCCCTACACTCACATTCTCAGCCATCAAGAGAGAAGAAGAGAAAAAGGTAGAAAAGGTTGGTTCAAGTGGATTCAAACGGGCAAAATCGTCGTGTAGCAAGTCAAACCGAAGCTCTACTTCTTGGTGTCGTTTGTATGAGTTCTAGGACCCCACTTTTACTTGTTTTCAAACGATTTTGGGGCTGGAAAGCATAGAAAACCCGTTTTTATATGTATGTGTGTTTGACCCATTTGGGTGTGTTGCGTGTGATGTGTTTAGAGTTTGTTTCCGGGCTTGGGTGTGCTTGAATGGTGTTGTGGTATGCATCCCTATGGTTTAAGATGGTTGATTTGGGCATAGAATGGGTTAGATGAACTTGTAAGTCGAAAAGGGCAGTTTGTGTTCGGTTGGAACTGCATTCTGCATCATCTAGGACTAGGCGACCGACTAGAGACCGAATGGAGACCATATGGCCAGATAGGGTGCGATTGGGATCCATTCGCACGATTGGGGTCCATTCGTACGATTGAAGGTCCATTCGCACGATTAAAGGGCCAGTTGCATGGAGGTCATGCGATTGAAGGTCTAGTTGCATAAGAGCTCATCCGCATTAATCCCATTCGCATAAGGTCCATCCGCATTACTCCATTCGCATGATTTGGTGTTTATTCGCATGAGTGTTCATCCGCATTGGTTCATTTTCATGATGTTCAGTCGCATGGAGGCCATGCGAATACGCTCGAATAGGGCTGTTGCACCCGAGGAGAAGTTTAGTTTAACTTTTGACTTTCGGGGGAAAGTGCAGATGTAAGTTTTGACGTAAAGGTTCCCGTAAGAGCATGTAAGATGACTGTTGAGGCCTTAGAGAGTACGTTGGGCATGATGATGATGATGTCGCATGTTTATGCATGTTATGTATGTATGATGTTGCCCTGTATGATGATGATGATTATGTATGATATGTTCCTTATTATGATGTATGTTTATCTTTCTTGTGGCTTTACGTGTCATGTTAATGAACAAATGGAGTATTATGTAACGTAAAGTGAAAGATAACGAAAGAGGAACATGAAGTAAGAATGCATGCATTATTGAATGATGAATGAATGAAGGAAAAGCTTGCAAGCACATATATGAAGTGAGCAACCTTGTTGTTGTAACAGACTCGGATAGCGTGCAATCGTTGAGATTGCCTATGAGGTGAGCAACCCTATGGTTGCAACAGACTCGGATAGCGTGCAATCGTTGGGATTGCTAATAAGGTGAGCGACCCTGTTGTCGCAACAGACTCGGGAGAACAAACGTATAGAATGAACGAATGTTAACGAATTTAATAGAAGATAATAGTTATATTATCTATGTGTACGTACGATGTATGATCATGAAAGTAAAGAATGTTTTATTATAAAACTAGAGCTCACTCAGCAACACTGACTTTTTATGTGTTTCCAGTTGGCAGGTAATGATTGCTGAGGATGGCACGAGGCGGCTACTCAGCTCTTTTGGATGGCATTCTTTTGTTAATGTTTTTGCATTGTAATGCGAACGAATGATGTTTTGAAATGAACGCTTGTATTATCTTGCAAAAGCATTTGTAATGATATAAAAAGTTATTTTTATGTTTCTGCTGCAACAATTTACGAATGACTAACTGTAATTATATGTTTTATATGTGGTGAGGATGCAACTGTAAGCGTCCCGGGAACGGGGCCTTACAAGTTGGTATCAGAGCCAAACTTTAAGTGAAATAGGTAAATTTTCAAAATAAACCTTAACTTAAACTGAGAATGGGACGGAAAGGGAATGAGATGCTAATCTGAGTAGCTGCGTGCCATAAGGTATTTTCGTAAAGTTAACCGGTTTTATGTGCGCATGTGATGTATTATGTGTTGTTTGTGGATTTAAATACTGATGTAGTCAGGATAGGTAATGCTCGGGGTGTGAAGAGTAAAATAAGTGGCTAATCTCAACTGCCCGCTGTAATTAGGGACTTACTATACTTGACATAAACTGAGTTGTTCCCTTGAATGACCGTGTTGGTGTTTGAATCTTTCAGTGTGCGTATGATGGGCAGTGGTAAATCTTCGAAAGCTTCACGAGGTAGAGGTCACGGTGCTGAACCGCGACCCAAGAGATGGAGACCCAGAGTTGAGAAGGTGGTTCATGAAGAACCAGAGACCCCTCATCCGGAGGGTGGTGACGAGAGCGCCAATCTGAGAGCCTTAGTAAATGAGGCTGTGGTGGAAGAAGTTCATCAAGTCATGCAGACGATTCTACCATCTGTGGTGACCGAAGTGATCAAGGAAGTAAGAGAAGGGGAAAGAAGGAGAGAAATTGGTCCTCAGGAGAACGAGAGCAACCGGAGCTGGAAACGGTTCTCTCTGATGATGAAGAGGAGGAAGAAGAAGAGCCTGCACCAGAGGTGGCACGAGGTTGTAACTACGGGGCGTTTATGAGATGCAAGCCCCCTACTTTCGATAGAGACGGCACAACTGCTGCTGCTCACCGGTGGGTGAGGGAAATGGAGGCTGTCCTTGATATCAGTGAGTGCCGTGAAGATCAGAAGATGAAGTTCGCTACCCACTCTTTTTTGGATTCGGCTCTGTGCTGGTGGGAAAACATTGTCCAAGCCGAGGGTAGCAGGGCCATCGGAAGGATGAGATGGTCTGAGCTGAAAAAGTTGGTGATTGAGGAGTTTTGTCCTCATCGGGAAATGGACAAGGTCGAAAGAGAGTTCTTGCAACCGGAGGCGGGAACTATGATACACCAACAGTACACCACAAAATTCAACGAGATGGCACGTCTGGTGTCGGACCAGGTGACACCTTTGTCACGAAAGATTAAAAGATACATTCAGGGTTTGCTAGCGGATATTCGCAGGCACATGATCGCTGCCCGGCCGAGCACGTTTAGGTCAGCGGTGGATTTGGCAGGGAGACTGTATGATGAGAGGACGGTGGTGGTGACTGAAAGTGGAAAGAAGAGCGGTGGTGATCGAAATTGGCAGGGGAAGAGGTTGGTCGGGGGAATGCTTTGATGGGTAACAAGAAGGCACGGGTGGACGATCACTGTGTGGTCGCTTCGGGTGCTGGTATAAAGAAGTGTGGGAGAGAACATAGCGGGGAATGTAGACTGGGGTTGAACGTGTGCTTCAAATGTGGGAAGCCGGGGCATATAGCCAAGGACTGTCGTGCGGTCCGATGCTTTAACTGTGGTGAAGAGGGTTACATGAGTAGGGATTGCAAAAAACCAAGGGCCAAGGGTTCCGGGGCGAAGAAACCGGGAGGTGAAGGACCGAGGGCGAGCGCCAGGGCATTCACCATGACACAGGAGGAAGCTAGGACGGAGCCTGATGTCGTGTCCGGTACGTTTCTAGTGAACCAAACTTTAGCTTCTGTGTTATTTGATTCGGGTGCCAGTAAAAGTTTTATTTCTGCTGCTTTCTATGCTAAGATCCCTGTTAGTAGTAGATGTGTTGATGCGCCCTTTGATGTAAAAACTGCCATAGGTAAGTCTACCAAGATTTCTGAAAAGATAGAGAACTGTGATGTGGAACTTGAGGGTCATAAGTTTCTTGTTAGACCGTTTGTGATGACCTTAGGTGGTTTCGATTTGGTTCTTGGGATGGATTGGTTAGTAGAATTCGAGGCGAACATTGTGTGTCGCAAAAAGATGGTTCAGCTATCACCGCCTGACGGGAGTTCGGTGACGGTTTATGGTGATCGGGTCACGACAATTCCGAAAGTGATTTCAATGGCGGCGGCGGGAAAGTGTATGAGGCATGGATGTAGTGCCTATTTGGCCTACGTAAAGGATGTGGATACGCCAGCACCACAACTGTCTGATGTACCGATTGTGTGTGATTTCCCAAACGTGTTCCCGGAAACATATCAGGAGTGCCACCTGACAGAGAGATCAAGTTTAAGATTGATCTGATACCGGGTGCCCAACCTGTTGAAAGAGTTGATGGAGCAGTTGCAAGAGCTGTTTGATAAGGGGTTCATTAGACCAAGTATCTCTCCTTGGGGTGCTCCGGTCCTGTTTGTAAAGAAGAAGGACGGTAGTATGAGGATGTGTATTGACTACCGTGAGATGAATAAGTTGACAGTGAAGAACCGCTACCCCTTACCGAGGATAGACGATTTGTTTGATCAACTTCAAGGTGCCAGTCGGTTCTCAAGAATAGATCTTCGATCTGGTTACCATCAGTTGAAGGTGAAGGAGCAGGATATCCTAAAACAGCTTTCTGCACACGCTATGGTCACTACGAGTTTCTTGTCATGTCTTTTGGTTTGACTAATGCGCCAGCTGCTTTTATGGATCTGATGAATCGGGTGTGTCAGCCGATGTTGGACAAATCAGTGAATGTGTTTATCGATGATATCCTGATTTATTCGAAGAGCGAGATTGAGCACGCCGGTCACATTCGGGAGGTTCTGGAGACATTGAGAAAGGAGAAGTTGTACGCCAAGTTCTCCAAGTGTGCATTTTGGTTGTGTGAGGTTCAATTCTGGGTCATGTGGTGAATCCTGATGTGATCATGGTGGACCCGGCAAAAGTGGAGGCGCTTATGCAATGGAAGTCACAAAAGACGCCATCCGAGATTCGTAGCTTCTTGGGTTTGGCGGGCTACTATAGAAGGTATATCCAAGACTTATCTAAGATTGCTTCTCCACTGACTAAGTTGACCCAAATAGATGTGAAGTTTGTATGGGGTCAAGCTCAAAAGAAGGCATTCGAAGAATTGAAGGCGAGATTGACTCAAGCTCCTGTTCTGACACTACCCGATGGAAGCGAAGATCTGGTGGTTTATTCTGATGCTTCCTATTCGGGGTGGGGTGCGTGTTAATGCAGAGAGGGAAGGTTATAGTCTATACATCCCGACAATTGAAGGTCCAGGAGGTCAATTATCCTACTCATGACTTGGAGCTAGTAGCCATGGTCTTTAATAAATATTTGGAGGCACTATCTGTACGGGATGAAGTGCACCATATTCACCGACCACAAAAGCTTGAAGTACTTCTTTAAGCAAAAAGATCTAAACATGAGGTAGAGGAGATGGTTAGAACTTATCAAAGATTATGATTGTGAGATCCATTACCATCCGGGTGAAGCTAACGTGGTAGCTGATGCCCTTAGCCAAAAGGAGAGGCCCGAACCGATTCGGGTGAAAGCATATCAATTGATCATGACCTCTAATGTGATAAAGCAAGTCAAGGAGTTTTAAGATGAGGCCTTGAAAGGAGATCATCTTAACTCTGAGAGGATGAGAGGTCTGGTTGGGGAATTGGGTGAAAACACACTTGGTGTTAAAACCCGATTTGAACGGGTGTGGATTCCTCGTTTTGGGGATCTACGGGTGAAGATTATGGATAAAGCTCACAAGACTCGATACTCCATTCATCCAGGTGCCACAAAAATGTATCAAGACATGAAGAAAGATTATTGGTGGCCGGGTATGAAGCGCGACGTAGTGGAGTATGTGAGTAAATGCCTTACTTGTCTATAGGTGAAGGCCGAGCATCAGAAGCCGTATGGGAAAATCCAACCTTTGGATATACTGGAATGGAAGTGGGAGCACATCACCATGGATTTCATTACGAAGCTACCGCGTACTCCGAAAGGGTACGATGCCATATGGGTGATTGTTGACCGCCTGATGAAGAGTGCTCACTTCCTACCGATCCGGGAGACATATTTATCTGAGAGGTTGGCTGACCTGTTCATCAAGGAAATTGTAACTCGTCATGGTGTGCCGGTGTCCATTGTGTCTGATCATGACACCCGATTTATATCTAAATTCTTGAAGAAATTCCACGACGCCAGGGGGACGAGGTTACATATTAGCACGACATATCATCCCCAAACTGATAGTCAGTCAGAAAGGACCATTCAGACATTAGAATACATGCTTCGGGCATGTGTGATTGATTTTGGGGGAAGTTGGGATGACCACCTGCCATTAGCCGAATTCTCATACAACAACAGCTATCATGCCAACATTGGTATGCGACCATATGAGATGCTATATGGTAGGAGATGCAGAACACCCATTTGTTGGGGTGATATTGGTCAGAAGGAATTGGGGAGCATCGAGGTAATCGAGGCTACGATTGAGAAGCTTGAGAAGATCAAAACCTTCATGAAGGTAGCCAAAGATAGACAGAAGTCGTATGCCGATAAACGACACAGACCGATTGAGTTCCAGGTGGGTGACCGGGTTATGTTGAAGGTTTCACCTTGGAAGGGTATTATCCGATTCAGAAAGCGGGGCAAGTTGAGCCCAAGGTATATAGGCCCTTTTCGAATCATTGTTCGAGTAGAAGAGGTGGCCTATAGATTGGAGTTGCCGGATGAGCTAAGTGGAATCCACCTGACATTCCATGTATCTCATTTGAGAAAATGCTTGGCAGATGAAGATATGATTGTTCCACTGGAAGATATCGAAGTAGACGAACGGCTCAATTACGTGGAGCAACCAGTGGCAATCATCGATCGAAAAGAGAAGAGGCTGAGAATAAAGTGGTTCCTCTTGTGCGTGTACAGTGGAAGCACAGGAAGGGATCCGAGTCAACGTGGGAGACTGAAGAAGAAATGAGGCATCATTACCCACGTCTGTACGAGGAATAACAGGTTTCAGAGACGAAACATATTTAAGGGGGTGGACTTGTAACACCCGGTTATTTATCTATTTTGAGGTCGACGAAGGAAGAAAAGAAATAAGGTCCAAAGTCGAGGGACCAAACTCACCAACGAAGAAAAGTTGGAAATATGGTGATATTTTTAGGGAGAGGGCAGCCATACTCTCCCCACACTCACATTCTTAGCCATCAAGAGAGAAAGAAGAGAAAAAGGGGGGAAAAGGTTGGTTCAGGTGGATTCAAGCGGGCAAAATCGTCGTGTAGCAAGTCAAACCGAAGCTCTACTTCTTGGTATCGTTTGTGTGAGTTCTAGGACCCCACTTTTACTTGTTTTCAAACGATTTTGGGGCTGGAAAGCATTGAAAACCCGTTTTTGTATGTATGTGTGTTTGACCCATTTGGGTGTGTTGCGTGTGATGCTTTTAGAGTTTGTTTCCGGGCTTGGGTGTGCTTGAATGGTGTAGTGGTATGCATCCCTAAGGTTTAGGATGGTCGATTTGGGCTTAAATGGGTTTAGATGAATTTGGAAGTTGAAAAGGGTAGTTTGTGTTCGGCTGGAACTGCATTCTGCATCAGCTAGGGCTAGGCGACCGACTAGAGACCGAATGGAGGCCATACGGCCGAATAGGGTGCGATTGGGTTCCATTCTCATGATTGGGGTCCATTCGAACGATTGAAGGTCCATTCGCATGATTAAAGGGCCAGTTGCATGGAGGTCATGCGATTGAAGGTCCAGTCACATAAGAGCTCATCCGCATTAGTCCCATTCGCATGAGGTCCATCCGCATAAGAGCTCATCCGCATTAGTCCCATTCGCATAAGAGCTCATTCGCATTAGTCTCGTTTTTGTATGTATGTGTGTTTGACCTATTTGGGTGTGTTGCGTGTGATGCGTTTAGAGTTTGTTTCCGGGCTTGGGTGTGCTTGAATGGTGTTGTGGTATGCATCCCTAAGGTTTAGGATGGTCGATTTGGGCTTAGAATGGTTTTAGATGAATTTGGAAGTCGAAAAGGGCAGTTTGCGTTCGGCTGGAACTGCATTCTGCATTAGCTAGGGCTAGGCGACCGAATGGAGACCGAATGGAGGCCATACGGCTGAATAGGGTGCGATTGGGGTCCATTCGCATGATTGGGGTCCATTCATACGATTGAAGGTCTATTCTCATGATTGAAGGGCCAGTCGCATTGAGGTTATGCGATTGAAGGTCCAGTCGCATAAGAGCTCATCCGCATTAGTCCCATTCACATGAGGTCCATCCGCATTAGTGCATTCGCACGATTGGGTGTTCATTCGCATGAGTGTTCATCCGCATTGGTTCATTCGCATGATATTCAGTCGCATGGAGGCCATGCGACTGAAGGGTGTCCATATGCCTGAATAGGGCTGTTGCGCCCGAGAAAAAGTGTAGTTTAACTTCTGACTTTCAGGGGAAAGGGCAGATGTAAGTTTTGACGTAAAGGTTCCCGTAAGAGCATGCAAGATGACTATTGAGGCCTTTGAGAGTACGTTGGGCATGATGATGATGATGTCGCATATTTATGCATGTTATGTATGTATGATGTTGCCCTGTATGATGATGATGATTGTGTATGATATGTTCCTTATTATGATGTATGTTTATCTTTCTTGTGGCTTTACGTGTCATGTTAATGAACGAATGAAGTATTATGTAACGTAAAGTGAAAGATAGCGAAAGAGGAATATGAAGTAAGAATGCATGCATTATTGAATGATGAATGAACGAAGGAAAGTCTTGCAAGCACATATATGAGGTGAGCAACACTGTTGTTGCAATAGACTCGAATAGCGTGCAATCGTTAAGTTTGCCTGTGAGGTGAGCAGCCCTATGGTTGAAACAGACTCGGATAGCGTGCAATCATTGGGATTGCTAATGAGGTGAGCGACCCTGTTGTCGCAACAGACTCGGGAGAACGAACGTATAGAATGAACGAAAGTTAATCAATGTAATAGAAGATAATAATTATATTATCTATGTGTATGTACGATGTATGATCACATGAAAGTAAAGTATGTTTTATTATAAAACTAAAGCTCACTCAGCAACGCTAACTTTTTATGTGTTTCCAGTTGGTAGGTAATGATGCTGAGGATGACACGAGGCGGCTACGCAGCTCTTTTGGATGGCATTCTTTTGTTAATGTTTTTGCATTGTAATGCGAACGAATGATGTTTTGAAATAAACGCTTGTATTAGCTTGCAAAAGCATTTGTAATGATATGAAAAGTTATTTTTATGTTTCCACTGCAACGTTTTACGAATGATTAACTGTAATTATATGTTTTATGTGCGATGAGGATCCAACTGTAAGCGTCCCGGGAATGGGGCCTTACATAATGTTGAATGTTTCATTGGTTGGTATGTATTAACGCTTATTGAACTGACTATATAGGTTATGGTTGTTTGAATAATATCTAAATCAATTAATGATTATGAAACATATTCAAACTTAATCATGTGAAGTTCTCATGTGATTGGCCCATGCTAATGGACCATACGCATGAACAACTTCATGCTAATGATCCAGTCGTACGAATGAACCAGGAGACTGGATCAGTCGCATGATTGTAACATTAGATTGACTCAGTCGCATGACTGAACACTCAGTCGTGCGAATGGATCAATCGCATGACTCAATCACACGACTGAACCATGGAAATGGTCCAGTTGCCCGATTGAGAAACTCTAACCTATAAATACCACTTAAATTGTGGAAAAACGAGACACTTTGAATATTTTGATACCCAGACGTACCCTAGCCGTCTAGAGACCTCTAGTAACCTGCTCCAACTCCATAGATCGCAATAGATTGATTTCTAATCATTCTTGATGTTTAGTTTTCAATCGTTAATTGATTCTACGTGCGTTCTCACTGATTGGATCGCCAATTAAATAGGATTCCGCACTATTTGATTCGGTATACTCGTAAATCTGTTAGTATTCGTCCAGTACACGATCATAACAAGTGGTATGAGAGCTTTGGCTTTAGATTTACATGTGATTCAATCGTTTTGATATAAAATTGTGTTTTTACACTCAAAAACGCAATCGGGCTGGCCGTCCGAAAAAAATAAAAATTTTTTTGCTTTTTTCTTTGCTCCTCAGGAAAAAAAACAAAAGAACAACTGCTCTACATACTAAACTAGGGTATGGAGCTGCGTCGGTCGATTGGCGTGGCTGTGTCTTGGGGGCACTACTACCCAAGGAGCCGAGAACGGTCGGGAAATAAGTCTTAAACCACTTACCCAGCGCTGAATCTTAAGAAGTTTGTGTACGCCTCCGTTAGACGTCTCCTGATGTAAAGTTAAGTTTTTTCCGGCATACAACAATTAGGGTTAGCAAGAACTTCGTGTTTTTGCATTTAAACCCCTTAAACCTATGAATTTTCAAAATCCAGCAGGCCCAGTCACACGATTGACTCAATAGCAATGGAAGACCAATACTCAGCATTCATAGCAGGGAGAGACTCACGTATACAAAACTTACTGCTACTAGAGAATGAAGTGGGGAATCACAACAGCCCCCAACGCTAATCACGTTAGACGAATACCCATAATGGAAGCAACGTTTCAAGATCTACTTAAAAGGAGTAGATCCTAATCTGTGGGAGTCTATAGAGACGGGGTACAGCATGCCTGTAGGAGCTGATGGTGTCAAACTAACACTTGGTGGCATGACTGATGGACAAAAGTTGAAATACAATGCCGAAAAGAAAGTTTATGCTTTGCTTACACAGTCAATTCCGAAGGATATTTTCCATCAATTCTCGGAATATACATAAGCAAAGAAGCTATGGGATGCATTGGAGAAAAGGTATGATGGAAACGCATCATTGAAGGCCATAAAGGCTAAGGCTTTAAAAAAGGAGTTTGATAACTTCTCCTCGATGGGAAAAGAAAGCCTAGATGATGTTATTGATAGGTTTTACCACTTGATGAGTGAGATGCACACTCATGGAGTATCGACGTCAATGGAGGACAAAGTGTCCAACTTTGCAGATGGGCTGCCGGAGAAATAGGTTTCATTTGTCTCCAATCTCAGACAGAATGGTATGCTAACGAAGTTAGATATCAATAACTTCATTCTGAAGCTGAGAGAGGAAGAACTAAGGATGAAGTATAGAGCTCAAAAGTCTTCTTATGATCAGAATACAGCACTGTACAACACGACTCCTCAATCCAAAACATCTGGAGCACCTCTTCAGATAGCTTTTGTATCAAGCTCGTTTGGTCCTTCACTAGCCTCTGCTTCAGGGTCAGAAACGTCAGGGTCGTCTGTTACCCAATACATTGCACCTGAAGCTAATGCAGCAAAATTGAAGACCGAGAACATCGGCAATGTGACAGTTGAGGTAGCTAAAGAGCACATGGATCTTTTAGCTACGGTAGTCCACTCCTATGATGGACTAATTGCTGGTAAGATTGGGAACTGCCATCTGGCAGATGAGGATTATGAGCAAGTGGATGAGACAGAGCTGGAGCGGGTGGACATAATGTGGGTCTTAGCAAGTGTTGTCCAGAGAGCTAAAAAGTTGTCAAAAAAACCGGACAAAATTTTATTGCAACTAAGGACAGTAGTTTCGGCTTTCATAAATCCAAGGTAACCTGCTTCAACTACGGTGAGAAAGGGCACTTCAAAAGGAGTGTGTGAAGCCAAAGAAGATTGGCTATGGGAATCCTTTCTCCTCCTTCAAGCGTCAGGATAAACCCACTAGCAGTCCTACTTCATCAAGCAGGATCCCAAGCCTTGACTTCTCATGATGATGAAGGACAGGATTGGAGCTTTCGGTTTGTCTCACCAGGAGAATCTAATATAGCTAGTGTGGAGGATATAGATGATGACTCAACTAGTGAAGGAGATATTGCAGTCAAACTTGCGATGTCAACATCAGAAGAAACTGCACCAGTGGTCAGCTACCTTCTTGAAGAAGGGAAAACTACTACAACATCAGAATCACCAGCTCCAGAAACACAAGATTCTGCATTGTTGGCTGATTCATGAGGACCCTCTCAGGTAAGTACTACTGACTAACTTTTAATAATCATGCTTGTTCTGATTGTAATAAATTTAGGGAAAGCATTCACTTAAAATTTTCTAGGTTATTAGATAATAGTGATAACTTAGTAAAGGACCTGGAACTGTGCGCTGAAGCTAACAGAGTTTTTAGGATCATGTGGTGTCCACTCCTCTTGTAAGTGATCCTGATTCACATGTTCATCAATGAATCTGGCACTAAACAAAAGGAGGCCACTTCAATGGCAAAAGGTAAAATGCCTTGCGTTAATCTGGACAAAGAGTTTGAAAAGGTTAGTATAAAGTCTGGTTGAACAACTGTCAAATTTGAACCTAAAAAGACCAGTAATGCTAACCAATCACGTGCATCATGTCAAAGTCCAGAAAATTGAAAAGAAAAAGATGTTTAAAACGTTAAAGCAATTAACTTTGTTAAACCAAACAAAACATATAAACAATCAGAGTCAAAACCCAAACAGAGTAAGGTCACCCGGGTGTCCCATACATCTCCACAAAAATAGTTAAATCGTAAAGTCGAAAGCAGACCATGATACAGTTGTGGAGACTATGGACACATTGCATCTCATTGTCCTTACTATTAGACACCAAGGAGGAAAATTGAACTTCCTGAACAAAAACCTAGCTCTTTTAAGAGGAATTCAGTGACGCCATCTAAAAGAGATAATGAACGTAAAGTTCAACATATTAGCCAGTCGTCTGTTTATCACAAACATGCCTTACACAAAGCTGGCTTATGGATGGAGAAATCAATCTCATTGTCTGATAATAAGAACAAGGAGACATCTGAGCTCCCTCACCCTCGAATGGTTAATGGGTTACATTTATGATGTGTGATGCATTTGGGAAACCCAAGCCAATGAAGGCTTGGGTCCCTAACCTGAACTAATGTTTTCAAATTGAATGTGCAGGGTGTTCGCTATAGTGCTGAGACCAACATGTGGATCATAGACAGCGGAGCATCCAGGTGCATGACAGGAAACATGACACTCTTATCAAACGTCAAATAGATAAAAGGAGGTCACGTTTCGTTTGCTGGAAACAAAGGTGGGTACATCACAGCTCAAGGAGAAGTAGGTAATCAGAAAGTGAAGTTTGACAAGGTAAACTATGTCCAACAACTTCAAAATAACTTGCTTTCTGTTTCTCAAATTTGTGATAAAGACTTTAAGGTAGTATTTGATAACAAGAAGTGCTATGTCCTGAAAAAGGACTATGTCATCCCAGAGGATCAAGTATTAATGTCTGCCTCAAGATAAGGACCTTTATGTCTTGGATCTATCAAAGGCCCCCACAACGGAACATGAAGTTTAGTGCTTCTTGTCAAAAGCTACTGAGAAGGAATCCATCTCCTGGCATAGAGAATGGGACACATTAAACCACAGAAGATGAATCACTTGATCCAGAATGATCTAGTGAGAGGAGTTAACGTCAAAAACTTCCAACTTCCGGATTTCTGTGTTGCGTGCAAGAAGGGCAAACAGACGAAGAAGTATTATAAGGAAAAGGAAGTTCATTCTATCGAACTTCCTCTTGAACTTCTTCACATGGATCTGTTTGGTCCAGTCAGTACAAGAAGCATCGTAGGCGACTTGTACTGCTATGTAGTTACTGATGACTACTCAAGATTCACTTGGGTGATGTTTCTGAAATCCAAATCAAAAACATTTGAGTCATTCAAGGAGTTAGTAACTACTTTGGAGTCTCTATATTAGCTGAAGGTACGTCAAGTGTGCTTAGACAACGGAACCGAGTTCAAGAATCAATGGATGGAGGCTTACTACAAGGAAAAGGGAATTGTGCATCAGTTCACCTCTACCTACACTCCTCAGATGAACGGCGTTGCTGAAAGGAAGAATCGCAGCTTGATAGAGACAGCACAGATGATGCTAGCAGACTCAAAACTGCCTATCCAATTCTAGAATGAAGCAGTTGCAAATGCGTGTTATATGATAAATCGGGTTCTGGTAATTAAACGCCATGGAAAGACGTGTTACGAGTTACTACAACGATGTAAACCCAATCTAGAGTATCTCAAGCCGTTTGGCGCTCCATGCACCCTACTAAAGAAGACTCAGGAGGGAAAATTCAGCGAGAAGGTTGATGAAGGTATCTTTATAGGATACAACATACCGAACAAGAGGGTCTACAACAACTCAACAGGTCAGGTAGAAGTGTGGTGTAATGTTGATGTTCAGAGATACACCACACCACCTGCTGGAAAAGGACTCACCTTCTTTTTCAACTATGATGGATTCTTCAAGTCCTTCAACAAACCACTCTCCACTTCTGATGATGAATTAGCAACAAAGATGATGTATGATGTTCTAAACACACCATCTTAGGAATATACATCATCCGATGTACAAGGTGATTCATCTACCAACTCAGGGGAAGCACTTGAAGATAGTGACTCTTCCTCTGATGAAGAAGCTCTGAAGACTGATCAGAACAACAAGGAGCAACAGGTTCCCCCTACTACAAATCCAGAAGCATCTGACATTGATGCCTCTGAGTCTTCAGAACCTCAAACTCCTACTGCCTCAGATACTGAACCAAATGTTCATAATCTTGATTCTGAGGTAGTTGTTCCAACCACTCCTGGATCACGCCTAAATGTCTATCATCCTTTGGATAATGTCATTGGGGATGTGACATCAGGGGTTCAAACAAGAAATCAGTTGTATTCAACTGATTATGCCTCGGTGATGGAAAAGGGTTACCTTCATGATGGTGCATATCGTTGCTTTGTGTCTCAGTTCGAGCCAAGTATGTTAGTGAAGCCCTGAATGATGAGGCATGGGTGAGTGCCATGCAAGAAGAACTTCTTCAGTTCAAGAAGTTAGGTGTATGGACTCTAGTGGATAGACCTAACGGTGCTAAGGTCATTGGCACAAAATGGGTCTTGAAATGCAAGAAAGATTATCAAGGCGTGACCATCAGAAACAAGGCTCGACTTGTTGTTCAAGGATTTTGACAAGTTGAGGGCATAGACTACAATGAAGTGTTTGCACCCATGGCAAGAATGGAAGCAATCCGTATCTTCCTTGCCTATGCATTGTACATGAAGATTAAAGTTATCAACTTGAAATGAAGAGTGCATTCCTTCATGGTGAAATCAGAGAGACAGTGTACGTCAGTCAACCCGAAGGATTTGAAGATCCATATCATCTGGACAGAGTTTACAAAATCGAGAAGGCCTTATATGGGCTTCATCAAGCTCCCCGAGCCTGGTATGAGAAACTCTTGACTCATCTTGTGAAACATGGTTTTCGCAGAGGAGTCATTGACTGTACACTATTTATAAGAAAAAGATGAAGATTTACTGCTTGTTCAAATCTATGTAGATGACATAATCTTTGGTTCAAAGAATGAAGATCTATGTAAAGAATTTGAAGCAGAAATGAAGGCTGAGTTTGAAATGAGTGCCATGGGAGAGATGAAATTCTTTCTTGGGTTACAAGTGGATTAGACACCAAAAGGGATTTTCTTACATCAGATCAAGTATGTAGGAGATATCCTCAGTCGGTTTGACATGGAGAATGCTTCCGCAGCTAGGACTCCACTTGCTACAAACCATGATGTAGCACCCGACGAGAACGGTGGTTTTGTCGATGCCACCATGTACCGAGGAATGATTGGATCTCTCATGTACCTCACTGCCTCAATACTTGATATTATGTACGTGACATGTTTATGTTCACGATATCAGGCAAAGCTAAAAGTTAACCATCTGATAGGGGTCAAAAGGATCTTTCGTTATCTGAAGGATACTCCAACACTTGGGCTGTGGCATTCTCACGATGATGATTTCAAGCTTACCGCGTATAGTGACTCAGATTATGGTGGCTGCAAGATGAACTACAAGTCTACATTAGCGGGATGTCAATTCTTTGGGAGGAGATTAGTGACCTGGTAGTGTAAGAAGCAGACCTCGGTTGCCTTCACAAATCATATGGATTCAATAGCAAATGCGGGACTACGGTTTGAATTTCTCTTCTACTCCTATTTTGTTGATAACTCTGCTGCAATTGCAGTAGCTAAAAATCCGGTCCAACATCCTAAGACCAAACACATCGGCATCAATATCACTTTATACGTGATTGCTTTGAAAAGAAACTAATCGATGTGATTAAAATAAATACTGATTTTCAATGCGCTGACCTCTATACAACGGTTTTTGATAAACCACGTTCTCTATATTTGTTAGAGGTCAACGACATTAAAAAGAAAAGTGATGTAATTCCCGATGATGACCATGTGTAGTCCAATGCATATTGTCCAAATTTTCTTTTCTTTTTTTATTTGTTTAACTTTAAGTAGTTTAATTAAATTGATGTTATTTTGTTGCCTATTAAAATCCTAAAAAGCGTAAATCGGTTACGATTTTAGAATTTTAAGGGGAGAATAGGGCAGTTAGTAACATTAAAAAAAACAAGGGAGGAGGAGAGGCTAGCTGATAGAAACTAGATCGTATCTGTGATACCGTTTCAATGACTTTGGAAAATGATAGTACACAGGAACTAATCACTTGGGACTTTAAAAGTTTAAATAAAATAAGATGCGAAGTTCAAAGTATAAGTCTATGAAGTCTGAGCAATATAAAAGGAAAAATGATAGTAAAACTAGCTACTACTAAGGTAACACAAAGAAAGTAGACCTACAGGTTGTTAGACCACAGATGATATGTTGGTAGATTCAACATAATAGATGTGTAGACCTTTTTGGTGATCTTAAGAACAAACTAAGTTGTTCAACAAGCTATGGGTTAACATCTTATCCCTAGTTAACACAATCAAAAAAATTCCAATAAGGGGTGACGAGCAGAATAAACGCCACAAATGTGTGCGTAAGACCAAAATATGAGCAAAAGCAATCAAACTTATAACTTATGTTCTTGGTGAGAACTATGCAAAAAGATTAAAATTACTCAAACAAGAAGATAGGTTATGTGCCTCTCTGCTGTGCGGTGGCACTGACCTGAGGATAAGCATAACCTATATATTCTAGACTTCATTGTTGTTTGCCGCCTCTCTGCTGTGTGATGGCACTGACCTGAGGCTTGGCTTCTCTCTGAAAGTTCTAAGAATAGTTTCTTCTTGAAAACTACCATGAGACCGCTCAAAAATCTCCTAAGGAAGGTTGATTACCATATAAGCGTGGGATCCACAAATGCTTGTTGAAATAATCAAACCTTAAACTATCACCAATCTGTGTCAAAAGTTTGTGTATGGATTTAAAAGGACCAGCATACTGACAATCATCGTGCTTGAAAGTCCAAATCAATGTGGGGATCTAATAGTACTAGTATGATTTCCTAAACTTGCTAACGACTCTAGATGAAAAACAAGAATTGAGCATCAAAAGGGATTGATAAGATGTCCCAAATGATTTGACTTGCCTGTATGATTTCAAATTGAATTAGTCCAGTTATGGTCAAAATAAATTGAAGCTGCCTATTCCGGAACCGAATCCATTAGATTTCTATCTTAGGATTTACACCTAACACAAAATGTCAAAACAAGTTTTAGTTTTGTATTTTAGTTTAAGTCTTTTATTTTGTTTTAATTTAATCAAATTCAGTTTGTGTGATATCAGACTATGCCATGAAATTCATTAAGGGATTTAATCATCTAAAAGGGTCACGTCTGAGGTGACCACACGTGTTTTCAAAGGTAAAATCAGGCACGTCTGAGGTGACAAATTGTTTAAAAGGATCACGTCTGTGGTGGTCATAAGTTCTTCAAGTTCAAATGATCATGTCTGAGATGATCAAATGCTCATAAAGTTTAATCAAAAGTTAAAAAGGGTTTAAGTGAGAAATGGTCATAAAGTCAAAATCATAAGTATGATCTAATCGCACGACTGGACCATGATTATGGACCAACCGTACGAATGGACCATACTCATGCACTAAACAGCCGAATGGCACATGAGTATGAACCATTCACCCGAATGTCTTATCAGAATGAGCCATTCGACCGAATGAAACTGTGTGAATGAGTAAGTCGCCCGACTGAAATCCAGTCGGCCGACTGAATGTGATCGACTGAACCAATCGCACGACTGAGGTCCATTCGCCCGAATGAACTGAGCGAATGGGTCCAGTCGGCCGATTGAAATCAGATTCAGTATAAATAGGGCCACAGTCGATCGCATTCAACTCATCAACCCCAATCGCCCTAAAATCGCACAACCTACCGTTACTCTGCCAAATTTTCATCTGACCCAAATATCTTTCTTATTCTCATATTCTGACATTCGTTGGTCTTTATACAGGTAAAATGCAGTGTGAACATGCCAAAAATTCCTTCGATTTGACTGCAAAATCAAGAAATTGGCCTAACAAGAACCGAGACCTTAAATGGACTAATAACCTAACTAAACCAAGTAAATGGTTGAAATAAAGGTTATTAGGCTATTAGTATAATGAATGCGAGTCTAAAGAACCATTACACGATGTCTAATTTCAAGAATTGGTTCATTTTCAAATCTCAGTCGACCGAATAGTGGGTCATGCAACTGGACACCGGGATGAACTCCAATCGCACGATTGAGCTGGTCGAATGGCTCAATGGGCTGAATGGATCATACGGATGAGCTCAGTCGGCCGACTGAAACAATCGCAGGATTAGTCAACTGATTGAACTCAGTCGCGTGCTCAGTCACCCGACTGAATCCAGTCGCATGCCAAGTCAACCGACTGAACACATTCGCATGGTTCAATCGCATGAATGAACCAGAATGAATTCAACCAAGTTAATTAGAACTGATTTGTGTTGTTTGGTTAGCTAATGTCTATGTGTCTTGTGTTATAGATTGATGGCGGACAGATGGTCCATCAACCCCAAGCACAACATATGTGCTCATTTAGATTCTACGACTCAGAATGGTGCTGAGTTTTCGGGGATCATCGCTTTCTTTAAGCGATCCAGGATCTACAAGGCGATATCTACACCATGCACTCCCTACAGGTCTATTCAGCAGGCCTTTTGGGAGGGGGCATCGGTTGACCGCTCTCATGAGCCGTACAGCATCAAGAGCTCCATTTTTGGGATGGATATTAAGGTTACTGCTAAGGATACTCGGCGTGTACTGGGATTGGGTGACGATACAGACCACCCCACTAGACTTCACCCACTGACGGTGAGAGGGTGCCTCTTGAGGATATCAATGCAGGGGTGCTCAACAAGAGCAACCTGTGTCCCCAGTACAAGTACTTGGCACATTTCATTCTCAAGTGCTTGGCTTCGCGAAAGGGTGGGTTCGATGACCTTTCAGACCAGATCCAAAATGCCTACGTGGCACTGGTACTGAACCACCCTTTCAGCTTCTCAAGCATGATCTTCTCTTACTTGATAAAGAACTTGGAGGTGAAGGGCAAAGAGGGTTTCTGCATGTACCCTAGGTTTTTACAGATGATCTTTGATGAGAAGCTACCCACACTGCCCAAGGATAGCCACGACGCTGTGTCATTGGAGATCATGGATGATACGACACTAGGTCGTATGAAGGTTTACCAGGGAAAGCAGGTCAAACCCCCGGTAAAAAGACTCATCGGCCATCTATCCAAGGTGGACTACATGGTGCCAGGGAGGCGTAAATGGCGCCACGTAGACAGTGATTCGGATGTCGAGCAGCTAGAGCGCCCTGAAGATGACTCCAATGACGATGATAGTGGTGATGATAGAGATGCAGGGCCCACTCAACTGAGGGCCCCCACTGCTGATATAGCATCTCCACCATCCACCCAAGGTGGAACAAAGGCTGCAGGTTTCATCAGGACTTTTGTCTTGATGAGGATGAAGAGACAGATGAGGAGCCCTTGACTCGGACTGTGGGGAGCAGGGTGGTTGCCACCAACCGTGGTATGCGGGAGGTTGGAGGACGCCCCAACGAGACTAGGGAGACTGATACTAATCCTACTTATGCTCCCGATCAGTCCAGCAGCGTTCCAGGGGGAGCATCCACCTTGAGGGGCTCGAGGAAGAAAAGGATGGCTCAGCTCCACGGGTTGAAGAAGAAGAAGAGGAGGATGACATTCATCACCACCACCACTACTACCTCCACTTCCACCACTCCACCTACTAACACCACTCCACCTACCACCACTACCACCATTCCACCCACCACCATATCTACCACCTCACACACCACTACCACACCCACAACACCACTTACCCACATCCAATCCACCTTCACTACAGCTCATCCACCACTACCTTCATCTATACCACCCCCAATCTTCACCACTGCCACCACCACCACCACCACTAGCCACCATGCTAGATCATCATCTTACCCCACCTTTCCATCTGGATCCTATCTACCTCGTAGTGGGGTTGAGGAACAGCTCTCGGCACTTAACCGTATGGTGCTGAAGCTGTTGGCCGCCGATGACGAGAAGACTGCCCAGATTCGTCAGCTAGTAGAACTTACAGCTGCACAATCTCTGCAGATATCTTATCAGGCACGGCTGATAGAGCAGCAGGCACAGCAGATGGCTGCTCAGAGCTCAGAGATGTCCCAACTCCAGGAGCAACATGTCCAATCAGCAAAACGGATAGAGGAGTTGGAGGCGACCAACAAGACCATCATGTTGAGGCTCAAAGGATCAAAGGATGATCCCTTAAAGATCAGAGAAGGAGATGGAGATGATGGTGATGATGATGACAGTGATGATGATGATGATGATGATGATGGTGATGATCAAGGGGAGGATACTGATGCTGGTGATGATGTTGATGATGATGATGAAGGAGATGATGATACTTCTGTTGCGGGTGCCACATCTGCAAGTGAAAGGAGGAGCAAAAAGACTCAAGACCAAGGTGCCTCCACATCAGCCCCGTCAGCAGAGGAGCACATGATATAAGACCAGAGTAATACTTAGTTGTTTATGTTATTTAAATTATATGTATTTGAATCTTGTATCAAATTAATGTAATGACTGTTTATATTTAAAATTGATGTTTACAGCTTTGATTGTTGACTAATGGTTGATGTGTTACATGTTTTAAATCAAGCAGATCCAAACTATCAAAGAGATGAATATAATGTTGCTCCCCTCCAACAGATCAAGACTCAGCTCATGATGATTCTTGATCTGTAGGGAATAGTCAGGAGATCAGTGAATTACACTCCTAAAAAAGGAGAGATAATTCATGATCTCACCGATGAGCAACTTGCTGAAATATTCCGACTCAATCCAGATGAGACCGTGAAAGACGCTCCAACAGTCCACGTGGAATGTGACGACGAGCTCAACGATGTTGACAAGATCGAGATTGAAGATGTCACGGACCAACACTATCCGGAGTACACTAACATTGAGGGTAATGTCGTTCCCAATCTGGGCGACAACCTTGTCAGTGAAACTTTTGAGACTCTGGATAGAATGGAAGAAGAGTCTGACAAGAAAGAAGATACAACCCAAGCCTCAAAAGCTGAAGTCAATATCAGAAAGGCTGAGTGGGCTACATGCTTTGAAGAAATAAGAGCCCAACGCAGTGCTTCAACGTCAACTGTCTACACCAAGCTGTAGAAAGTGAAGAACCATCATAACGTGTCAGGCAAAATCATAGCATAGGCGTATTTTGAAGATCTCAACGTTTATGCAGTAAACGTGTGAAAGGGATTGAGTACTTCAGGTTCCCACATGACCTGAAGACTCTTCTGGATTTGAGCTAAACCAGTTAGCAAAGTTAAAATTGCTATACGTGACCCATGCAAAATGTCAGGCTAGTTTGAAGCAACTCTAAAAAGAGAGTACCACACCAGATGGGTAAACTCCAAACCTCAACAGCCAACGAGGTATATCAGACGGTCTGAGGTTGATGCCATAACTAGAAAACCGAAAATAGTGCTGAAGCGGAGTCCTTCGTGCACAATGTCTAAGATCCCTCTACGGGAAATGCCATAGGACTTCACTCGACACTTCAAATGGTGGTACCATGATTGGAGGATAGGAGAGGCAGTCATAGTTTTGAACATGAATGGTGTAATGGAAACCATCAGGGTGTTTGACTCAATGTGGCTTACAAACTTGTCTGCAGATGATGTTTATACATTATACAAGTGGCCATTATTCTATGACTCTCAAGATATTGTACAAGCTCTTCAATTTCAGAATGTTATACGACTCTGTTTTGTTTTTGAGATACATGCCGGAATCACTAGAGAAGAGAAGTACAAGAAGTTTGAGGAACTTATGAAGGATGTAAGACATTAGATGAAACTAGGTCCAAGGGGGAGTTTGTAGATACATGTGTCCCTAGTTTCTGAACTTAATGTAATATGTTTGTATTGTCTTACACATATGTAATTGTACGGGTACCTAATGAAATACAATATGTGGTTGTGCTTATAATATTGAATGCTTCATTGGTTGGTATGTATTAATGCTTATTGAACTGACTATATAGGTTATGGTTGTTTGAATAATATCTAAATCAATTAATGATTATGAAACATATTCAAACTTAATCATGTGAAGTTCTCATGCGATTGGCCCATGCTAATGGACCATATGCATGAAAAATTTCATGCTAATGAACCAGTCGTACGAATGAACCAGGAGACTGGATCAGAACCAGGAGACTGGATCAGTCGTATGATTGTAACATGAGATTGACTCAGTCGCACGACTGAACACTCAGTCGTGCGAATGGATCAACCGCATGACTCAATCGCACAACTGAACCATGCAAATGGTCCAGTCGCACGATTGAGAAACCCTAACCTATAAATACCACTTAAATCGTGGAAAAACGAGACACTTTGAATATTTTGATACCCAGACATACCCTAGCCGTCCAGAGACCTCTAGTAACCTGCTCCAACTTCATAGATCGTAGTAGATCGATTTCTAATTGTTCTTGACGTTTAGTTTTCAATCATTAATTGATTCTACGTGCGTTCTCACTGATTGGATCGCCAATCAAATAGGATTCCGCACTAATTGATTCGGTATACTTATAAATCTGTTAGTATTCGTCCAGTACATGATCCTAACAGGTGTTACAGGATGGTATCAGAGCCACTCCTATGTCGTTTGGGTTGTGGGACATACCTCACCAAGGATGGTGACTTCTCGAGCTCATCGGGACGATGAGTCCAAACAGGGGGTGCTTGTGACACCCTACACATATCACACATCGGCTGTGGACATGAGAGATTATTGGTTCATAAGGAATGTCTGGCCTCTAATATCAAGAACGTGTGAGGCCCCGTTCTTGGGATGCTTACAGATGGTCAATCATTGCACTTAAAACATATAATTACATAAACCTTAATAAAACGTTGCAGTGGATTCATTAAAACAAACATTTCATTTTATTAAAATAAACGCTTTTGCAAAATAATACAACATTCATTACAAAATATCGTTTGTTCGCATTATAATGCAAAAACATTATACAAAAGAATGCCATCCAAAATGAGCCAAGTAGCCACCTCGTGCCATCCTCAGCAACCATTACCTGCAACCTGGAAACACATAAAAGTTAGCGTTGCTGAGTGAGTCCTAGTTTTATAATAAAACACACTTTATCTTTCGTACGTGATCATGCATCACACATACAAATAGATAATCGTATTATTATCTTTATCATCATTCATCGCACGTTACTTGTTATCATTCATTATCATCATTCATTCCTTTTCTTTCGTATCGTTCATTACGTACATACATCATTAATCTTTACTTTCATTCCGACCAGTGCCATGTGTTTCACCCCACCGTCATGCATAAAGCGGGTAATGGGCCAAAGTCTATAAATAGACCCCCATACCTTGTGCCTAGTGGCCTGACCACAGTACTGAGGTAAGCGGAAAGGATCCCATATGTATGTTCAATCACACAGATTAGACGCCAATGTGCATCCTTCCGGGGTAGTTAACCCACACACAGTTGAGCTAGCACCTTTCATTGGGTGTGAACCACCATAAATTTGCTTGAAAGCCTTTCTTACTTTCATGCATTCATTAATGCATGCATTCTTTCATTACGTTCCTGTTTTCATTATCTTCCACTTTACGTTACATAATACTTTTCATTTCATTCATTAACATTCAACATAAAGCCAGGGGAAAAATAACACGCATAATCAAGAACATAAGCATATAAAACATCACCATACAAGGCACCATCGATCATACATAACAGACATCATACACACCATCATGCACCAATTATACATCACCCATCCTATCATCTATGACCTCAAAAGTCAACTTACTTCCCACCTGGGGACACCCCAAGTCAAAACCTACATTTACACTTTTCCCTAAAAGTAGAAAATATTCTAAGTCCTTTCAGGCGCATGGGCCCTATTTGGGCACATGAAGAACACTTAGGTGGATAGAGAGCTTTTAGACATACGGGAACTATGGGGCGTATGGACACTATGGGGCGTATGGACTCTCAGTCGCATGACTTCCAGGCGCATGACCTTCAATCACATGACTTCCAGGCGCATGACCTTCAGTTGCATGACTTTCAGGACGTATGACCTCTAGTCGCATGACCTTCGGTAGCATGACCTCCAGTCGCATGACCTCCAGTCACATAAGGAAATTCCCAGTCGCATGTGCCGTAACTAGGTGAAGAATGTAGTCTCATTGGGGCCATAACCACATATTGTAGTCTCCAAACCTTCTCTAACCTGTTCTAAGCTTATACTAACCATCCTAATCCTTAGAAACCCAGTCGCATCATCCTTCAAACACAATCTGACCAAAAATCCAAACCCCACCCGAATCGCTCACAACACACAAACACACCACACATACATACGATTACAACACCCAACATAACAAAAACAGTTTCATATGCATTTCCAACCCTAAAATCTATTAAAATGTGTAAAAGAGGGGGTTCTAGAACTCACCATAGCACCCTCTTCAGGTAGAGCTTCTCACAAACCCGCTTGCTTCGAGTTCACACCTAAAAACCCACTAGAAATCGACTGTTGCACATGATCTTCGGAGAAAACCAAAAGCTTCTGCCCTCTCTGCCTTTTCTCCCTCTCAAAACCGACTGAAGATGAGTATGGGAGAGGAGTGTGGGCGGCCATGCCCCTTTACACCCATTTTCCCTAAAATTTTGTCCCTTTTGGAATCTTTCACCCCTCAACTTTGATAAATTGCCTTTTTCCCCTTTTTCTTTCTTTTTCTTTCTTTCTTTGGCTAAAAAGTAACCAGGTTTTACAAGTCCACCCCCGTTATATAGGTTTCATCCCCGAAACCTGTCATCCCTCGAACAAATGTGGGTAATGCTGTCTCATCTCTTCTTCGGTCTCCCACGTAGACTCAGATCCCTTCCTGTGCTTCCACTGTACGCACACAAGGGAACCACTTTATTCCTCAACCTCTTCTCTTTACGGTCAATGATCACCACTAGTTGCTCCACATAATTGACCCGTTCATCTACTTCGATATCTTCTAGTGGTACAACCATATCCTCGTCTACCAAACATTTCTTCATATGAGATACATGGAATGTCGGATGAATTCCACTTAACTCCTCTAGTAACTCCAGTCTATAAGCCACCTCTCCTACTCGAGCAATGATTCGGAAAGGCCCTATGTACCTTGGGCTCAACTTGACCCGCTTTCTAAACCGAATGATACCTTTCCAAGGTGAGACTTTCAACATAACCCTATCACCCACCTGGAACTCAATTGGTCTACATCGTTTATCAGCATACGACTTCTGCCTATCTTTAGCTTCCTCATGAAGGCCTTGATCCTTCCCAGCTTCTCATTCTTAGCCTCGACCACCTCGACGCTCCCTTATTCTTTTTTGCTGATATCACCCCAACAAATGGGTGTTCTACATCTCCTACCGTATAGCATCTCATAAGGAGGCATACCAATACTGGCATGATAACTGTTGTTATATGAGAACTCAGCTATCAGTAAGTGGTCATCCCAACTTCCTCCAAAGTCAATAACGTATGCACAAAGCATATCCTCCAGCGTCTGAATGGTCCTTTCCAACTACCATCCGTCTGAGGATGATAAGCCGTGCTAATCTGTAACCTCGTCCCCATGGCATCATGAAATTTCTTCCAAAACATAGATGTAAATCGGGTGTCATGATCAGACACATAGACATCGGCACACCATCACGAGTTACAATTTAATGAACAGATCCGCCAACCTCTCGGATGAATATGTCTCTTGAATCGATAGGAAGTGAGAACTCTTCATCAAACGATCAATTATCACACATATGGCATCATACCCTCGTGCGGTACGCAGTAACTTCATAATAAAATATCGGTGAAGGGAGTCACTTACAACACAATACAACAAAAGGAGATTTACCAAACTTAATCAAACAGTAAAATGGATTAACCACAAGTGAGACACTAAGAACACAAGTAATATATGAGACAGAACAAAAGAACACAAGTGTATGGTTTTCAAGAATGCAGTATATTGCTTTCTCTATGTTCTATTACAAGTGCTACAAGCATATATGAAAGATACAAGAACATGAGATACTTATACTACATCCTACAGCTGGCTATACTTTGAAAGCCAGCTAGATACAATTGACTAGACACAAACAAAATCAATTGTAGAGTTAAAAGGCAGATTGCCTTTTGACTAGTGACTATGACATGCCATAGCTCATATCCTTATCTATTACAAAAAGGATAAAGTACATGAAGTAGAAAGTTACAAACTCAAGACCTCAATGTACAGTTACCAAAAGCCTGGACCTTTTCACCAACTCATGTAAGTTGGTGATCTTACAGAGATACAGCGGAAAGGTGTCCAGCTTTATGGAAAAGTACATTAGATAAAGCATGTGTCAAAAGTCTTTGGAAGAAATCTGTCTTCATAAGTTGAAGCTTCGGAAGACTTTGTCTCTGAGGCTTCGGAAGACTTCATATTTGGCTTCGGAAGATATTGCTCTTGGCTTCGGAAGATTTCACACTTAGAGTATTTCAGTTTCATGTGTGAACTTCCTAAGAATTCTTCTTCAATGTAGTTATGCAGCATGCAGGATAGACTTTGGATGTTTGAGTTGCATCAGCATCTTCATTAATCTTTACAAACTCCCCCTAGGCTAATGCTACAAAAAACTTAGTAGACTTCAGATATCAACAGTCCTCATTAGGATGATCACCATTCCTTTCTTCATAAGGTCATCAGGATCCTTCAGAGTGTCAAAATGTCTTCTCATATCAAAGAGATCATGCAAAGGCAATTGAAACATATCCTGCCATGTGAAATGTCTTTAGTGCCTTGATCTCTAATGACATGCCATCTTTCTGGATTTGTGGTGTATGTCCAAGACAAGATGGGTCTTCCTAATGCTAGAGGAGCTGTTTGAATTGGAGTTGATGTAACATTCTCTGGCTGCACATCCTTAGGATGTTCTGACTCATCCTGGGGTTTAGAAGAGGGTGCACCCTTCTTCTTCTTTGGCTTTGGTTTAGAAGCCATCCTCTTCATTCTCTTTACAGGTTTTAACTGAGAAGACTGGCCTGCAGTACCAGATTGATCTTCACTGTCTTTCTCAGTTGGGACTTCTTCTCTCTCAGGCTCAGAAGGAGGGGGAGGTTGACCCTGCTGTGGATCAGAAGAGGAAGCTTGCTAAGTTTTAGCAGGAGGTCCAGGTTGTGTTGTTTCTGGTTGTTCAACCTTAACCTCCACTTCAGGTGGGGCTTGACTTGGAGTGGAGTGTAAGTCAATGAGCTCTCCACTTTTGATATTCTGCTTGATCACCCTAATATGCTCATCCATAGTGGATAGAGACATGGGGCCAAGTCTCATTCCGGAGAATCCATATAGCTTCAAGAAGCTCATCATCCTCTACCTCTCAGCAGACTTCTTCATGCTTTTTGGATGATGGCTCTTGATTTTGCATCTTCTTCCCTTAGCTTTTTCTTAATGTCTTTCTGTCCTTGATTATCTCAAGTTCAAGTTGTTTTAAGTACTCAAACTCAACATAGTCAAACGACAAGGGAAGAAGTGCTTCTGCTTGATAGAGGCCTATGGCACTCAAGTAGTTGATCATCCTGATTCTTTCTTCTTCTTTATCTACTTGAGGTTCTTGTTGAACCACATCCTCTTCTACAGATAATTTATCTTGACTACCCTTAACTTATCATTCTGAGTATCTAGCCTAGGGGCAACCCTGATAGTAGACTCTATGAGTCTTGAAGACTCAATAGAGAAACTTTCTCCCCTCAGCCTCCTTTTCCTCTCTCCTCTCCTCCTCCTCAATCTCCTCAGATGTCATCTTTCTTTTCCCTTTGTAACTCACAGACCTTTATGACTCAAGGTGGAGAGAGCTTTGGCCTTCATTGCTTGATGCAACTTCTGAGCTCTGGCCAGAGAGAGGTTGAGAAGCATATTCGCCAGCAGGTGTCTCAATAGGAGTGTGGATCTCTATAGCAGTTGATGATAATAAGACAGGCTCTCAGGTTCAGCCACTAGGCCTTCAGTCAAGATTTCCCCTATGAAACTAATCTTAGGGTCTGCCTCAACATCCAGTTGACTGATGGCATTGCTTGATTGCCTGAGTCTCCTTCTGAAGCCGAACACTATAGTGATCCTGTCTTGGATTCTTTAAGCCAGCCTATCAGCTTGTCTTGATTTACTTGGATTGACAAGTGGCATGTTGACTAGATCCAGACCTTCATAGTAGTTCAAAGTCTGAAAATTTAGGACTTCTTGCTGCCCTTGAACTCTTATGATGATTAGGGCTTTCTTGTTGCTGTCATACATCCACCAAATGATGTGATTGGAAGATGGTGAAGATGACATAGCCCTTCGTATCCCATCCTCAAACAGACTCTGTATGAAGGAGTCTGTGTAGTCCACATCAATGTGAATTTGAGGAGGTTGCTGAGAATGCACATTTTCAAGTGAGGATGGTGAGTCCTCAATATCCACTCTCTCTGAAGTACTCTCAGGTTCTGTAGCTGTAATGACTTTCTCCCCCTTTTTGGTAGCATCACCCCTTTGCATAGGTGAGCTGGAAGATAGGTCAATCACATCCACAGGTTCTTGTGTTCCTGGTTGAGCTCTTCTTAAGGGTCTCCCAGCTAGTTTTTCCTAAGATATGAAATCTCAAGTGCTGATCATTGATCCTGTTGTGTAAGGTAGTCACCTGAGATTCAAGGTGACTGACCTTTGAGACTAAATAGGTGCATGTTTTAGATAGTTTTTGCACCTTTAGTCTTAGATTCCCCTCATCTTCATCAGAAGAATCATTGGGGGATGAGATGACTGGACCAAAGTCCTCAGTCTCACCACCAGCTTGAGGTTCTTGGTTGCTCGTTTTCCTCTGCTCACTGGCTGTCTCAGTTGAGATGTTAGTGGGTTGAGTTGCCATGGTTGAGGTCTTAATGATGTAATCACTTTTAGAAGTGAGAGCCTCTTCCATATGGAGATCCTAAACAGGTTCAGAAGTGTCCACCTTAGTTGTAGGTACTGATGTGGGATAGATATAGGAGACTCAGAAGCATTCATCTCTCTTTGAGTAGGGGTAAAGAAGAGAGACTCATTATACTCACTGAAACCTAGATCTTCATCAGTATAGAAATCAAGGTCGGGAATTGGTTGGTTGAGATCTATAGGCTGGGGATGGTAATTGTCCCCTGAAGGTTGATCACTTGAGTGTTGAGACTCAGAGTGATGGCTTAAGGTAGTTGGGCTGATGAGCTCAACAGGCTAAGCATGAGGAACCTCAGCACTGATCCTTGAAGAGATGGGAGTGGTCTGCTCCTCAGGAGAAGTGAGAGCTCCGGTGTCCACTTTTTCCTGTAAGGGTGAGTGTATGGGGACCTCCACAGACTGAATAGTCTGAGCAGGGGTTTGTTTGGATTTTCTTTGGTAAGTGAGGGTAATTTGAGGCTGTGTGGGTGGTTGGGATGTAGTAGGTGTGGGTTCAACACTAGCTTGTGCTGCTAGGTTGTCACCTTGAGCAATAAGCTCTAACATTTTTGGGACTAGGGCTATTTCTACCCCAGAGAAGCCAACAGTGGGCTTTCTCAGTATTTTAAAGATGCTGGGCTTCATTTGTCCCAGTTTAAGAATGTTACCTGTTTCCCTTAACTATGATCCCAGTTCACAGTTAAGAATCTACTGGACATATTTAGAAAACATGTAATATTCTAAGGAGTTTAAATTAGCAAGTAAGTTGGTATAAACAAATTGAGAATACCTGAACTTGACCCCTTGAACCATTCCATGCATGATGAAGGACAGATCCTCAGGAATCTGGTCCCATCCACCATGCTTGTTTGATAAGTTGTGGATGACCACATGGAGCAGGAATCTCCACTGGGATGAGACCTTCCCTTTCCTAAGGGTCTTTATAAAGAAATCTCCCTCATATCCCATCTGCTCAAAGAAATGATTAAAAGATTCCTTTGGGAAGAACACCTCACCTTCTTCATCATCCAGCTGAAGATGCCTGTTGATGATGGCCGTAGTAATGAAGATTGCTCTCCCCTGCACTGTGGAAGATAGTGCCTTCCCCTCGTCCATTATCACCTCTTGGCAAGTCTTCTAGAAATTAAGCAGTTGATCCTTATAGAGAGGAGGATCAATGGTTAGGGAGGTGAAGTAGTTGGACAAAGCTAAGAATCAACAAACCTCTAAGAAATGAGGATCTTTCTCAGAGCTTAACAGAGCAACCTGATTATGTTGCATGTGTAGCTGCATGGTAAAGTTGGGATCATTTCTATGAGCGAGATTGGCCATTGTAAGGTAGCTTAAAGATGAAGAAAGAAGGAAGAAAGAAATTTCAGAGAGAAATTTTGGTTTTAGATTTGGACAAAGAACAAATGATAAAAGAGGGGGAACCATTGGGTTTATATGTGAGAGGGATTTCAGATAAAGTTTAATGAAAGAGGATCAACTTTGAAATCCGGATGTCGGTCACACCTCTGAAAAAGTAGTTTAATTTTGCTCAAAAATTATTTTCTTGGAATTTAAAAAAGCTTCCAAAGGTTAATTATCTTCGGAAGTTTTAATGCAAAAGCTTCCGAAGCTAAAATGACTTCAGAAAAATTTCCTGAGATTTTTGAAAATTTTGCTTCAGAAGAGAAATTTAAAACTTGATTGCTTTGTATATAAAACACAAAGCTTCCGAGAGTTAATTTTGCTTGGAAGAAAATGGTCCTTGAAAATAAGTAAGTGTCTGAGACAAGTATTTAAGCTTCGAAAGATAGATTAAAAATCTCTTCTGAAGGTAAATTTCTTAGACAATTATTTACTTGAAGGCATGATTTGCTTCCGAAGTTAAAAGCATAACTTCCGAAGGATCAAAAAATTATCAAAAAACTAAGGAAAGTCTTCAAAAAAATAATTATCCAAAGAAAACATGAGCTTATGAAAATGATGAACTAGACAAATTAGGACACACATATTTTAAGAAATAATAAGAATTAGTTTTAAGAAAAGCTACTCAAAGGTTATCATCCCAATAGCTGATATTAGATATTTAAATCTCTGTTCATCAAAAGCCTTTGTAAACAGATCAGCATATTGTTCATCTGTGTGAACTTTGACTAGTTTAATTAATCCCCTTTCATGGTTATCTCTTATTAAATGATACATGATATTAATGTGTTTGGTCCTTGAGTGCTGCATAGGATTCTCTATGATTGAGATAGCACTGTTGTTGTCTATATGAATGGGAGTCTCCTTGAAGTTTAACCCATAGTCCAACATCTAATTTTGAATCTAAAGCACTTGAGCACAATAGCTTGTAGCAACAATGTATTCTGCTTCAGCAGTTGATGCAGAGACACATGATTGTTTCTTGCATTACCATGAGAAACCCTTCCACCAAGGAACTAACATCCCCCAGATGTATACTTTACAGTCATGTTGCAACCACCATAATCACTATCTGTATAAGCATACAGATTAAAGTCAGGATTCTTTGGGTACTATAAACCAAGTGTTGAGGCACCTTTGAGGTATTTAAGAATCCTCTTGACGGTGATGAGGCGAGACATCTTAAGCTTGGCTTGATATCTTGCATAAATACATGTAGCAAACATAATATCAGGCCTGCTAGCAGTAAGATACGTAAGAGACCCAATCATAGCCCTGTATAAATGTTCATCTACACACTCCCCCTCAAGGTCAGGTCCAAGGGAGTGGTTTCTGGCTATGGGTGTTTTAAAAATCTTACAATCAGTCATGTTGAATCTCTTGAGTATGTCCTGAACATACCTTGACTGACTTATGAAGATGCCATCTTCAACTTGCTTCACTTGAATTCCCAGAAAGAAATTGAGTTCCCCCATGGCACTCATTTCAAATCTGTCTTTCATCAGCTTCTCAAAGTCTTTGTAGAGCTTTGGATTAGTTGAACAAAAGATGATGTCATCCACATACACTTGAACTAGCAGAGTGTTATGTCCCTGTCCTTTGATGAAGAGAGTTCCATCTATAGTACCTCTCCTGTATCCATGTTTATAAAGATACTCAGATAGTGTCTCATACCATTTCCTGGGTGCCTGATGCAACCCATAAAGAGTTTTGTCAAGCTTGCAGACATAATCAGGATGATCAGGATCTACAAAGCCAGGTGGCTATTTGACATATACCTCTTCATCAATCACTCCATACAGAAAGGCACACTTCACATCAAGCTGAAAGACCTTGAAGTTCTTAGATGCAGCAAATGCCAGGAATATCCTAACAGCTTCTAATCTTGCTACTGGAGCAAAGACATCAGTGTAGTCAATCCCTCTTGTGTGTACCCTGAACAACTAGTCTAGCTTTGTTCTTGATGTTGATGCCTCTATATCTTTCTTGTTCCTAAACACCCATTTGGTTCCAATGGTAGTCTTCCCATAGGAAGAGGACAAAGGTTCCAAACTTTCTGCCTTTTGAATTGAAGCAGCTCTTGTTGCATAGCTTCAACCTAACTTCCATCCTTTAGAGCCTCCTCAACTTTCTTTGGCTCTATCTGGGATAGAAAACAAGAGTAAAGACAAACATTTGCTTCATGGGTTTGTCCTCTTGTCTTTACCCCGAAGACAACATCTCCAATGATGTTTGTGGTAGGATGAGACTTGTGGATCCTAAGCTGAGGAATCATAGCAAGTTGTTGAGAAAGATCTAAATTAGAGAAATTTAGATCTGGCATAGATGTTTCTCCCACCACATCAGCACACTTTTCAAGTGAAACTTGATCCAAGCAGTGTGTGACATCATTGATGTTCTCATCTATGGTGTGGTTAGTGGCATCAAGAAACTCTTGGTCACTGTCACCATCACCATTGTTGTCTTCCACAGTTGAGGTGTTCTTATCTGTGTGTAGAGCCTCTAAGCTGGAATTTGAAGGCATACCAGATGTATCAGCTGAATTGTCATTCTTGTGCTGATAGAAATCTCATTTGCAGAAGTAGTTCCAACTGGAGCTGAAGATGTATGACTTGAAGGTCTTCCTAGCTCAAATCTTGGGTCAGGATCACCTGTATTTAAATTTTCTGCCGATCCTGAAACATTCTCACAAGATTTGTTAAAACAGTTGGTAACCAAATGAAAATCAAATAGCCAATCTGGACCAGAACCAACCACACAGGGTGTGTGTTCATTGAAAGTCACATTGGCTGACTCCTAACAATTTTGGTTCTAAGATTGTATACTCTATAAGCCTTAGCTTGAGAAGAGTATCCAATAGAATGTCCATTATCTAATTCTCAGCAAACTTTGCAATTTGATCTTTGGTATTCAAGATGGTGCAAGGACATCCAAATGACCTGAGAAAACCAATGAAAGGTTTCCTCTTGTGCCAAAGTTCATAAGGAGTCTTACCATGAGTCTTGACCACTAAAACTCTATTCTGCACATACCAGGCAGTGTTGACTGCCTCTGCCCAGAAGGTGATCGGCAGCTTAGAATCAAACAACATGGTTCTTGTAGCTTCAATCAGTGTCTATTTCTCCTCTCAGCAACACCATTCTGCTGAGGAGTCCTGGGAGCATTGTATTGTCTTGTAATACCCTTTTCATCACAGAATGTATCAAGGATTTGGTTCTTAAATTCAGTTCCTTGATCACATCTTATGATCTTGACCTTGTGATCAGATTGATTCTCAATCTTTAAGATGAAATTCTTTAGAATCTCAAGAGTCTCATCCTTAGTTCTAAGGAAAAAGACCCAAGTGAATCTTGTAAAGTCATCTGTGATCACTAAACAATAATAGGTCCTTCCTAGACTCATTACACTGGTGGGGCCAAAGAGATCCATATGTAACAAGTGTAGGGGTGTAGTGATTGAGTTCCTTTCCTTAGGCTTGTGAGATACCTTATGTTGCTTCCCTTTTAGGCATGCAACACAATGGTCATCACTTGTAAACTCTTTCTTTGGTATTCCACTTACCAAATCATTCTTAATTAATTTATTCATGTTCTTAAAGTTTACATAGGACATTCTTTTATGCCACAAGAAAGACTCATCACTATTGGCTTTAGATAGAAAGCATAAAACTTCTCCAAAGGGAGATGTTTCTTGCAAATCCATCTTGTACATGTTCCCTTTCCTGGGGGCTCTAAGCAGGATATGCACATGAGGAATGACCACACCAGGCTTGAGAACAATACACTCATGCTCAGTAAAGAGCATGTTATGACTCTGATCACAAAATTGGGATACACTCAGAAGATTGTACCCAAGCTCTTTGACAAACTTTACCTTTTCAATACTGAGCTTACCATTTGTGAACATGCCCCTTCCTGAAATGTAACCACCTTCATCTCCTCCAAAAGCAACTGGTCCTCCATCAATCCTTTCAAATTTCTAGAGTAGTGACCTATTTCTTGTCATGTGCCTGGAACAGCCACTATCAATGATCCAGACATTTTTGTTTGTCTTGAGCTGTCCCTGCACAAAGAAAATGATTAGTTACATTTGAAAACCAAGCCTTGCTTGTCTTGGGCAAAGAAACAGAAGGTAATGCAATAGTAATAGATCCTATGGTTGTGCTAAGAGGATTTAAGCTGTTATTGATGGAGAATTCTTAGTCACTTGGTCTTTCTTAGACTTCCACACCACCTTTGGAGTCTTGGACGTGACCTTCAAAACTTCAGAAACTTTTGGAACTTCGGAAGTTTTGATGACTGAACCTTCGAAAGATTCTGCATACACTGTAGTAGACTTCAGTGCTTCAGAAGAACTCCTCTCGAAACTTTCGAGACCAACTTCTCTTCCGAGGGTAATTTTCCACTTGCCTTCTTCTTAGATCTGGAGCTTTTGAAGGAAACATGTTTTCCTTCCGAAGCTTGAATCTTCTTGGAGCTCTTTGAAGTCTTTGTCTTGCTCATATGGACAGTACCTTTAGGATTGTATGGACAATCCTTAGCAATGTGAGTGGTACTTCACATATGAAACAAACTATTTTCTTCTTCACAAGAGTCTTCTGCTGGGAACAAGACTGTCTTTGGTCACATCCCTTCTCCACCTTCATCTTTGGAGATGCTGAGACAGTTCCTTTGGGTTGGGAACTGTTCTTGGAGTTTGATGGTCCAGGCTGTGCAACAGTGGTACACAGCAGATCAGTCTTCTTCTTGTTACTGAGATGAGTTGAACAAGAACCAAAACTCTTAGCAGAAGAGTTTTCGTTTATGTCTTCAGTCCTTACTACTTCAAATCCGGCAGATATGAAAACTTGTTTCTGCTTAGAGTCAAAAGTAGCCTTGATCTCTTAAGCCTTCCTTGCCTTTCTTTGCTCTTTCTGATCAAGTTCTTTCTCATGAACTTGGTCATCATAGTCTTCTTATTCTCCTCAGAAGGATAGTGGCCATTCTTAGAATCCTTCTCTTCACTCTTCTTGGAGGAATTCTTCACTATCTCTTATTCATCCTCTTCACTCATAGGATCTATGAGAGGAACCTCATCTTCAAAGTTCCACACCTTGGAGGTCTTATAGACAAGATGTGTGTGGAGGAGCTATCTCATTGGATCCAGTCCCTACCTATTTTGATAACACACCTTGTTATGCAGGGATGCGGATATCATGTTCTTGAAGGTCTCTTCTTCAAGAACACTCTTTTCTGCCCTGGCTTTGCTGATCACAAGCTCAGCCTGGCACTCCGTCAGCTTGGTTATGAGATCTTTGATTTGAGTCCTAAAATCTGTGTGTTCATGTTTTAGAACTGAAATGGTTTTCTCTAGGTCCTCTATCTTCAGTTTATAGTCATTTTTAGATTTTCTAAAATCAAATTTTAAAATGTTTAAGGACTCAAGGTCAGATCTCATCTCCAAGTTATAGGACCTGTATCTATTGACTTTAGCAATGCATTCAGGAGTACAGAGATGTTCCAATACCTTGACTTCATCATGATTTGCCATCAATTCTTGGTTTGGAGAAACATCTTCCACTTGAAAGCTCCAGTCAAAGCCTCCTTCTTCAATAGCAATAGCAACCTACTACTTTGACTTCTCATTCTGGAGAGCTTTGTCAGTGTAGTTAGGTCTGGACTGTGTTTGGCCACTACTTGTTTTAGGTGCCTTACATTCTCTGGCAAAATGGCCCATCAAGTTATAGTTGTAACACTTGACTTTTCCTTTGTCAAGGCCAAACTTTTCAGTGGTTGCATTGCTTGGAAACTTCCTTCCAGTCCTCTTGTAGAACTTCTTGGCTCTGTGAGTGAGAAGAGCCATTTGCTGGACTATTTCCATGTATTCCAGATCATCTGGATGAATACAGTCTAGGTCTTCAAGAGTGAAAAGAGAGTTGCCACAACTTTCATCAGAAGATACAAAAGCTTGGGAAGAGCTTATCTCTTGGAATGGGCTTCCTTGAGTGTAGTTCTCCTTGGTGTCTCTAGGAAGGTGATGAAAGGACCCTGATCACCACACAGTAGTGTGTCCAATGCCTAGGAAGTGAGGACATGAACTTCCTTACAATGTCTCTGTTCTCAAGAGAAACTCCTCCATCCACAAGAGTATCCACAATTTCAACATACCTGAAGTATTGCTGAGTCATGGTTCACCTGTTTTGAAGGTGAAGTTTTCAAACTGCTGCTTCAGGAGATCCTTCTTCTTCTCCTTGGCTTCAGAGGAACCCTCATACATCAGTTTCAGTGCATCCCATAGCTACTTAGCTATTTTGCACTTCTTGAAACCTCTATACATAGAGTTTGGAAGGGCAGTTTGAAGGGCTGTCATGGCTTTTTGCCAATCTCTACTCTCTTATCTTCATCAGAGTAGTTAGCCACATGCTTGGGGATCATACTAGCACTAGTAGCAGAAGGGGTGCTAGGTATGAAATGTCCATTTTTAATAGACTCCCACATTCTTGAATCAAGAGACCTGATGAAACCTTCCATTCTCAAACACCAGGTATCAAACTCATCAAGAGTGAAATAGGGACTTGTTCATGATTCCAGTTTCCATATCAGTCTTAGAAATGGATGCCATTTGAAAAGTTTAGTATTTGTGTATGTGAGGGATCTTAAGATGGTGAGATCTTATATCAGAGCCTAGAATGCTCTGAATGCAGGACCAGTGAAGGGAGTCACTTACAACACAATACAACAAAAGGAGATTTACCAAACTTAATCAAAACATAAACTAGATTAACCACAAGTGAGACACTAAGAACACAAGTAATATATGAGACAGAACAAAAGAACACAAGTGTATGGTTTTCAAGAATACAATATATTGCTTTCTCTATGTTCTATTACAAGTGTTACAAAGCATATATGAAAGATACAAGAACATGAGATACTTATACAACATCCTACAGCCGGCTATACTTTGAAAGCCAGCTGGACACAATTGACTAGACACAAACAAAATCAATTTTAGAGTCAAAAGGCAGATTGCCTTTTGACTAATGACTATGACATGCCATAGCTCACATCCTTATCTATTACAAAAAGGATAAAGTACATGAAGTAGAAAGTTACAGACTCAAGACCTCAATATACAGTTACCAAAAGCATGGACCTTTTCACCACTCATGTAAGTTGGTGACCTTACAGAGATGCAGCGGAAAGGTGTCTAGCTTTATAGAAAAGTACATCAGATAAAGCATGTGTCAAAAGTCTTCGGAAGAAATCTGTCTTCATAAGTTGAAGCTTCGGAAGACTTTGTCTCTGAGGCTTTGGAAGACTTCATATTTGGCTTTGGAAGATATTGGTCTTGGCTTCGGAAGATTTCACACTTGGAGTATTTCAATTTTATGTGTGAAACTTCCTAAGCATTCTTCTTCAATGTACTTGTGCAGCATGCAGGATAGACTTTGGATGTTTGAGTTGCATCAACCTCTTCATTAATCTCTACACCATCCATAATCTTCACGCGTAGATCCCCAAACGAGAAATCCACATCCGCCCGAATCGGGTTCTAACACCGAGCATGTTTTCACCCAATTCCACAACCAGACCTCTCATTCTTTTGGAGTTAAGTTGATCTTCCTTCAATGCCTTATCTTGAAACTCTTTGACTTGCTTCATCACCTTAGAGGTCATAACCAACTGATAAGCCTTCACTTGAATCGGCTCGGGCCTTTCCTTTCGACTAAGGGCGTCCGTCACCACGTTGGCTTTACCGTGGACATGAGAGATTCTTGGGGGAGAACTTCATAGTTAAGTGTGCTCAGGTGGGAGCAGTCAAGGGATGGGTGACTTCCCTGGGAAGTTTCACCCGGGCAACCAAAAGCAAACCCGGGAGCTCCTCGTGGGTAAAGCGAATAATATTGTTGGTGTGAGGGGTCGGGTGTTACATAAACTATAGTATTATTTTATAACAAAATTTTATATATTTTTTTTTCAAAATTTTTACTTTTAACATTAATTACTAATAAGATTACTATTTAATTAAATATGTTTTAAATACAAAAATAATAAACATTTTAAAAACATGTTTTTCAAAATGTTCAGTTTTTAAACCGTTTGTTTTTATATGTTATTCTAAAACTTTTTGATTATTTAAACTTTTTTTAAACCAGTTGGTTTTCTAATGTTTCCACTGATTAAAGATAAATATAACATTAGGGACTATATTCGTAATTTTTCAAACTTTAAGGACTAAATCTAAAATTTTAACCAAAGCACAAGGACGAAATATGTAATTTACTCTTTATATTAACTATAAATGTTCAAACCTACTTAAGAGAACATCGTTACTTTAATTGGGTTTATCTATTCACTTTCACGTCGGGATCACGCTACCAACATCCTTGGAAGAAAACACACAACTGAAAAAACCTCATGAATTAACAAAAAGCATTTTTGCAGTAGCAGGATCTAAACCCAAAATCATTATAATTTTATTTTTTCTTGTGTATCTCATCTCAATTATTATGAAATATGTAAGCATCGATTACTTTTATAAATTAAAATGTCTTTTCAAATGACAGGTTAATAATAATACTTATTTTTACTAAGTTAGTAATAATAATACTATGAGTTAATCTCGATTTTCGTCCCTGGATTTTGCAAATTGTCTTCACTTGAGTACCAAATTTATTTTGTCTCCATTATTGGCTTGAGTTTTGTAAACTATTTCTATTTTCTTTATTTGACTAACGGTGTTAACATTTTCTATTAGATTTTCCAAAAATAACCAAAATACTCCCAAGGGCTATAAAAATATCACAAACTCACTTTTTAATTTCATCTCACTCTCCTTTCTTCTTTCTCCACAACACCACACACCAACACACACCAACAGCCCTAAATCCAACGGCTGATATCCCCCTCACCCCCACCCCCATACAAATCATACACCTTCCACACATGATCAAAAAACATGCTCACCCCTCATCATACCTCACCACGGCTTCCCCTTCCATCTCCAATGCAATAAGCTCACCGGACCCGGGTGTAACCTTCGACAACTCCCCTTCACATTATCCCCATCGAGCCCATGTTGGTTCCACGGTCGTCAATTGGTTCAACATCTCCGGTGAAAACCAATAGAAACGGTAGGGGTGACCCTAGTTTGTATATCCTCTTCTTCCTCTGTATCTCCATCCAGTTCTCGATTCTCCAGTGGCAATCTCCGATTCACCACCACCGGAGGTCCATCACCATCGCGCCGGTGTTGAAGTAGCATGGGTGGTTGGTTTTGACCCAAATACGGGGGAGGGGGAGATTCAGATTGGACCAGAATATGGTGTGAAGTAGTGGGTGAAGTTCACATGGCAATATTCCAGGGCTCCGCTGACTTTTTGGTGGAGTGTTGTGTTCCAGAGGTCGTGGATGTCGTCAACCAAAACAATGTCAAAGTCAAGGTAGATGACTCGATTACAGTTGGGTAGAGGATGTTGCCTAGTAGTTCCAGGCGTAGTTTAATGTGTTTTCTAAGGCGTCCCAAATTGATGAGGAGATGAGGTTCATAAGGAGTCTTCACGGAAGATGTAGACCTTGAAGGTGAGTGATGGGAATGTGGTTTTGATGAGTCGCACGAGGACACATGGACTGGCGGGGTCGCACTCGGCGGTGATAAGGTGGAAAAAGGTGTTTTTCGGGTAGGGGGTATGGCGGAGGACGAAGAGCACGACGGTGATGGATTCGCATATGTAGTTAGAGTCAAGGGTCATTACCATGTGGATGATAGCAGAGCAGCGACAGTGGTCACCGTTGCAATATGTGGGGGCCTCTATGCAGCAGTGGAGGTCGCCGAATATGGTGATGTCAGTCGCTAAAAGAAACAGAGAGAGCGAGATAGAAATGAAAGAGATGGGATATTTTTTATAGCCCTTAGGGTATTTTGGTTTTTTTTAAAAATCTAACTGAAAATGTTAACACCGTTAGTCAAAAGGACAAAAATAGAAACGATTTGCAAAACTAAGGCTAATAATGAAAACAAAATAAACGTTGGTACTCAAGTGGAGACAATTTACCATACTCAGAGATGAAAACCGTAATGAACTCTAATACTATTGTATATACATCATTTATAGTATGATTTTGAAAGATTTGATTATATATTTTTCATTCTCTATAAAGGAAAAGTTGTAAGTTGACATGTCAACAAATAATATTCTTAAATTTAGTCATCTCGAATATTCAATCATCTTCTACATAAAATATATGTAACTTTTTCAAGCTTACAAAATAATAAAATTTTTAAATATTTATCCTAGCATCATACAAAAAGCCTATAGGATAAGTTTCATGAGAAAAGTCGATATTAATAAAAGATGCATGTAAATTTTAGAATAAAGATTCATGATTTCTTTTACCATTATTATATATCTATATATGTTGGTGCCTCCAGTGTGGTTATACTATTTCATGCTTTTGGCACTAAATTAACTCAAATAGCAAAATGGTCCTCAAATCACATTCTAATTACAAAGAAGGGCTAGAAGAAAAAGAAAGAGTAATCTTGGGATTGAAGAGAGAGGGAGAGAGAGAGGGTAAGATTATAATTATATTTGATGTTTTCTCGGTTGTCATTTCTTTTAGAATCATCGATTGAACGATTAAAATCTAGGAGGGTGAAGCACAAGTAAAGATGGTAACTCTGTTGAATGGGTTAGTCATTTCAAGGACGTAGGTGACTCTCTTTTTTAGGGTAAGAAGGGGAAGAGAAAATGCCACGAGCCAATGTTCGAGTACGAGGCGCTATGGCACTGAAGTAACCCATGTCATACTCCAGGAAAAGCTCGAACGACCTTCAACAAAAGGGTAGCTGTACCTGAAACCGACATAGGTGGGTAGGTAGAGAATACCTAGGGGCGCGAGACAACTCTCTCATATGAACTCATCAAAATAGCCCCGTAACTTCGGGAGGAGGGGTGCCTCCTCACAAAGGGGGTCGCAGTGACCAGACCCGGGCGACTGTTTACCAAAAACACAGGTCTCTGCAAAGTCGTTAGACCATGTATGGGGGCCGATGTCTGCCTAGTACTGGAAGGTAAAGGAAGTTGGTGACCTGATTACTAGGGATCCGGTGACCGAAGCCCCGGTGAACAGCGGCCGTAACTATAACAGTCCTAAGGTAGCGAAGTTCTTTGTCGGGTAAGTTCCGACCCGCATGAAAGACGTAACGATCTGGGCACTGTCTCGGAGGGAGGCTCAGTGAAATAGATATGTCTGTGAAGATGCAGACTACCTGCACCTGGACATAAAGACCCTATGAAGCTTCACTGTTCCCTGGTATTGGCGAAGAAGGGCTCCTTCCGGGGGAGGGGGTCCGAGCCATCAATGAGATACCACTCTGGAAGAGCTAGAATTCTAACCTTGTGTCAAGACGTACGAGTTAAGGGACAGTCTCAGGTAGACAATTTCCATGAGACGTAGGCCTCCCAAAAGGTAACGGAGGCATGCAAGGTTTCCTCAAGCCGGATGGAGATTGGCCCTCGAGTGCAAAGGCAGAAGGGAGCTTGACTATGTATCTATTATTAAGGTATGTCGATGCCTTCGGTGTAGTTATACTATTTCATACTTTTGACACTAAATTAACTCAAATAGCAAAATGGTCCTCAGATCACATTCTAATTACAAAGAAGGGCTAGAAGAAGAAGAAAGAGTAATCTTGGGTTTGAAGAGAGAGGGAGAGAGAGAGAGAGAGTAAGATTGTAATTATATTTGATGTTTTGTCGGACATCATTTCTTTTAGAATCGCCGATTGAACGATGAAAAATTAGGAAGATGAAACACGAATAAAGTTGGTGACTCGGTCGAATGGGATTAGTCATTATTGATTACATTTGAATAATTAGGTCGGGGTTCACTGATCATGATTGGAGATGACAGGAAAGATCAGAATCTTAAATAAGAAATATAATCACTATGTTACAAAAAACCTTGCGGCAACTCGCGGGGTTTAAATTCTAGTTATATATTAAATAGAACATGTGCTACAAGAGAGTTTTTTATGTTTTAATATTGATATTTAAAGTTACGAATATACATGTACTTACCTTTTACTTTTGTGGTATTATTTTTAGTCACATAGGTATTTTTGGCATCTAAGTTATGGTAAAATGTGATTTTTAGCCCTCTATTTTCTATTAATATAAAACAACAGTTAGTTTTATATAATTCTATAAATCCAATATTTTTAACCCTTTTAGTTGCATTATTTTTCCATTATAATTATCGAGATGAACCGATTATGAGTGAAAAATATCTTTTCCTGCATTTATATTATTTTAACCAGCTTTAGTATTCGTTGTTTTATAGTTTTCAACAAACCGAAAATATAACAACCAAACTCATGACGTGTAGCTTGAGAGAAAACAACCAAACTTCTAGTATTTTTATTATAGTAACAAAATCTTTCTAATTAAACACATATAAACTGTTAAAGGCAACAAATCTTGGAGAAAACTAAAATCAAACTTAGTTGAAAATAAGAACATTGCTTTTAAACAAAGAGGTTACAACATCATATTATTTATATTTTAAAAATCAAAATGAACATGAACTAAGCATGAAATACAAGTATCTTATGCATGGCTTTTTTTGTTTTCTAACAAATGTTTTTTTCTTTCCCATTTAGCTCTTGCAAGTTTAACTAGATGTACAGATTATACCATCTACTTATATATTTGTTATTTTGGGAATATATATATTTTTTTGGTTTCTATCATGTTTTTTTGTTTTCATCTATAAGTTTTACATCTACCGTATAATAAAACTTTGAATGTATAATTATCACGTACTTATTTTTTTATATGTTTCAATGAAGGTTTCACTCAAAACGATGTTGCGCGACGAGATGTCCAAGTCAACAAAGAAAAATATACAAGTTGTCGGTGACAATTCAATGTTTTAACTTTCTTATAGTTTTTCATTCTTTCTTTGTATAAGATTTTTATTTGTACGTATTTTTCTGTCATCGTTAATACTCTTAACCTTTACATTTTTTTTGTGGTTGTGATGAACTTAATTTTGGCGATGTTTAGACATGAATTTTTTTAGTGGTCTCATTTTTATATTACTTGCAAGTATCATCAATGCTACAACACGTGAGGTTGGGATGTTTTTTGTGTTTTGTATAATTTTTTAATGTTATTAGTAACTTAACAATTTTATTTTTCTACCTAAACTTGTCCATATTATTAACACCACCCTCAACTTTAGGGTTCGTGTCAACATTTCGGTGTAAACTTCTTGCACGGTGTGATGCCCCTCACGCTCTTCACCCTACAGGTTCGCCATAATGTTTTGCTGTTATTTTTTCACAGCCTGGCACCCCCACCCCTTTAACACAGGGATTTGTTGCATGTTTCAATGCTAGCTACCTTTTTTATAATTTTACGTCACTATCTCAACGCGAGGTCTTGATACAAGTTCATATATAACTAGAAATAAGATGTTAAATAACAATTGAGTGAAAGACAATGAAATTGAGTGGAAACCACTTTATTTATTCCATACTTACACTACTTGTATAATAATACAATAAAAAACCCTAAAGCCTACAAACATTAGATTGGGTTTAAGTGTCCGTCATTTAAATCATTATAACATTATCAACACTGTACTACTCGATAATGTTGGTTTGTTTTTTTGGGACATAAGTTAAGAGACACAACATAATATGTTGTGTCGTCTTATTAGAAACTTTACTAAGAAAGCTAGTTAGATAAAACTTAGTTAACCAAAAAAGTAAGTTGTCACACCCCTGTTGATGGCGGAATCACGAGAGGACGATGAGTAGAACACTACAGATACATAATATAAATAGAGAACATTGTTGGATCGAGTGTTATGGATGAAAAGACTTTTTTATTTCATGAGTGGTTAACAATAAAGAATCTAAGTTAACTACTTACAAAAACAAATACTTTGAATAAAGATAAATACACATGTTGTTCTTTCAAAGTGTTCAATTGATTAATCAAAATTGAGTACAAGGAGTGATATTAGGCAGATACATAAGCGGCTTAAACAAGCTTGCCTCTACTATACAAGTATTAAGGTTTTATACTATGAAATCAAAAAAATAGGAATAAACTATTCTATGTTCGTAATATACAACAAAACAAACAATCAACATGTCAGAGTTAGGTAGCTTTAGTACTATGTTGTCTGCAAAAAACAGAACACAACATCCATCGGTACACACAGTCTTGTCGTGTGTAACAGTTGATCAGTAGCTCAAGCTCAGTGTTGATCATCAGCAATCAATCAATAGCACATCAGATAAATGTTTACCAGAAGTGGTTCATGTGACCGTTTGGGCTTTTTATTAACTAAATGTTATCATCGTTATCTTCTTGTAAATATCATTTCTATTAATAATGAAACTATGAGGGTTTATTTGTGTTTATTTTCTTTTATTTACATTAACTTGTTAAGTTAAAAGTTAATAACTATATAGAGTTTGGATATTAATTATGGGGTTTCAATAATTAACTAAATAGAAAAAAAATACAAAATTATTTATTTATTTATTTATTTATTTATGAAGTTATAAAGTTCGAATAAAACAATTATTTAATTATAATTGGGTTTTAAAGTCCAGGATTTAATTTGTAAATAGTCAAACTTAATTTAAAAGTTTGTTATACAAATGTTAACTTCTTGAATTACAGGGACTAGAGGTATAAAATTGTAAAACCCAATCCCCTTCCCTTTTCTCTCTTCCCGATTTTCTAGCCCCCGGTCGGCGAAGCTCTGATAAGGCCAAAAACCTCGCTTTTGACTTAAACACTTCCATAAAGAAACATTCAAAACCAAAACCGCAATCAAGTTCTACCCGTTTCAACCCTCAAATCATGTTAATAATCAAATTAATTGAACAGAAACATACATATAATCATTTAGAATTCAATGATGCGATTAATTTCATTTGAAGCAACCGTTAACAAATCGAACTGGAATCATAATAGCCATGACCAAAATTGAGTTTGTTGGTAGTTTGATCGATCAAATGGAAGCCTTATAACATGTGCTTGTCACTCTAAACGAATCCTTTCCACTCTCTGTAACTTCAATTTCTCGAAAAACCTCACAATCACTACCTTCAAACGCTTAATCATCACGACCTGCAACTCATTCGAAGGCCTTTTTCCGAGTATTTTTACATGCAATTGAGTGAGATATTTTGCTTATAATCATCTAAAGAAGATTACCCTACAACCAATCGGGTTATCATCAACAAAATCACCACAAAACATCCATCCTGTGTTGCGACCTAGTTGCATCTTCTTTCCATCGATTGGACGTCAATCCAGGTAATTGGATATGTTTATGGACTCGATTTCACTTGGGGATTAAAATCTTAATGTTAATTATATTAAAGTAATCGAATTATAATTCAATTTGGTTCAAATCATTCTAGACTTCTTGTGAATTTGGGGGTTTTCATCACGGGTGTGCTTTTAAAAACTAAAACCCATCCACTTAACAAGCATAGGCATCTAGCCTACCGTTAAGAGCATGAACCTATACAGCGAAGATCTCGAGTTCAAACCTGGGCACCCTCAATATTATTTAAAAGCCTTTCTTATTAATTAAATTACAGAAATTTACATTTTCTTATGAAATTAAATAAAAATTATTTTTGTTAACTAAATTTATCACATAAATTATCAAATAAATTTCTGTAAATTTTACACAATATAATCTTATATTTTATTAAAATCAAATAGTTAATAATATAAAAGCTATGACAAAAGTTATTTAGAAGTTTATTTCTTTTTTTATCTTATAAAATGGTCTTTAAATTAAATAAGTTATTTAATAACTTCATTAAATAATTAATTATTGTTGATACATATGTCCTTTGTTGATACATATGTCCCTAGTTTATGTGCTTAATGAAACATTGTAATAATATATGTGTAATGAAACATTGTAATTTGTAATAAACATTGTAATAATACAAAAGTCTGTCATGGCTTACATATGTGTAATGAAACATTGTAATAATATATAATTTGTGTTTTGATATCTACTTATATCTTATTCATATATAAATTTTTTTATATAGGTTTGAAGTTGTTATAGGATGATTCATGCTAATGGATCATACTTATGGACCATACGCATGAATACATCATGCTAATGAACCCGTCGCACAACTGAACCAGACAACTGGATCAGTCGTATGAGTGAGACATGAGATTGACTCAGTCGCACGACTGAACTTTCAGTCGTGCGTATGAATCAGTCGCATGGGTTAGTCGCACGACTGAACCAGTTCAGTTGCACAAATGAAGACTGTACACCTATAAATACCACTTAATTCATGGAAAAATAAGACTTTTGACACATACTCATACTTAGCCGTCCAGAGCGTGCATAAAGCCTATTCCAAGTTCATAGTTCGCATCTAATCTTTTTCTACTTGTTCTTAACGTTTCTTTAATCGTTAGATTGATCAAGATTGCGTTCTCACTAATTGGATCGCCAATCAAATAGGATTCTTCACTATTTGATCTAGTTTCACGCATAATCATTTAGTACTCCGTACGTACACGGTCCTTAACAAGTGGTATCAGAGCCAGGTTCTTAATTTTGCGTGTGATTCGTTAGTTTCGGTGTAAAAATCACGTTTTTCATTCAAAGGAGTCACCTTTTGAGCAAAATAGTGTTTTCGACGTCTCCTATTGATACATGTATGTCCCTAGATCATGATATGAATGTAATAGATCTTGTTTGTCTGATTCTGATATAATGTTTGGAATGATTAATGAAATGATATGGATGTTTGTTATTTATAATGTTTAATATTTCATAATGAGTCGATGTTGAATTGGTTTGTGGTTGTTTGAATTGTTACACATAATGTTCTATTAAGTAATACATTCAAACTTAACAAAATGAAGTTCTCATACGAATGGCTCATGCGAATGGACCATACGCATGAATAACTTCATACGAATGACTCAGTCGCACGACTGAACCAGGAGACTGGATCAGTCGTATGATTGTAACATAAAATTGGCTCAGTCGCACGACTGAACACTCAGTCATGTGGATGAATCAACCACATGGTTCAATCGCACGACTGAACCATACTAATGGTTCAGTCGCACGACTGAACCATACTAATGGTTCAGTCGCACGAATGAACCATACTAATGGTTCAGTCGCACCAATGAACAGTACTAACCTATAATACAACCCAATTCGTGGAAAAAGAGGAGAATTCATTCTATTTCGACTCCAGACGTACCCTAGCTGTCCAGAAGCCTCCAAGTTAATACTCCAAGTTCATAGAACGCTGTAGATTGATTTCTAATCGATTCTTAACATTTGATTCAATACTTTATTGATTCTACGTGCGTTCTCACTGATTGGATCGCCAATCAAATAGGATTTTGCACTATTTGGTTTGGTTTACACGTTAATCATTAGGTATTATGTTCAAATACCAGGTCCTAACAAGTGGTATCAGAGCTTTGGCTCTTGATTACGTGTGATTCAATCAAGACTGATAAAAGGTTTGTGTTTTTACACTAAAAAATGCAATCTTTTGTGTCAAAAGTTGTCTTGGATGTTCCCTGCTCATCAAGTTTCGGTTTCTACGGCCTTAGGCGATTAGGGTTTGCGAAATTTCGAATTTTTACGACTAAAACACGTTTAACCTAGAAATTTTCGCAAAACAGCAGCTTCAGTCGCACGAGTGAGCCATTCGCACGACTGGACTTCATTCGCATACACCAGACGCACGATTGGACTGAGTCGGATCTCCATTCGTATGACTGAACCATCCGTTTGCAGTGTTCATACGCATCAGCTTCATTGGCACGACTGAACCAATCGCTTAGTTCAGCCGCACGATTGAACAAATCAGATAGTTCATTCGCACGGATAGCCCATTCGCATCACCCAGTCGCACCAGTTTGATAGTTTGTTTAGTACACTTAAAAGTTATCGTGTTGGAAGATCTAATGTCAGGTTTACTGCCGGCAAGGACTCAAGGATCCAGAACTTACTGTTGCTTGAGAGTGAGGTTGGGAATCATAATAAACCACCAAAACTCTTAACGTTAGATGAGTTTCCCCACTGGAAACAACGTTTTGAGATCTACCTCAATGGAGTGGATCCAAATTTGTGGGAAGCTATTGAGACTGGGTATAGTATGCCGGTGGGAGCAGATGGGGTAAAGCTTACTTTGGGAGGGATGACTGATGCTCAGAAAGTTAAGTATAATGCAGAGAAGAGAGTTTATGCATTGATTACATAGTCTATTCCTAAAGATATTTTCCACCAGTACTTAGAGAATAAGCAGGCCAAGAAATTGTGGGATGAGCTGGAAAAGAGATACGACGGGAATGCTTCGCTGAAGGCAATTAAAGCTAAGGAACTGAAGAAAGAATTTGACAACTTCTCATCTATGGAAACGAGAGTTTGGATGATGCTATTGATAGATTCTATCATCTGATGAGTGAATTGCATACACATGGGGTTGCTACTACCATGGAAGAAAAGGTGTCAAATTTCGCAGACGGATTGCCAGAAAAGTGGGTTTCATTTGTGTCAATCTAAGACAGAATGAGATGCTGGCAAAGTTGGATATCAATGACCTCATTCTAAAGCTGCGAGAAGAAGCACTTAGGATGAAGTACAAAGCTCATAAGTCTTTGTACACTCAGAATCCAGCTTTGTACAATGCCACGCCTCAAGCTAAGACGTCTGGAGCACCTCTTCAGACTGCATTTGTGTCTAGCTCATCAGGTCCTTCACAAGCTTCTCCTTCAGGTTCAGAAACGTCAGGGTCTTCTTGTACCCATTACATTGGAACTGAAGCGAATACTACTAGACTGAAGACCGAGAACCTCGGTAATGTGACTGTGGAAGTAGCTAGAGAGCACATGGATCTTTTGGCAGCAGTGGTTCATTCTTATGATGGACTTGTTGCTGGGAAGATTGGAAACTGCCATCTGGCAGATGAGGACTACGAGCAGGTGGACGAAGTGGAGTTGGAGAGAATGGACATTATGTGGGCCTTTGCTAGTGCTGTCCGGAGGGCGAAGAAGTTTGTGAAAAAGACCGGACAGAACTTGGTTGCTACTAAGGATACCACATTTGGCTTTGACAAGAGTAAAGTGACCTGCTTTAACTGTGGAGAAAAGGGGCACTTCAAGAGAGAATGTGTGAAGCCAAAGAAGACTGGGAACGGGAACCCATTCTCATCCTTCACTCGTCAAGACAAGCAAGCTAGGAGTTCTACTTCATCAAGCAAGGATCCAAATGCCTTGATTGCACATGATGATGAAGGACATGACTGGAGCTTTTGTTTGTCTGCCCAGGGGAATCTAATATTGCTAGTGTAAAAGATGTAGATGATGATTCCGCGAGTGAGGGAGATATTGCAGTTGAGATAGCAATGTCAAATATTGAAGAGACAACTACAACTGAGGTCAACTACAAGCCTAAAGAAGGGATCTCAACAGCAAAGACAGAATCACCAGAACTAGAGACATCTGATGCTGCGTTGATGGCTAACTCTTCTGAACCTCCTCAGGTAAGTACCACTGACAAATTGTTTAAAAAACATGCCTGTTCTGAGTGTGATACTTTTAGAGATAGCATAGATGAGAAATTTGCTAGGTTATTAGATCATAATGATAACTTAGTAAAGGATTTACAACTGTGCACTGAGGCTAATAGAGTTTTAAAACAAAATGAGCATAGTTACAAAGAAAAGATAGACCTTTTGACCAAACAGCTTAGGGAAACTGAAGTAGTTGCATTTAACCAAGCTAATGACAGTAGGTACTATCTTAACTCCATAGAAGACATAAGAAGCAAAAGGCAGTTTTAGAAGTAGAAGTAAACTCATTAAAGAAAAAACTACACAGTTGGACAAGTTCATCACACATTGTCCAACACTTAGTGAGAGAAAGAAACAACGGGGAGGGTTTGGGTTATAAAGTGGTTCCACCAGCACCTGAGACCTTGTTGAACACTAAGAGTAGACCAATAAATATCAACCCCATCAAGGATCACATGGTGTCTACTCCTCTTGTTAGTGATCTAGATTCCGCATGTTCATCAATTGAATCTGGAACAAAACAAAAGGAGGCCACTTCAAAGGCAAAGGGTAAACTGCCTTGTGTTAATCTGGAAAAAGAATTTGAAAAGGGTAATATAAAGTCTGGGTCAGCAAAGTCAAATCTGAATCTAAAAGGACTGCTAGTGTTAATTTTTCATAAGTGTCATGTCAAAAACCAGTTAACCAAAAAGAAAAAGATGTTAAAAATGTGAAAACAATTAAGTCTGTTAAACAGAAGAAAACATCAAAAGAAACAGAGTCAAAACCCAAACTAAGTGATGTTACTAGGGTGTCACACACATCTCCACAAAGAAAGTTTAATCATAAAGTTGACAGCAGGTCGTGCTACAACTGTGAAGAGTGTGGACACATTGCTTCCTTTTGTCCTTACTATCAGACACCTAGGAAGAAGATTGAATTTCAGGATTCAAAACCTAGGTCTTCTAAGAGTTCTTTAACTCCACCTAGAAGAACTAGTGAACCTACCTTTAAACCCATTAGCCAGTCGACGGTTTATCACAAACAGGCATTGCACAAATCTGGATTATGGAAAGCGAAGTCATCCTCTGTGTCTGATAATGATGACAAGAAGGAACCTGAGCTACCCTCACCCTCTAAGGGTCAATGGGTTAGATTCATGATGTGTGATGCCTTTGGGAAACCAAGCCAGTAAAGGCTTGGTTCCTAACCTAAACTAATGTTTTACATTGTATGTGCAGGGTGTTCGCTACAGTGCTGAAACCACACGTGGATTGTAGATAGCGGAGCATCCAGCACATGACAGGAAACAGGCTCTTTTATCAAACGTCAAGCAAATAAAAGGAGGGTATGTTTCATTTGCTGGAAACAAGGGAGGCTATATCACAGCTCAGGGAGAAGTTGGAAACAAGAAAGTTAAGTTTGATAAGGTGAACTACGTTCAACAACTTCAAAACAACTTACTTTTTGTTTCCCAAATCTATGATGAAGGTTTTAAAGTCATATTCGACAACAAGAAGTGTTACGTCCTAAAGAAAGACTACGTGATTCTGGAGGACCAAGTTCTGGTGACAGCTTCAAGGTATAAATACCTTTATGTTTTGGATCTCTCAACAGCTTCTACAATGGATCATGAAGTTCAGTGCTTTTTATCAAAAGCCACTGAGAAGGACTCCTCCTGGCATAGGAGAATGGGACACATAAATCAACGGAAGATGAATCACTTGATCCAGAAGGATCTTGTGAGAGGAGTTAATGTCAAGAATTTACAACTTCCTGATTTTTTTGTAGCTTGCAAGAAAGGAAAACAAACGAAGAAGTCTCATAAGGAAAAGAAAGTTCATTCAATAGAACTTCCCTTTGAACTTCTTCACATGGATCTGTTTGGTCCAATCAGTACAAAGAGCATTGCAGGCGACTTGTACTGTTTTGTGGTTACTGATGACTACCCAAGATTCTCTTGGGTAATGTTTCTGAAGTCCAAATCAGAAACATTTGAGTCATTCAAGGATTTAGTAACCACACTGGAATCTCTCTACAAGCTGAAGGTGAGACAAGTACGCTCAGACAACGGGACTGAATTCAAGAATCAGTGGATGGAGGCTTACTGCAAGGAAAAGGGAATTGCGCATCAATTCACTTCTGCCTACACGCCTCAGATGAATGGTGTTGCTGAGAGAAAGAACAGAAGCTTGATAGAGACAGCACGAACAATGCTGGCAGACTCGAAACTGCCTATCCAATTCTGGAATGAGGCAGTGACTAATATGTGTTATACACTGAATCGAGTTCTGATAGTCAAGTGCCACGAAAAGACATGTTACGAGCTACTACAACGACGCAAACCGAATCTGGAGTATCTCGAACCATTTGGCGTGCCGTGTACACTTCTGAAGAAGACTCAAGAAGGTAAATTTAGCGAGAAGGCTGATGAAGGAATCTTCTTAGGATACAACATACCGAACAAGAGAGTTTACAACAACTCAACGGGTCTAGTAGAAGTGTGGTGTAATGTTGATGTTCAGAGATATACCACACCACCTACTGGCAAAGGACCCGCCTACTTTTTCGACTATGATAGATTCTTTAAGTCCTTCAACATCCCTATCTCTTCTTCTGATGATGAGTTAGCTACGCGAATGATGGATGATATCTTGAATACACCATCTCTTGATTCAACATTATCGAGTTCACAGGGAGAATCATCTACTCAATCAGGGGGAGTAGTCCACGACAGTGACTCCTCCTCTGAAGATGAAGCTGAAGAAGATGACCAGAATAGTCAGGAGGAACAGGTTCCAGTTCCTGAAACTCCACAAGCATCTAACGGTGATGCACCTTCGACTTCAGAACCTCAAACTCCTTCTACCTCAGATGCAGAACCAAATGTTCATAATCTTGGCTCTGAGGTAGCTGTTCCTACTACTCCAGGATCACGTCTAAACGTCTATCATCCCTTAGACAATATCATTGGGGATGTCAGACCAGGAGTACAAACTTGAAATCAACTGTACTCAGCTGATTATGCCTCTGTTATGGAAAAGGGATACATTCATGATGGTTCTTATCGGTGTTTTGTCTTGCATTTTGAGCCAAAATACATTAGTGATGCACTAAACGATGAGGCATGGGTGAGTGCCATGCAAGAAGAACTTCTTCAGTTCAAGAAGTTAGGAGTATGGACTCTGGTAGATAGACCTAAAGGTGCTAAGGTCATTGGCACCAAATGGGTCTTGAAATGCAAGAAGGATGACCAAGGGGTCATTATCAGGAACAAGGCTTGACTAGTTGTTCAGGGATTTTTCCAAGTCCAGGGGATTGATTACAATGAAGTGTTTGCACCCGTGGCACGGATGGAAGCCATCCGTATCTTCCTTGCCTATGCATCGTATATGAAGATTAAAGTCTACATCAGCAGGGTGTCAATTCTTTGGGAGAAGATTAGTTACCTGGCAGTGTAAGAAGCAGACCTCGGTTGCATTGTCAACCTGTGAAGCCGAATACGTTGCTGTTGCAAGTTGCTGTTCAAAATCATCTGGATTCAACAGCAAATGCGGGATTACTTTAATGTTTTCTTCTACTCCTATCTTTGTTGATAACTCTGCTGCAATTGCAGTAACTAAAAATCCGGTACAACATCCAAAGACCAAACACATCGGTATTAAATACCATTTCATAAGAGACTGTTTTGAAAAGAACTTATCGATGTGGTAAAAATTAATACTGACTTTCAACGCGCTGACCTCTATACAAAAGCCTTTGATAAACCACTTTTCTATATCTGTTAGAGGTCAACGGCATTAAAAACAAAAGTGATGTTATTCCTGATAATGATCATGTGCAGTCGGATGCATTGTAGTTATATTTTTCTTTTTCATTTTTCCTTATTTATTTTATTCTGTTTAAATTAAATTCATGTTATTTAGCTGTCTATTAAAATCCTAAAATAATTAAATCCAGTATGATTTTAGAATTTTAGGGGGAGAGTAAGTCAGCTAGTAACATTAAAAAAACGAGGGAGAAGGAGTGGATAGCTGATATAAGGTAGATCGTATCTGTGATACCGATTCAAACACTTTTGGAAAATGATAGTACTCAGAAACAAATCAAAAGGGACTTTACAAATTCAATTTATAAAAGATGCAAAATTCAAAGTATAAGTCTCTGTAGTCTAAGAAATATAAAGGGAAGATGATAGAAAAACTCGTAACTACTAAGGTAACACAAAGAAAGTAGACCTAGAGGTTGCTAGACCACAATGATATGTCAGTAGATTCAACACAATAGATGATTAGATCTGACTCGTGATCTCAAGATCAAACAAAGTTGTTCAACTGACTGTGGGCTGCCATCTTATCACTGGTTAACACAATCAACAATATTCCAATAAGGGGTAATGAGCATGTAGACGCCACAAATGTGTGCGAATGACCATAAATAGAGCAAATCATGAAAAACTGAAAGACAAATGCTATCAAGCTAATGACATATGTTGTTGGTGCATTTTGTGCAAAAGAAAGGTTAGCTGCTCTAACAAGAAGATACGTTGTGTGCCTCTCTGCTGTGCGATGGCACTGACCTGAGGATAAGCATAACCTAGATATTCTAGAATTCATTGTTCTTTGCCGCCTCTCTGCTGTGTGTTGGCACTGACCTGAGGATTGGTTCTCTTTGAAAGCTCTAAGAATAGTCTTCTAGTAAAAATACCCGTAGACCGCTCAAAACTCCTGAGGAATGTTGATTATCATTAATTATGGGATCCAAAAGGTTATTTGAAATAATAAACCTAAAACTATCACCAGTTGTGTCTAAAGTCTGTGTAGGATTTAAGAGGACAAATATACTGACAATCATTGTGGCTTCAATTCTTGAAAGTTCAAATCAATGTGGGAATCTAATAGTACCAATGTGATTTCCTAAATTTGCTAACGACTCTGGATGAAAACCAAGAATTAAGCATCAAAAGGTTTTTGATAACAAGTCTCAAATGATTTGACTTGCCTGTATGATTCCGAAATTGAATTGGTCAAGGTGTGGTCAAACTAAATTGAAGCTGCCTATTCTGGAACCAAATCCAGTAGATGTCTATCTTAGGATTTATCTCTCACAAAAAGTCAGAAACAAGTTTTATTTGTGTATTTAGTTTAAGTTTCTAGTTAGTTAGTCGTTTTAGTTTGTTTGTTCGTCGGACTAAATCATGAAAATCAGTATGGGATTAACTCACCAAAAAGGGTCATGTCTAGGATGGCCGCATGTGTTTTCAAAGTTTAAAAGTGTCACGTCTGAGGTGACTAAATTGTTTAAAAGGATCACGTCTGAGGTGATCAAAAGGTTTTCAAGTTAAAAGGATCATGTCTGAGATGATCAAATGCTCATAATGTTAATTTCAACAGGTAAAAAGGGTTAAGTGCTAATGTTCACAAGTGTAACCCATTCGCACGACTGGATCATAAGTATGGACCAACCATGCGAATGGATCCCATTCACACGACTGGACATGAGATTGAGCCATTCACTCGAATGGCTTATCAGAATGATCCATTCGACCGAATAAAGGGTGCGAATGAGTCAGTCAACCGACTGAGACTCAGTCGGTTAACTAAAGGTGCGAATGAAAGGGCACGAATGAGTCAGTCGACCGACTGAGACTCAGTCGGACAACTTAATGCGACTGACTGGGCCAATCACACGACTGAGCCTCAGTCGCCCGAATGAACTGAGCGAATGAGGCCAGTCAACCGATTGAACTCAGCTTCACTATTTAAAGGGCCATAGTCGATCGCATTCCACTCATAACACTCAATCGCTCCTAAATCGCACATTGTACCGTTACTCTGCCAAAATTGCTTTAGACCTTGTTTCTACATCTTTATTGATATTCTGACTTGCGTTGACATTTATACAGGTATATACAAAGAAATCACACCGGATCAGAAGAAAGCAAGCCCTAATTGAGTGATATTTGACTGAAACAAGATACAGACCGTAAATGACCTAATAACCAACTGAAACTAAGCAACATGTTAATACTAAGTCTAATAGGTCATTAGTTAAGAGATTCCGAGTCTAAAGAGCCATTAAACCACGTTTAATTTCATGAATTGATCAAGATTCGAACCTTAGTCGATTGAACAGTGGGTCATGCGATTAGTCATCTGGGTGAACTTCAATCGCACGATTGAGGCTGCCGGATGGGTCAATCGGCCGAATGTATCATGCGAATGAACTCAGTCGGCCGACTGAACCAATCGCAGACTCAGCCAACAGATTGAACTAAGTCGCATGTCTCATTCACCTGAATGAGCTTAGTCGCATGAAAGGACAACCGACTGACTTCAGTCGCATGATTCATTCGTACGAATGAATCAGATTGAACTTAAACTATACACGTTGAACTGAAGTTTGATGTATGTCTTTCTAATGGATCTGTGTCTTATGTTCAGGTCAATGGCTGATAGATGGTCCATCAATCCAAAGCACAATATATGTGCTCATTTGGACCATACGACTCGGAATGGGACCGTGTTTACAGAGATTATTGCGTTCCTTTGACGCTCTCGGATACATAAAGCCATATCCACACCGTGTACTCCTTACAGGTCGTTACATCAGGCTTTCTGGGAAAATGCCTCCGTAGATCGTTCACGTGAGCCTTACCGCATACGGAGCTCCATTCATGGTCATGATATTGAGATTACAGCAGCTGACATCCAGAAAGTAATTGATTTTGGGAACGATACTGATCACCCCACAGACTACATCCATTTACAGTAAGAGGTTGCTTCCTCAGGATTAAGTACGCTGAGGACATCAACTCAGGTGTGCTCAACAAGAGCAACCTGTGTCCCCAGTATAAATACTTGGCGCATGTGATCCTGAAGTGTATTGCTTCTCGAAGGGGTGGGTTTGATGACATGTCAGAACAGATTCAGAATGCATATGTGGCACTGGTGCTGAACCACCCCTTCAACTTCTCGAGCATGATCTTCTCGTATCTGGTGGAGAATATGGTGGCCAAGGGGAAGGAGGGTTGTTGTATGTACCCTAAATTTCTGCAGTTGATCTTCAACGAGAAGCTGCCATTACTTCCCAAGGAGAGCCATGATGCGGTTGCCCTAGAGATTATGGATGACACGACTTTGGGTCGCATAAGAGTGTATCGGGGCAAGCAGGTAAAGCCCCAGGTAAAGAGGTTGATCGGCCATCTGGCCAATGAAAGATATGTGGCACCAGGTAGACGCAAATGGCGTCATGATGACAGCGATTCAGACGATGAGAGGCTATTCCTCCCAGAGCATGATTTAACGATGATGACAGTGGGGATGCTGGGGATGATATGCCTATTCCGCCGAGGGGCACAGCTTCAGATGTTATACCCCCAGTATCTGCCCCAACAGGCGACATAGCTGAGTCTACAGGCTTCCACCAGGACTTCATGCCTGGTGAGGAGGAAGAAGAGTCGGATGAGGAGCCCTTGACAAGGACTGTGGGAAGCAAGGTTGTTCCCACAGAGTATGGACTCCTGGCGGTTGGTGAACGCCCCAGGGATTCGAGAGAGACGACTGTAGATCCCAGCTATGCCCTTGAGTCAGCTAGCCATGTTCTAGGGGAAGCATCCACCTCGACTGGATCGAGGAAGAAACGATGGCTCAGCCCCACGGCCAGAAGAAGAAGAAGAGAAGACTCACCTTCGTCACCACCATAGCTACCACTACCACCACCACACCCCCACCACTGTACATATACCAACCACCACCAGATCCTTCACTTCTACATCACCTCCACTATCTCATAGATCCAACCCCATCTTCACCACAGCCACCACCACCACCACTAGCCACGAAGCAGGACCCTCATCCCATCCCGCACATATATATGGATCTCCTCTACCTCCAATTGGAGTAGAGGAACAACTTTTTGCGCTGAACCGGATGGTGATGCGTCTGTTAGCTGCTGATGAAGAGAAGACTGTGTAGATCCGTCAGCTTGCAGATCTCACTGTTGCGCAGTCACACCAGATCTCGGAGCAGGCTAGGCTAATCGAGGAGCAGGCCCAGCAAATGGCTGCTCAAAGCCACGAGATCGCCCAACTCCAAGAGCATAGAGTCACATCTGCTAAGAAGATTGAGGAGTTGGAGAATGCTAAGAAAACCATCATACTCAAGCTTAAGGGATCTAAAAACGAGCCTCTGAAGATTAAAGAGGGAGATGGTAATGATGGTGATGATGATGATAATGATGACGATGAAGATGATGATGATGAGACTGAGGATAATGAGGGGACTGAGGACGAGAGGACGGAGGAGAGGAATGAGGATGATGATGAAGAAGGAGGGGATGCAGCTGCATCTGCCTCTACTCAAGGTCAGAATAGGAGATCTAAGAAGAAACAAGACCAAGAAGCTTCCTCCTCTGCTCCACCAAGCGATGACCCAGTGATCCAAGACAAAAGTAATGATTAGATGTCTATGTATTTGATTACTTCTGTACTTGAATCATGTATTTAAACTTATGTATTCAATGTTTATATTAAGATTAATGTATTTCTGTCTTGATTATTAACTAATGTTTGCTGTGATGAATGTTTTAAATCAAGCAGAGATGAATACGATATTGCTCCCCTCCAACAGGTCAAGACTCAACTGACGTTGATTCTTGATCTGCAAGGGATCATCAGAAGGTCGGTGAGTTATACCCCTGAAGAAGGGGAAATAATTCATGATCTATCAAATGAGCAACTAGCTGAGATCTTCAAGTTAAATCCCAATGAGATTGTGAAGGATGCTCCAACGTGCGATTCGACAAGTAACGAAGAGCTCAACGACGTTGATGAAATAGAAATAGAAGATATCACTGCAGAGCACTACCCTCAGTATGCTGACAATGATGGAAATATGGTCCCCAATCTGGGTGAATCCCTTATCAGTGATACGTTTGAGGTGTTAGACAAAATAGAGCAGAAGTCAGAGAAGACAGAGGGAATGGCACAAGCCTCAAATGATGATGTTGATATCCGAAAGGCTGAGTGGGCTGCCTGTTTTGAAGAAGTTAGAGCCCAACATGCTACACCTAAACAAGACGCCTACACCAAACTCTACAGAGTCAAGAAACATCATAAGGTGTCGGGCAGGATTATAGCATGGGCATATTTTGAGGACCTTAACGTATATGCAGTTAAGAGAGAGAAGGGCATAGAGTACTTTAGATTTCCACATTATCTAAAGACTCTACCAGGTTTTGAGCTCAACCAGCTGGCCAAACTGAAGCTGTTGTATGCTGACCCGCGAAAGATGTTAGGCTGGTTTGAGGCTGCCCTAAGGAAGGAGTACCACACCAGGTGGGTTAACTTCAGACCCCAACAGCCTACAAGGTACATCAGAAGGTCTGAAGTTAATGCCATTACTGGAAAGCCAAAGATAGTGTTGAAGTGGAGTCCTCCGCGCACGATGTCTAGAATCCCACTCAGGGAAATGCCACAGGACTTCACTCCACAATTTAAGTGGTGATACTATGATTGGAGGACAGGAGAAGCGGTCATAGTCCTAAACAAAGAGATCCAAATGGATACTATCAGGGTATTTGACCCAATGGGCTAACCAACTTGTCAGCTAATGATGTCTACACTCTATACAAGTGGCCACTGTTCTATGATACGCAGGATATAGTACAAGCCCTCCAGTTCCAGAATGTCATAAGACTCTGTTTTGCATTTGAGATTCATGCAGAAGTCACAAAAGGGATAAGTACAAGAAGTATGAGGAGGTAATGAAGAAAACAAGAAATTAGAGAGATCTAGGTCCAAGGGGGAGTTTGTTGATACATGTATGTCCCTAGATCATGATATGAATGTAATAGATCTTGTTTGTCTGATTCTGATATAATGTTTGGAATGATTAATGAAAAGATATTGATTGTTTGTTATTTATAATGTTTAATATTTCATTAATAATGTTGAATTGGTTTGTGGTTGTTTGAATTGTTACACATAATTTTCTATTAAGTAATACATTCAAACTTAACAAAATGAAGTTCTCATATGAATGGCTCATGCGAATGGACCATACGCATGAATAACTTCATACGAATGACTCAGTCGCATGACTGAACCAGGAGACTGGATCAGTCATATGATTGTAACATAAGATTGGCTCAGTCGCACGACTGAACACTCAGTCGTGCAGATAAATCAACCGCATGGTTCAATCGCATGACTAAACCATACTAATGGTTCAATCGCACGACTGAACCATACTAATGGTTCAGTCACATGAATGAACAGTACTAACCTATAAATACAACCCAATTCATGGAAAAAGAGGAGAATTCATTCTATTTCGACTCCAGACGTACCCTAGCCGTCCAGAAGTATCCAAGTTGATACTCCAAGTTCATAGGACGCTGTAGATCGATTTCTAATCGATTCTTAACGTTTGATTCAATACTTTATTCATTCTACGTGCGTTCTCACTGATTGGATCTCCAATCAAATAGGATTCCGCACTATTTGGTTTGGTTTACACGTTAATCATTAGGTATTTCATTCAAATACCAGGTCCCAACATCTCCAAGTCTCAAAGTTTATGTTTTTCGGCATATGGCAGATTAGGGTTCTTGAAAAATCGTGTTTTTGTGTCAAAGTGTCAAAAACCTTGATTTTGCAAAAACAGCAGCCTTCAGTCGCACGATTGGCTCAATCGCACGACTGAACTCAATCGCACACCCCATTTGCACGATTGAACTCAGTCGCTCACTCATTTGTTCGACTGAACAACCTAATTCGCTTGTCTCCAATCGCACACTCCATACGTACGACTGAATCCAATCGCTCGATTGAATTCATTCGCACCCCTCATTTGCACGATTGAGTCATCCACATTGACTCATCTGCATTTGTCCAATCGCACCATTGACTCATCCGCATTTGTCAATCGCATGATTGACTCATCTGCATTTGTCCAATTGCACGATTGACTCATCCGTATTTGTCCAATCGCACAAGTAACTCATCCGCATTTTTCCATTCGCACAAGTGAACCAGTCTTGTCCTAAAGTTCAAAGTTTATAAAGATGGAAGATCAGTTCTCTGCTTTTACTACCGGAAAGGACTCTCGCATCCAGAACCTTCTGCTTCTGGAAAATGAAATTGGGAATCATAATAAACCAGCAAAACTTATAACGTTAGATCATTACCCACAATGGAAACAACGGTTTGAGATCTATCTAAATGGAGTTGATCCCAATCTTTGGAATCTATTGAGACAGGTTATAGTATGCCAGTCGGTGCTGATGGTGTTAAGCTAACTTTGGGAGGTATGACTGATAGTCAGAAAGCTAAGCACAATGCTGAAAAGAAGGTGTATGCTCTGTTAACTCAGTCGATACCGAAAGATATCTTTCATCAGTTCTCTGAGAACAAACAGGCGAAAAAGTTATGGGAAGCTTTGGAGAAAAGATATGATGGGAATGAAACGTTAAAGGCTTTAAAAGCAAAGGCCCTCAAGAAGGAGTTTGATAACTTCTCTTCAATAGGGAAAGAAAGCTTGGATGATATTATCGACAGAGTTTACCATCTGATGGGTGAGCTGCACACTCATGGGGTAACAATGTTTATGGAAGATAAAGTGTCAAGGTTTGGAGATGGTTTGCCGGAGAAATTAGACTCATTTGTGTCTAATCTGAGACAGAACAATATTCTTGCAAAGTTGAACATAAATGATTTCATACTGAAGTTAAGAGAGGAGGAACTGAGAATGAAGTACAGGTCATAGAAAGGATCCTATGACCAGAATCCTTCACTTTATAACTCATCTCCCACTCCAACTAGTTCAGGAGCACCACTTCAAACTGCCTTTGTGTTTAGTTCAACAGCTCCTTCCCAAACCACTGCTCCCAGAATCAAAAACGTCATGGTCATCTTGCACCCAATATATAGTGCCTGAAGCCAATGCTACTAAGTTGAAGACCGAGAATCTTGGTAATATAACAGTGGAGGTTGCAAAGGAGCATATGGATCCTCTAGCAGCAGTGGTACAATCGTATGATGGTCTAGTTGCCGGGAAGATCAGAAATTGTCATCTTGCAGATGGAGACTATGAGCAGGTTGACGAGAACGAGCTGGAAAGGATAGATATCATGTGGGCTCTTGCTAGTGCAGTTAGACGAGCCAAAAAGTTTGTTAAGAAGACGAGACAGAATTTAGTAGCCACAAAAGACATAACCTTTTTGATTTTTAAAACCAAAGTTACCTGCTTTAATTGTGGTAAAAAAGGGAATTTCAAACATGTGAATCCAAGGATCGCAATCAGGAATTATCAGTGTCGGTGATGGCAAGTCAACGTTTGCGGAATCAACGTTAATTTGGTTTAATTGTTTGTAATAACTTTAATTATCAATAAATATTCAAAAAACACACTAACAGAAACACAATAATGAATAATATGTATTTCATTAAAATATGTTAATGATTACAAAATAATGAATGAATAATATCAAAGTTTGTTATGATGTGACGGCTACTAGGGTTTGATTGAGAGACGGTGGTTGTCGTATTGCTATTGTTGTTGATGTTCAATCAATCGTCTAACAAAATCATCTTTGAATCGAAACCTAGGATCCATATATAGACAATGATGTTTCTGTTATAGGAAACACCGGATCTCTTGGGATTTGATTTGTGTCAGTTAAGGAATCATCGGATTCTTGGGATTCACATAATTGCCTTGTTGACTTGTTGACTTGTAACACTTGCATTATACAAGTGTTTGGACTCCGCAGGAATAGTGTCTTCCGTAGTAATTTGTTCTCCGTAGAAGTCTTGTCCTTCCATAGATATTTTGTTCTTCCGTATGAATCTTGTTCTTCCGTAGATGTTTTGTTCTTCCATAGGAATCTTGTTCTTCCGAAGCAAACTTTTTCTTCAGTTCTAGTTGTTCATCCGTAGAGGATCTTCGAATGTAATGTTACTTGTAAGAAACATATCTACGAAGAACAAAATGTTCATCCGTAGATGTTTTTTACACTTGGTCAATTTCATAAATTGACCAAGAATAATGTTTGTACCTGCAATTATCCACAACACACATATATGGGTTAACATAATAATTAATGCATGCATAATAAATGACAATTACAAATATTTATTACAAGAATTGATTAAAGTTCTAAGCCTATACAAATTGATCTATACCTATAAGTCCTAGATCTAACAATACTCCCCCTTAGGCTTAGATCCTTGTAATCAATCCTTCAAAATAGAAAGCTCCTTGACTCTGGCAATGATCTTGTTGTAGAAGTAACACACAACAGTCTTCTGATCATCATACTTGTAGTTGATCTTCATCTTGCTGAACTTCTTCAGAGTCTCAAAGCTTATCCCCAGAACATCTTCCTCTGTAGTGAGTGTGTCTAACACATTGTTGTTATTCACCACTTCTAGCTCATCTTGCTCTGAAGTTCTGAGTTCTGTGAATTCATCAAAAGTTGTTCCCTTCAGCAGTCCAGCATTGAATCTTCTTCTTTTGTAGGCTTTCGCATGTAATTTGTCAATCACTTGTATCACATGGACATGCAGGAACAATCATTTTATGCTTTTTCATCAGCCACCGTGGGAAAGAATTTGTCATTAAGGTACGAGGTGTAGCTGGGATGAAGTAATTTGATTCCACAGGATCAAAGATCTTGATCCGGTCAGCTTTCTTGTTTTCAGCATTTCTTAGCAGGACCAACTCCTTTGTTTTCTCAACATAACCCCATTCAGTTATAGGGTATGTGAATTGAGTCCTTTCAATGCATTGATTGCTGCTGTAGTTCTACTTTTGTAGCCAACCCTCTTCAAAAATTCATCATCTACAGATTCTGAGACATTGGACTTGTATCTTTTAAGCCCTTTGATTTCTTCTGATGCTCTGCATCTTCTCTTTTAGCTTCTCTGAGGACATTATCTTTAAATTTAGTCTTGAGCTTTCCCACTAGAGTTAAGAAGTCTCTTCCTCTAGAGTGAATTGGATAATTGTAAGATGATCAGGCTTTGAAGATCTTTGATTTCAATCTCTGGCAGACTCACCACTAAAAATACATCATGGAAGTATTCAACTCTTCCAGATGTTCTTTTAATAATAGCACAATCCTAGTCTGGATCATATTTCCAGGCCATGATCATGTTCTCTTCCATAGAACTGGGAGTTGTGAGGTGGTCTATTAGTTGTATCAGAGTGGATTTTGTTCAGTTTTCCCCCTCACTATAGTGCCAAGTGGCCGTACTTTGCCCGGTATTACTTCTCTGGCTCTCTAATCAATTTGTCATTCCCTTTGTGTTGATCTTTAGATTCAACTGTTATAGGTTCAACAGGAAGTTTGCTTTGTTGCTCATAAGATGGATGTGGAGCTTCAGTTCTGAATTTTACTCTAGTATCCAGCTCAACTTTCATCACATGCTCCATCATCCTTTTAAGTTCTCCTACTGACCTTCCCTTAAGCTCATGTGGTTTGTAGTTATGGCCTTGTAACTAGCAAGTCTGTTGTATTTACTCAGCTTAGCTGTGTCACAATGTCCCAACTCCTTCTTTATCTCTGGATGGATTGAAGGTGCTGAAAGCTTCATAGTCACATTTGGAATCATAAAGCATGCAAGTTCAAATTCTTTCAACAGATTCTTCATCTCAGTCATGTTTAGCCTCTCAACCATGTCATAAGAGAAACCATGGTTTATGAATGTCATGATCATGGTTGATTCAGGCCTCTCTTCTAATATGTCTTTTGAAGTCAGAAGATCATCAGCCTTTGAGACTTCCCGATCTGTTGGAGAGTCTTCCTTGATAAGCTGTTTCCACTCTTCATCACTATCATCATCCTGGTGAGAGATAGACTTCACAATAGATAAATCTACTGAAGGTGTGTGTTTAGGAGATGTAAGCTTTTGTTTCTTGGAAGAACTTTCATCAGTTATCATCTTCTTCTCTGCAGCACCAAGATACTTTCTCTTCCTTGAGTACTGAATTAGCTCTTTTGATGCCTCAGCAGATTGTTTTGTTTGAACAGTTGAAACATCAGCATTTGACTCTAATGCACAGATCTTCATTTTGAGCTGCTCAATCTCTTCTTCTTTTCTTTTTATCACATTTGATTGAGTAGACATAGAGTTATTGCTTGTTCAAGCTTCATCATCATCCTTTCTTTTTCTTCCTTTTTAGCTTCTGCTGACTCTTTAAGCTCAGACTCCTTATCAAGTAGAGCATCAATGACTTCATTGTTGCATTGAGCATCTTCTCTCAGCTTTTTATTCTAGCTTCTGTTTCATCAGCTCTTCATCCTTTTCTCTGATCACTCCCTTCAGCTCCTGTATTCTTTGCTTTCTTTTGTTGATTTCAGCACTAGCTTGTTGTACTCAGCAACCAGAACTCTTACTGACAGGGATATCATATCACTTAGATCATCTTCATTGTATGCAATCACATCGACATAGTTTGCCTCTTCTTCTCTTTCCTCGTGTTGAGAAGCAATCTCATCATCTGTTACTTCTTTATGTGCTTCACCTATCAAGCTTGAACTGATTTTAATAACTTGAACTTTTGGTTCTTGATGTGGTTGTTGTTGATGATGATCAGTGACCAGAGAGACTGGTTCAGTTTTATTTGAGAGTACAGGGGATTCAGTTTTGGATAATGACAGTTTAATTGTACTTGCTTGTGAGGCTAACTCCGTCTCCCCAGTGTAATGCTCTCAGTGGCTGATTTTTTTGGATTTGGAGGTTGTTGATAAAGTTGTATTTGAAGCTGATTTGGTGATGGAGGGTGGATAGGAGAGATTGGCTCTGTGTTTTGGCTAGCTGGTGATTGTGGTTGGGATGTTTGTTTTTGATTTGGTGATTGATGATGGATGGGAGAGATTGGCTCTGTGTTTGGGTGTTTGTGATAGAGGGTGAAAGGGAGAGTTTGGTTCGGTGTTTTGGTTGTTGGTGAATTTGGTAGGGATGATTGAGGTTGATGATGTATGGGTGATATAACAAGTGAATGAGTGTCTTGAACCGAATTGGCTGAAGAGTCCTCTTATTGAACATCCCACACAAGCTCTTGAGGAATATTTGCATCAGCATCAACACATGTGCAAACCTGTCCATGTCACCTCCTTCATATTTTCCAGAAATTTTGTTCAGAACAGATCTACCAAGGTGTGCTTGAACAAACACACCACCATCCATAGAAGTTCCAGGCAGATCCGCATTATGATTAGTTGAAGAAACCTTGGAAAACTACATCTTATCAGCCTTCTGCACTTTAATTTGATCACATAGGCAGTTGAAGATGTACATTGAGTAATTTTAGGTTCTTCCCTCAAAAATACCAATGATGCTAGAAGAGATATGTCTTGAAAATCTATCAAGGCCAGATTTTCTATTCAAAATACACTTCAGATATGTGTGACAGAGAAATTGTATGGCTTACAAAGTCTTCTTTTTGATTTCTCCCTTTTCAAAATCACCATCATACCCCATCATCAGAAAAACTTTCTCTATGTATTTGTTTTCGAACACATCAACGTGTCATGCTTCAACATCTCCTAACTCAAGAACCCTTCTTATTGTTTGTTCATTGATTCTCAGCCTTCGATTTTTAACATCAGCAACAATACCTTCACCATCTTCATCTATGTATGCAGAGTTCTAGAAATCAGTAATATGTGATCGATAAATTACAAGCTCTGCTGCTAAGGCATAGAATAGTCTTGATCTTCTTAGATATCTGATTATTTTGGGACACCTTCTGAACAGGATCTTCAGGGTTTAAGAAGGCACACACATTGTGTTCTCTCGCAAATCGATTATCCATCTGATCATAAAAAGAAGATTTCGTTAGAATTACATTATTGATATGAGAATACAAACAGTTGAGAGATAAAACACGAATCAAGCAGTTCATTCTTGTTGATACATGTGTACCTTGATTCTGATCTTAATGTAATATGTCTTTATTGTCTTACATTTATGTAATAGTTGGTACTTAATGAATACAAATGTTTGGTTGTGTTTACAATGTTTAATATTTCATTAATGAGTTGTTTAAGGCACATTGACTTGATTATATAGGTTTGTGGTTATTTGAATTGATATGCATAATGTTATAAGATTGAATACATTCAAACTTGGTGAAGTGAAGTTCTCATGCGTCCGACTGGACCATGCGCCCCAACAGTTGTCATGCGTCCTAATGGCCATGCGACTGAGTGTCCATGCCCCTAAATAGTCCATACGCCTGAACAACTTCATGCGACTGACTCAATCGCACGACTGAACACTCAATCGTGCGAATGGATCAACCGCATATGGCTCAATCGCATGAATGAACCATGCTAATGGTTCAGTCACCCGAATGATGAAAATCCTAACCTATAATACCACTTAATTCGTTGGAAAAAACGTAAGCATTCAACCACTTCGACTCCAAACGTACCCTAGCCGTCCAGAAGCCTCTAAGTTCATACTCCAAGTTCATAGAATCCTACAGATCGATTCCTAATCGATTCTTGACGCTAGTTTCAATACAATATTGTTACTACGTGCATTCTCACTGATTGGATCGCCAATCAAATAGGATTCGGCACTATTGGTTGGTTTAACACGTTAATCAGTTGGTGTTTCGTTCAAATACCGGATCCCAACAATTCTTGAACATTACAACATGTTTTACCTTATAATAGCAGATTAGGGACACAAGATATATGTTGTTTAATGTTTTGATGTGGTAAAATTTTAAATGCTATGGAGGAGGGAAAAGTTTGTTGAGAGTGAGTTTTTCTATGTCTGAAAAGTGAGCTGAAAAAGCGAATAAGAATTTGAGAAGTCAGACCGCATCATTTATACTCTCAGACACATTAATTTATCTCATTAATTAATAGGACCCTCAACGTATTCTTCCATAGAACATCTACGGATCAAAAAATCTGCTGATGAAGTGTAACCTACATTTTCACAGATTACCAAAGTGTAAAATTAAATTACATTTGTTGATCTTTGTTCATCCGTAGTTTACCAATCTACGGATAAACATTTTAAGTTTTCCACATTGTAGCTTCTGCTAATGCTTAGTAGAATTGTAGCTTCTGTTGATGCTTAAGATGGCACTGTAGTTTCTGCTGATCCTTGAGATAGCATATAGCTTTTGCTGATGCTTAAGATAGCACAATGCAGAAAAATATTGTTGTTTGTATGGTCCAAGTCTATTGGTTAGAACCATTTATTGCTTTAGGACCTTGTTGACTTTGTATACATGGCAATTTAGCACAAGAAAGCTTAAAATGATTTTAATAAAATTTTCATGTATCAAGAAGCTAAGATGATACTTAGATTCCAATTCCTTCAAATTGATAATGAGATAGACAATGCTGTTGATTAAAAAAATTTAAACTTCATGTATTCTACTCCCCCTAAATTTGTGATTGATGGTGAAATTAAGCATTTAACATAAATTTCTTTAAGAGGAATAACATGATTTTTAACATGATCAGACATATATACACATATGATGGAATCATACTATAATACTAATCCTCTTCCTGATGAGTTATTTTGTTGAATTGATACCTAAACAAAGTTCTGATTGCAAGTATATTGTCCACTAAATCCATACAAGAGCTTATGTATCAACTAGGCATGTTGATTATCATGTTTTTATATTGATTTGGAAATAATTGTTATGGGCTTCACATTTAATTCACAAAGATTTTGTCCTCCCTTTGTAAGTCAAATCATCACTTTTTCACACATAAGAATTATGTACTTTAAGTTATAAGTTCTATCTTGAGATGCATTTGGCATCTATTAATGCAATGATGTAAAAGCTCAAGATAATATACAATTGATCACATAGGATTCTTTTGAGAGCTTAGATATATCATCATCAGGTGACCAGGTCTTTACTCACGTAAAACAGAGGTGCCTTTAACCCAGGTCTTTGTTTACACAAAACAGAGGGATGATGAGGATCATGATCTTTTCACCGTTTGTAACTAAACTTCAGTATGGTGATCATACACCCAGGTCTTTGTTTACACAAAACAGAGGGAGTATGATTTGCAAAGATAGCTATTATAAAGTGTTGGTACATAGTGTGTTTAGATGAGTGATTTGGTCACATCAAAAAAAGACTCACCTTGTATTTTCAAAATGAATTTCCCACAAACAATCACTTTAGCATTATGTTTGGCATGCACTCAGTTTAGTTTCCACTCAAGATGAATCTACTCACATATCAAGAAACTTGCTGAGATTTATTGTTATTTATGAATTCAGGAATAAGCAAAGTTATAGTGTACTATCATTTCCCATGCATATGTCATGCTTAAGTATCATTACACATAATATTTTGTTTGTTTAATTTGATGAATCTAAGTTAATCATGCCTAGAGATTCAACCAGAAAGTTAAATCTGGCTGAGTCAAAGGCTTTAGTGAATAAATCAGCAAGCTGATTTGTTGTATCCACTTTGACTAACTTAATCAAACCCTTTTCTGAGCAATCTCTCAGAAAATGATATCTTATCTCAATATGTTTTGTTTTACTATGTTGCACAGGATTAGCAGTTATAAACATAGCAGTAGAATTGTCTATATAAATTGAAGTTAGAAGGAAGTTGTAACCATAGCAAGCAATTGGTTTTGCAACCAAAGAACTTGAGAGCAACCAGCTGAAGCAGCTATATACTCAGCCTCAGTTGTGGATACAGAAACATTGGTTGTTTCTTGCACTGCCATGACACTAGCCTTGGTCCAATGAATTGACATCCACCGGTTGTTGATTTTCTGTTACTGTTACATCCACCATAGTCACTATCTGAGTATGAGTAGAGTGTGAAGTCTCCATCCTTTGGATACCAAAGACCAAGTCCTGTCCTTTGAGGTATCTAAAAATTCTTTTTACAGCATTGAGATGAGACTCCTTGGGATCAGATTGGTGGCTAGCACATACACACACGGCAAACATAATATCAGGTCTACTAGCAGTTAAATACATAAGTGAACCTATCATTGATCTATATAATTTTCGATCAATAGATTTTCCTAAAGGATCAAGAATAATCTTATCAATTGTTGATGCTGGTGTTTTGCATGAGGATACTTCAACAAGATTGTATTTCTTTAGAATTTGATGTATGTATTTTTCTTGATTGGTGAAGATCCCATTGGATTTTTGATGAACTTGAAGGCCAAGAAAGAAGGTTAATTCACCCATTGAACTCATCTAAAATTCAGATTTCATCAGCTCTTCAGAATTTACACACAATCTCTTATTAGTTGAACCAAATATAATATCATCAACATATATTTGAACTACTAAGAGATCTTGATGTTCTTGTTTGAGAAAGAGTGTCTGGTCAATAGTTCCTCTTTTGTAGCCATGCTTGAGCAAGAAGATGATAGTGTTTCATACCATTTTCTTGGTGCTTGATGAAGACCATACAAGGCTTTATGTAGTTTGTATATCCTATGGGGATAATGAGGATCTTCAAAACCAAGGGGTTGTGACACATAAACCTCCTTATCAATCTTCCCATATAAGAATGCACACTTGACATCCATTTGATACACAGTGAACTTCTTATATGATGTATAAGCCAGGAACACTCTTATGGCCTCAATTCTTGGCAACTGGTGCAAAAACTTCATCATAATCTATTCCTTCTTCTTGAGTGTATCCTTGTGGAATCAACCTTGCTTTTTTTCTTACAATAATCCCTCTATCATCTAGTTTGTTTTTGTATAGCCATCTAGTTCTAATAGGATGTTGACCTTCAGGCAGATCAACTAGAGACCATACCTTTTGCTTTCTGAACTGTTGAAGCTCTTCTTGCATAGCTTCAATCCAACTATTGTCTTTTAAAGCAACAGTGATGTTTGGAGGGACCACTTGAGAAAGAAAACAACTGAAGAGACAAAGGTTGGCAGTACCACTTTGGCTCCTTGTAGTTCTCTTTGCTGTATTTCCAATGATGTTATTGATTGGATGAGTCTTATGGATTCTCATTGAAGGTGCTGATTCAACTGGTATAGATGATCCTAGATTAGTCATTTCCATTGCCTCATACTGATCCAACTCTGGTTGAGAGTTTAAGAAATAGTCAAAATGTTGAACATGAGCTGAAGGATCATGAGAGTCTTCTGTATGGGCTGCAGGAGCATCTCCAGTCTTGGTTTGCTGTTCTGTAGGAAATGCTTCGGATACATTTTGCTCTTCCATAGGAACTTCTCCGGAAGCATTTTGCTCTTCCATAGGAACTTCTCCGGAAGCATTTTGCTCGTCGTAAGAACTTCCCCAGAAGCATGTTGCTCTTCGTAGGAACTTCTCTGGATGATAAGTGAGGACATGATCATTTCCAATGTTTGTTGTATTCGCTTGAGAGCCTGGTTCTGTTGAAGGGACGGCATTCACATCTCCGGATGTACCATGTTCATTTCCAAATGTAGTATCTGCTGCTACTTAGGTGTTTTCACCCGAGGATGGGGGTATCCTTGGAGGATCAGCAAGTAAGGTTACTTCAGTCATATGAGGTGGAACAAATGGATAACTTATTGCATCAGATCCTGCATTATTCAAATGATCATAGTTAAATGATTAGGTAAAGCATCTATGTCAAACAACCATGATGAACCTTTAACTAACTTTGTAAATATAGTTTCATTAAAAGATACATTAGGAGTCTTTTCCACAATGTTATGTTGTGGAACATAAACCCTATATGATTTAGATGTTGAAGAGTATCCAACAAAGAAACCATCATATGCTTTTTCTGAAAATTTTCCTAATGAATCTTTTATGTTCAAAACAGTTACATGACATCCAAAGACTTTAAGATATCCTATGTATGGTTTTCTTTTAAATAAGAGCTCATAAGGAGTTTTGTTATGTTCTTTGACACTTAATGTTATGTTTTGAACATTGCATACAGTATTCACAGCCTCAGCCCAAAAAGTGATGGGCAATTGTGAATCAGCTAGCATTGTTCTAGCTGCTTCAATGAGAGTTCTATTTCTTCTTTCAGCAACCCCATTTGTTATGGAGTTCTTGGTGCACTAAATTGCCTTGCAATACCTTTGTTTCTGCAAAAGGAATCCAGTTCCAAATTGACAAATTCAGTACCATTGTCACTCCTAAAAATTTTAACTTTTGTATCAAGTTGATTCTCAATCTTGATCACAAAGTCCATTAATGTTTCTGATGTTTCACTCTTTTGTTTTAAGAAAAAGACCTATGTGAATCTTGTGAAATCATCAACTATCACCAAACAATATTGCCTTTTTCCAATGCTCATCATATTGGTAGGACCAAACACATCCATGTGAAGCAATTTGAGTGGTGTAGTATTAGTATTGATAATTTTAGATTTATGTGACACTCTATGTTGTTTTCCTTCGTAACAAGAAGAACAGTGAGTTGAGCAATGAAACTTTTTATTTGGCAATCCAATGACCAGGTCATTTTTCACCAATTTATTCATGTTCTTCATGTTAGAATGGACAAGTCTTCTATGCCATAATTGAGACAAATCTTCTGATAGTTTAGATATAAGGCATGTTTCATGTTTTACGAGAGAAGTGTTGTTCATATCCAAAACATAAGTGTTTCCTTTTCTTGATGCTTTGAGGAGGATCCATTCTTCTGGAACAATAAATCCTGGCTTAAGAATGTAACAATTAGTATTATCAAACAATGTGATATAATTTTGATCACAAATTTGAGACACACTAAGTAGATTATACTGTAAATTTTCATAGTAATTTACTTTCTCAAACTTGAGTACACCATTTGTTATCATCCCTTCATCAACAATTTACCTCCCATTTTATCCCCACCAAATTCCACATAAGAAGCATTATATGTTTGAAATCATGGAGAAGTGAACAGTTTCCTGTCATATGCCTGGAACAACCACTATCAACATACCACTTGTTGTTAGCTCTCTAATATTGATCCTGCATTCAGAAATAAATCAGTTAGAAGTGACAACCCAAGTCTAAATGATCTTGGGTTTGTAAACAGTGTCTAAAACTTTTACTCCTTCATGACTTAATCCTGAAGTTTCAGTATTAATTTCATATCTAGTTGATTCATTTTGATTTGATGATGGTGAGGATGATTCTGTTGAAGCTGATGTAGAAGCTTGGAGTCTTCTTTCTTAATTGATTCTTCCTTCACCTTATTTTTCTTGGTTGATATTTAGATTTATAAGATGAACCTACACTTTTGAAGGTTTCATCATCTTTTTCTTTTGATTGAGACACATGTGATCCCTTTTCAAAATGATCAAAGAAATTATCACTGGTGATTGACTTCTTCTTAGCCAAGTCCATCTTTTTGTGAGGTGTTTTGGATTGGCTTGATGTTGTTTTCTTCACAGATTTAGCATCTTCAGAAGATCTTTGCTTTGGTTTTGACTTTTGCTTTTGCTTTACCTTCTTTTGCTTTGAATCATCTTGACTTTCAGCCGATTGAGAGTCTGATTCTGTCAAATCAGTTTTTGACTTCTTTGTGCTTTTGCTTTTGTTCTTTTTGTTAAAATAACATTCCCGAGTTGAATGATTATTTTTGTTATAAATAGCACAGAATTTGTTGAAGTAACACTCTAAAGTCATATGATTGTTCATATTGCATATGGAATAGTAACCGCTGAAGTAGCAGTCTTCTGTATTGTGATTTGTCATATCACACCACTTGAATACATTTCTTCAGATTCCTCTTCATGCTCATCTTTCTTATTTTTCTTGTTCAGTTTGGGAGCTTTTGTTTCCTCTTTTGAAGAGCTTGATTTGTTCTTGATGTTCCTTGAAATATCAGCAATTGAATCTTTCTTGTCCTTTGATGACTTTTGTTGCTTCAGATTCAACATCTTTTGTTTGTTAACAGCTACTCTTTTTGGTACCTCATCCGTAGATTCAACTTTATTCTTCCGTAGAAGTTCTACGGATTCAGCAGACTTTGCTTTTCGCAGATCTTCTACTGAAGAATTTATCTTTTGTTTAGTTGATACTTGTTTCTTCTTACCTTTATCTGCATGGGATAAAAGTACTTCTTCAGTTGATCCGCAGCTATCAACTTCTTTTTGAAGATTCAGTTCTTGAAGTCCTTCATTGAGTTCAGCAATCCTCTTGCAGATAGTCTTCATCACGTTTCTCTACTTTGGAGGATATTGCAGCTTTGATTCTTCAAGTGCTCTTGGAATACCAGTTTTAATATGAACATTCTTACCAATGGTCATTTGATCAACATTAGGTTCATCAGAATCATCCAAGTCATCACAATTATCTTATTCAAATTTTGAATCATTTTGATATAAAGATTCTGATTAAGAGGATTCAGTTTCACTCACCTCAGCTTCATTGTTAATGTTGATTTGATTTGATTATGTTTCAAACTTGGTGCTAGGCACAAAATGATTTGACAGGGTGTTGGTCATTGTTGTAGGTAAAGATGTGTAATTATCATTCACAGATGGTGCAACAGCATTATAACCCAGCCCAGACCTTTTCTTTGATTCAATATGAGAATTTAGTAATTTCTCATATTGTTGAGATGATAATTGAAACTTCTAAAGTTTCACTTCAGTTGAAGCATGATCAGTCATGGATTTTGTTAAGGAAGTGGTCAGATGCTCAACTTGGGCTTTTAGGCTATAGTTTTCAGAAACAAAATTTTCTAAATCCTTTTGCAAAGAGTTAATTTTGATTTGATACAATTTATGTTCTTAACATGTAGTTCATTCAATAGTTTCTTTTACTTTGTTAGCCAACTGTTGAGCATGGACTCTATAATGTTCAACTTCCTCAACACATGTTGATGAACAGAACCTTTCTTTTACCTTTCTGGGCATTGGACATGTTGATGAACACAACCTTTCTTTTACCTCTCTGGGCATTGGAGGAACTTTGTGTTCCATATGAGCCATCAATGCTTGATTCTCTTCCAAGACTTCTTTTTCATACATACTCCAGTCACACGTTCCATCTTGAAGTATGATCAGCCCTGACTCTTTTGAATTGCTTGGTCCAGCTGATTCATTGGTGGTTGGGGGGATGTATTGATCAGTTGAGATTGTCTGTGTAGAGATCTTTGAGAGTTTGATTGTTGATGAGGTTCAGTCTGATGTTGCTGATGCTGCTGATGTTGTCTCGTCTCTGTATATGACTGTTGATTGCATTCTCTAGAGAAATGTCCATAGAGATTGCACTTGAAGCATCTTACCTTTGATTTGTCAACACCAATCTTTGATGTTTTACTAGCTGCTGCCTAGTTCTTGTTTCTCCTGAGATATTGCTTTGCTCTATAAGCAATCATTGCCATCTGCCATTGTAGGTCCATTTCTTCCACTACATCAGGATGTAGTTCTTCTAAGTCTTGTTAGCAGATATTTGCTGAAGTTAGAGAGCTTCCCAGATATGATTTAAAACTAGAATTAAAAGCTGCAAAGGTTGCTTTTTGTTCTTCAGAATCCAATATCACAGTGATTGGTTCTGACTGATTGTGTGAATGTGAAGACTTAGCTATTGCTGCAGTTGTATCTTTTCTCTCAGCAATTCTTCCTTTATCCATTTGATTTTTATCTTGAGATGATTTCTTTGAGGGTTTAGAAGCATAAAAGCTAACTTCCTCCTCATTATCACTCCAAGCACAAGATTTATCACTTTTATTGTTTGAAATAAATGCACTTCCAACATAATTTGTTTCTTTGAAGTGATAGGGTGAGACATGAGTTCTCACACTCTTGTTTCTTGATTTTTCATCCATTTCAAGAGCTTCCACTTTTGCAACCAGAGTATCTAAACCAGTTGACTTCAGATCTATTATGTTCTTGAACATGGATACTGTTTGCTTCCAACTTTCTGGCAAAGTGTGGAGCATTTTCTTGTTTAATTCCTTATTGGTATATTTCAACTCCAAAATATTCATCCCAGTTACTAACTGCATGAATCTATGAAGTTGTTGAGGAATTGATTCACCCTCAATATGATGAAATGTTTCATATTGTGACCTGGGGGTGTCTCTCCTTACGCTTCTGATCTCATCACTCCCTTCGCAGAGAGTATGAAGTATATTCCACAAGGAGTTTGTTGTTTTGTAGTTCTCACACCTGATCAATATCTCTTCAGGTAAAGCCATACTAAGCAAACTATATGCTTTGATATCAACTTTGACCTTTTTGACATCATCAGGTGATAGATCTTTGGTACTGATTGGTTGACTTTTGTCGTTATAATCCGGACCAAGGTGGGTGGAATATAAGGACCTTCAGTGATGGAGACCCATAAGTCAAAATCAGTATAGTTTACATGATTCCTAAACTTAATTTCCATGACTTGAAGTCTGCTTTTGTTTCCAACTTGGTGGGTAGTAAGATGATCCACTGAAGTTGCTCATGATGTAAATTGATGAGAATGATCAATTAGATCTGCTATTCAATTGATTTGAATATAAATACAAGTTAATCTAATTGAATGCAGTTGAACGACAAACAAGTTTCACAGAAAATTCTTTTAAAAACAGTAGATCTAATACAGCAAAAACTAATAAATCTACAAGATTCAAAGCAATTAAACACAACTAACACTGATAGATCAATTGATCTAAATCAATGAGCACTTGGCTTTGATACCATCTGTGAATCCAAGGATCGCAATCAGGAATTATCAGTGTCGGTTGATGGCAAGTCAACGTTTGCGGAATCAATGTTAATTTGGTTTAATTGTTTGTAATAACTTTAATATCAATAAATATTCAAGAACACACTAACAGAAACACAATTAATGAATAATATGTATTTCATTAAAATATATAATGATTACAAAATAATGAATGAATGATATCAAAGTTTGTTATGATGTGACGGCTACTAGGGTTGATTGAGAGACGGTGATTGTCGTATTGCTATTGTTGTTGTTGTTCAATCAATCGTCTAACACAATCATCTTTGAATAGAAACCTAGGATCCATATATATAGACTATGATGTTTCTGTTATAGGAAACACCGGATCTCTTGGGATTTGATTTGTATCAGTTAAGGAATCATTGGATTTCTTGGGATTTGCATAACTGCCTTGTTGACTTGTTGACTTGTTGACTTATAACACTTTCATTATACAAGTGTTTGGACTCCGCAGGAATAGTGTGTTCCGTAGGAATTTGTTCTTCCGTAGAAGTCTTGTCCTTCCGTAGATATTTGTTCTTCCGTAGGAATCTTGTTCTTCCGTAGATGTTTTGTTCTTCCGTAGGAATCTTGTTCTTTCGAAGCAAACTTGTTCTTCAGTTCTGGTTGTTCATCCGCAGAGGATCTTCGGATGTAATGTTACTTGTAAGAAACATATCTACGGAAGAACAAAATTTTCATCCATAGATGTTTCTTACACTTGGTCAATTTCATAAATTGACCAAGAATAATGTTTGTACCTGCAATTATCCATAACACACATATATGGGTTAGCATATATAATTAATGTATGCATAATAAATGACAATTACAAATATTTATTACAAGAATTGATTAAAGTTCTAAGCCTATAAGTCCTAGATCTAACAAAACGTGAATGTGTAAAGCCCAAGAAAATAGGTAACGGAAATCCGTTCTCAACCTTCAACCGTCAAGACAAAGACATGAGTGGAACTACCTCTTCAAGCAAAGAGACAAAGGCCTTGATTGCTCAAGGTGATGAAGGGCAGGATTGGACCTTCAGTTTTATGTCTCCGAGTGAATCAAACATTGCATGTGTCGAGGGATTGGATGATGGCTCTGTGAGGCAAGGTGAAATCATAGTTGAACAAGTAATGTCAGAGAATGAAGAAGCTGTGAATTTGGTAAATGACCTGATTGAAGAAAAACTCAGAACGACATGTTTGGAATCTCCGGCATCCAAAGAGTCTAGCTATGCATTGATGGTTGATTCAACTGATTCTTCACAGGTAAGTACGAAAGACCAACTTTTTGAAAATCATGCTTGTATTGAATGTAACAAATTTAGAGAAAGCATTGATTTGAAATTTGCTAGGTTATTAGACCATAATGATAGCTTAGTAAATGATTTACAACTGTGCACAGAAGCTAATCGTATTTTGAAACAAAATGAGTGCAGTTATAAAGAAAAAATAGAACTTTTAGGTAAACAACTAAAGCAAACCGAGGTTGTTGCTTTTAATCAAGCTAATGATATAAAGTTTTATTTAAACTCTTTGGAAGAAACACAGAAAGAAAAGGCAGTTTTAGAAGTCAAAGTCAATTCCTTAAAATAAAAACTGCATAGTTGGACCAGTTCTTCTCACATAGTTCAACATTTAGTGAAAGAGCAAAATAATAGGAAAGGGTGGGTTACAAACTAGTTCCACCACCACATGAGATCATGTTAAATACAAAATGTAGACCTGTAAATAAAAACCCAATTAAGGATCATGTGGTGTCCACTCCTCTGGTTAGTGATTCTGATTCCACGGGTGAACCGGTGAAATCTATCACAAACAGAAGGAGGCTACTTTGAAATCAAAAGGAAAGATGCCTGTTGACAATTTAAATGATGCATTTAAAAGGGTTAATGTAAGGTTAGGTTCACGAAAGTCTATTTCAGAACCCAAACTGACTAAACAAGTTAACCACACACATGTTAGTCATCAAAGTCCAACCAAAGGGCATGTTAAAAATGTTCAAAACGTCAAATCAATAATTTTGTTAATAAAAGTGATACATCTAAACGAGAAGTGACTAAATCCAACTAGACACATGTCACATCTGTATCAAATTCAACCCCACATAAACAGTTTCCTCAACATGTAGAAGGGAGATCATGTTACAGTTGTGGAAAGAGAAGACACATTTCTTCTAATTGTCCTTATTATCAGACTCCCAGACAGAAAATTGAACTTTATGATACAAAACCAAGTTCTTCGAAAAGAAGTTCTATTACTCCACCAAAAAGAATTAATGAACCTAAAGTTCAAATTGTAAGCTAGTCGTCTGTTTATCACAAACAGGCCTTACACAAAACTGGCTTATGGAAAGAAAAGTCAAGTTCATTGTCTGATAATGAGAACAATATGCAGAATGATATGCCCTCACCCTCAAATGGATAATGGGTTGAGTTTATGATGTGTGATTCCTCTGGGTCACCCAAGCTAGTTAAGGCTTGGGTCCCAAACCTAAACTGATCTTTTCCTCTGAATGTGCTGGGTGTCCGTTACAAATACCTGGATTGTTGATAGTGGAACATCTAGGCAAATGACCAGGAACTTGTCTCTCCTTTTAAATGTCAAACAAATTAAAGGAGGACATGTATCATTTGCTGGAAATAAAGGAGGATACATCACCGCTCAAGGCGAAGTGGGAAACCAGAAAGTCAAGTTTGATAAGGTCAACTACGTTCAACAACCATAGAATAATTTGCTTTCAGTCTCCCAGATCTGTGACAAAGGATTAAAAGTTGTTTTTGACAACAAGAAGTCCTATGTATCGAAGAAGGACTACATTATCCTGAAGGACAAAATCTTATTGTTAGCTTCAAGATAAATGACCTATATGTCTTGGATTTATCAAAAGCCTCCACAACCGACCATAAAGTCAATGCTTCTTGTCAAAGGCAACAAAGAGGGACTCAATCTCCTGGCATAGGAGAATGGGACACATCAATCCATAGAAGATGAATCATCTGATCCAGAATTATTTAGTGAATGAAGTAAATGTCAAGAATTTTCAACTTCTGGATTTTTGTGTAGCGTACAAGAAAGGTAAACAGACCAAGAAGTCTCACAAGGAAAAGAAAGTAAATTCCATTAACCTCCCTCTCGAACTTCTACACATGGATCTGTTTGGTCATGTCCGCAACAAGAGCATCGCTGGTGATTTGTATTGTTATGTAGTCACTAATGATTACTCAAGATTTTCTTGGATAATGTTCCTGAAATCCAAATCAGAGTCATTTGAATCTTTCAAATAGCTAGTAACTACATTGGAATCACTCTACAAGTTGAAAGTGAGACAGATTCGATCAGACAATGGCACGGAGTTCAAGAACCAGTGGACGGAGGCGTTCTGCAAAGAGAAGGGAATTGTACACTAGTTCACATCTGCCTACACTCCACAAATGAACGGAATTGCTGAACAAAAGAACAGGAGCTTGATAGAGACAGCAAGAATGATGCTAGCCGACTCGAAACTGCCCATCCAATTTTGGAACGAGGCAGTTGCCAATGCATGTTACACCCTCAATCGAGTCTTGGTGGTCACACGTCATGGTAAAACATGTTATGAGTTGCTCCAGCGAGGTAGACCTAATCTGGAGTATCTCGAACCATTTGGCGCACCATGTACGCTGCTAAAGAAAAATCAATTAGGGAAGTTCAGTGAGAAGGCTGAAGAAGGGATCTTGCTAGGATACAATATACCAGACAAGAGAGTTATAACAACTCAACGGGTCGAGTAGAAGCGTGGTGCAACATTGACGTTCAGAGATACACCACCCCCCATTGCTGGAAAGGGACCCTCGTTCTTCTTCGACTATGATGATTCTTTATGTCCTTCAACATCCCTCCCTCCCTTCCTGAAGATAAGTTATCAACAAGAATGATGTACAATGTCTTAAACACCACCGTCACTAGACTCGACAACATCAGTTCCACAAGGTGAATCTTCTAGTCATTTAGGGGGAGCACTTGATGTAAGCGACTCCTCCTCTGACGATGAAGAAGTGGAGACTGAACAGGTGGACCAGGAGGAACAGGTTCCTGCTATTGAAAGTACACAAGCATCAGATGTTGATGCCTTTGACACATCGAAACCTCACACTCCAATGGCTACAGATACTGAACCGAGAATTCAAAGTAGTTGTTCCCACCTTGACTAAATGTATATAATCCTCTGGACAACGTCATAGGGGATGTACAATCGGGAGTACAGACACGAAATGAGCTATACTTAGCTGATTATGCCTCAGTCATGGAAAACGATATCTTCATGACGGTGCTTATCAATGTTTTGTGTCTCAATTTGAGTCAAAATATGTAAGTGAAGCCTTAAACAATGAGGCATGGGTTAGTGCCATGCAAGAAGCACTCCTACAATTCAAGAAGCTAGGAGTATGGACACTGGTGGATAGACCAAATGGTGCTAAGGTAATTGGCACTAAATGGGTCTTGAAATGCAAGAAAGATGACCAAGGGGTCATAATCAGAAATAAGGCTCGACTTGTGGTTCAAGGTTTTAGACAAGTCGAAGGCATTGACTACAATGAAGTGTTTGCACATGTGGCTAGAATGGAAGTAATCCGTATCTTCCCAGCCTATGCATCTTACATGAAGATTAAAGTTTATCAACTAGATGTCAAAAGTGCATTCTTTCATGGTGAAATCCGTGAGACAGTCTACGTCAGTCAACCCAAAGGATTTGAGGATCCTTATCATCAAGACAGAGTTTACAAACTGAACAAGGCTCTCTATGGGCTCCATCAAGCCCCTAGAGCCTGGTATGAGAAGCTCTCAACTCATCTAGTGAAACACGGTTTTCGCAGAGGAGTGATTGATTGTACGTTATTCATCAAATAAAAAGACAGTGATTTACTACTGGTACAGATATATGTAGACGACATAATCTTTGGTTCCAAGAATGAAGAATTATGTAAAGAATTTGAATTTGTAATGAAAGCAGAGTTTGAGATGAGTGCGATGGGGGAGATGAAGTTCTTTCTAGGATTACAGGTGGATCAGACACCAAAAGGAATCTTCCTGCATCAGAGTAAATATGTAAGGGACATCCTCAGTCAGTTTGACATGGAGAATGCTTCAGCTGCTGGAGCTCCACTTTCCACGAACCACGATATGGCACCCGACGAAATGGTGATCTGGTTTATGCTACAATGTATAGAGGAATGATTAGATCCCTTATGTATCTCACAGCTTCTCGTCCTGATATCATGTATGCCACATGTCTTTGTTCTAGATATCAGCCAAAACCAAAAGTAAATCATCTTATTGGTGTGAAACGGATTTTTCGCTATATGAAGGGTACTCCAACACTCGGGTTGTGGTATCCTCATGATGATGATTTTGAGCTTACAGCTTATAGTGACTCCGACTATGGTGGTTTGCAAGATGAATTACAAGTCAACTTCTGGAGGTTCTTAAATCTTTGGTAGATGGTTAGTCACCTGGTAGTGTAAGAAGCAGACATCGGTTGCTCTATCAACTTGTGAAGCGGAATACGTTGCTGCTGCAAGTTGTTGTTCGCAGATCATTTGGATTCAACAACAAATGCACGACTACGGTTTGCAATTCTCTAACACTCCTATCTTTGTTGATAATTCTGCTGTGATTGTTGTCACCAAAAATTCAGTCCAACATCCTAAAACTAAACATATCGGTATTAAATATCACTTTATACGTGACTGTTTTGAAAAGCAATTAATCGATGTGGTTAAAATAAATACGAATTTTCAACGCGCCGACCTCTACACAAAAGCATTTGATAAACCGAGGTTATATATCTTTTAGAGGTTAATGGCATGAAAAAGAAAAGTGATGTGATTTTAGAGGAAGAAAGTGCATAGTCTGACATGTTTTTTATTTTATTTTATTTTATTTTCCTGTTTATTAAAATCCAAAAACATAAAAATATTTTCGATTTTAGAATTTTAGGGGAGAATAGGTTAGATTAGTATTAAAAGTTGTTTTTTTATTTAATTACTTAAAAAAAGAGGGAGGAGGGTAGCTTAGCTAAAAGGAATGAAATCAAATCTATGAATGATAGTACACAGGGAACAAAGTGTTGGGACTTTAAAAGATTTTAAATGATTAAAGATGCAAAATTCTAAGTATAAGTCTGAGAAGTCTAAGAAAAATAAATGGAAAAATGATAGTAAAACTATTATGCTACGGAGGTAACATAGAGAAATTAGACCTAGAGGTTGCTAGTTCATTATATGATATGTCAGTAGATTCAACATAGTAGATGATTAGACCTCATTGGTCGTTTATAATTCAAACTAAGTTGTTCAACTTGCTGTGGGTTCCCATCTTATCCTGGTTAACACAATCAAAGCAGTTCCAATAAGGGGTGAGGAGCAAAATAAATGCCACAAATGTGTGTTGACGACCATAAAATTGAGCAAAACACATGGAAAAATGCTAAATGCAATCAAGCTAATAACTTATGTTATTGGTGCGTTATGTGCAAAAAGAAAATAAATGCTCTAACAAGAAGATAGATTGTGTGTCTCTCTGTTGTGCGGTGGCACTGACCTGAGGATAAGCATAACCTAAATATTCTAGAATTCATTGTCTTTTGCGCCTCTCTGTTATGCGGTGGCACTGACCTGAGGCTTGGCATCTCTTTGAAAGCTCTTAGAATAGTTTCTTCTTGTCAAATACCCATAGACCGCTCAAAAATCTCCTAAGTAATGTTGATTACCATATAAGTGTGGGATCCACAAATGCTCGTTGAAAGAATTAAACCGTAACTCATCACCAATGTGTGTCAAAAATCTGTGTATGGATTTAAGAGGACAAGTATACTGACAATCATCGTGAGCTGCAGTTCTTGAAAGTCAAAATCATTGTGTGCATCTTATAGCTCTAGTATGATTTCCTAAAATTGCTATTGACTCTCGGTCAAAACAAGAATCTAGGATCAAAATGGTTTATTAAAATGTTCCAAAGGATTCTGATATACCTGTATGATTCCATAATGAATCGTACTAGAAATGATAAAATAGACTTGAAGTTGCCCTGTCCAGGAAGTAAAATCGGTTAGAAGTACTCTAATAGGTTTAAATCCATCTCCAATCAAAAATACAAAAATATATCTTGTTTCATTTTTAAACTTCAAGATGTTTTATTTAACTGTTAGTTATTTGTTAGTAAAAAGTCAGACTATACATCTGGATTCAATCTGTGAATCACTCACTAAAATTGGTCATGTTTGAGGTGACCAATCGGGTCTTAAATTTAAAAGGATCACGTCTGAGGTGATCAACAGTTTTTCAAATTAAAAAGATCATGTCTGAGATGATCATCGGTCATAACGTCTTATCAATAGTTAACAGGTTAAGTGTTTGAAAGTGCATGAGGTCAAACTCATAAGTCTTAGCCATTCGCATGAATGGACCATAAGTATGGACCAATCACACGATTGGATCATGAGTATGAGCCAATCGCACAATTGAACCATACGTATGGACCAGACGTACAATTGGACCATAAGCATGAGTCAATCCATACGATTGGATCACCAGAATGAACTGATCGCACGAATGAATATGACCGATTGAGCCAGTTGCACGACTAAGCCCCAGTCGCACGAATGAAGCGGGCGAATAGGGCCAGTCGCATGACTGTAGGTAAACTCAGTATAAATATAGGGGAGTCGGTTGCACATTCTCATCACCCCTCAATCGCTCTCAAGTCGCACGAAAGCACCGTTACTCTGCCAAAATTTCATTTTATTGATTTAGCATCGTGTTTGTGATTCTAACGTGTACTCACTGTCTCTACAGGTAATGTGCAACCAAAATCGATGTCAATGTCCCGTCTAACCTAGCCTTAATGTCTGAAATTGCCCAAAACAAGAACTTAGACATGATCTTCAAAATATACCACTAAAATGGACTTAATCGTTGATTGAAATAGTATTAGGTGTTATTTTGAATGTTTACGAGTGTAGTGAGCCTAAACTCAACATTTAACATCAAGTTTAGACCACGAACTGAATTTAAAGTGTCGAACAGAGACTTATGCGAATGGACATGCTAATGAACTTCAATTGCACGATTGAGCTAGGCGTATGACTCAATCGCACGAATGAACCATGTGTATGAGTTCAGTCGCACGACTGGTTCAACCGCATGGGACAGTATACGACTAAGCCCAATCGTAGGCTCAATCGTACGACTGAGCTCAATTGCACAACTAAGACTCAGTCTCATTATCCATTCAAACGAGAACAAAATGATCAAGATCATTAAAATTCAAATGTCATCTGTTTACACAAATTCTAACGTATATGTATCTTGTGTTATACAAACATGACTAGTAGATGGACTATGAGCACGAATCACAACATCTGTGCTCATCTTGATGCCACATATGTGGAACGCTTATGAGTTCAGTGGGATTATTGCATTTTGTGCAAATCGAAGATCTTCAAGGCCATCTCTATGCCTTGAACACCATATAGATCGATTCAGCAGGCTTTCTGGGAAAGTGATGTAGTAGACAGGTCCGGTGAGCCTCATCGCATTCGAAGTTTATTTTTGGTCAAGAGATCGAGATCAGTGAGGACGATCTGAGGAGGGTTTTGGAGTTGGGTGATGATGGTGACTGCCTAACCAGGCTACATCCACTGATGGTTCGGGGATGTTTTCTTAGGATCAAGTACACTAGGGACATTAATGTTGGTGTGCTCAACAAGAGCAACATGTGCCCCCGGTTCAAGTATTTGGCCCATGTTATCTCAAGTGCATAGCCTCAAGGAAAGGAGGCTTTGATGAGATATCTGATCAGATCCAGAACGCTTATGTTGCTCGGGTACTGAATCATCCATTCAATTTCTCTCGGATGATCTTCACGTACATGGTAGAGAATATAGAGGCCAAGGGCAAGGAAGGCTTCTATATGTATCCACGTTTTCTGCAGTTGATTATTGACTAGAAGCTTCCTTTGCTACCAAAGGAGAGAGATGATGTTGTCATTCTTGAGGTTATGGATGATACGACGTTCGGGAGGATGAAGGTGTACCGGGGCAAGAAGGTGAAGCCCCCACTGAGGAGATTGTTTGGGCATCTGGCCGGGAAGACTACGTGGCACCTGCTCGCAAGAAGTGACGTCATGATGACAATGATTCAGACACTAAGCCCATAGTTTTACCCACTGACGATGACGATGACAATGACGGTGAAGATGGGGGAGATACTGGCCCCACTCCATTTAGGGCCACTGCCACTGATATATCATCTCCACCATCCACTCAGGGTGGAACTGAGAGGGTTGCGTTCCATCAAGACTTCCTGCCAGATGAGGAGGAAGAGTCAGATGAGGAGTCGCTGGTAAGGACAGTGGGCAGTAAGGTTGTTACCATTGAGAGAGGGATTACGGTGGTTGGTGGACGCCAAGGTGAGTCCAGGGATGCTACTACTAAGGTGACTAATCCATCATACATCCCTGACCAGCCCATCAACCCAAGGGGAGCATCCTCTTCTAAGGGCTCGAGGAAGAAGTGGATGGCTCAGCCCCATGGCATGAAGAGTAAAAGAAGGAGGATTTCCCTAATTGCCACCACATCCACCACCTCTACCACAACTACCACCACTACTACCAAACCTCCTATCACCACTACCACACCTCCTACCACCACTACCACACCTCCTACCACCACTACCACAGCCACCCCTTCACCATCCACTCCCATTCCACCTCCCATATTCACCACATCCACCACCACTACCACCACCCAATGAGCCAGGACTTCTGCTCAAGTCCCAATGAGCCATGGATCCACTCTGAGTCAGAGGAATAGCTAGCCAATCTCAACCAGATTCTGCTAAAGCTGCTGGCCACAAATGAGCAAAGAGTTGCACAGCTCAACCAGCTTATGGAGCTTAATGCTGCTCAGGCTGAGCATATTACACAGCTACAGGAACAGAATGCATATTTTGTTCAGAGGATAAAGGAGCTAGTGAGAAAGAACAAGAAGATCATGCTCAGGCTTAAAGGATCCAAAGATGAGCCTTTAAAGATCAAGGAGCCTCGTCTTCAGGTCCTCCAGCTAAAAAATTGACCGATCAAGATAAAAGTAAAGATTAGATGTTTGTATTTAGAAAACTTTTATACTTGATTCGTATATTACATTAATGTAATTTATGATTATCTATGTTTATCTATGTTTAAATGTCTTGATTAACTACTAATGATTGATGTGTTAAATATTTAAATCAAGTAGATAAAACTTCATAGTAAGATGAATATGATATTGCTCCCTTTCAGCAAATCAAGTCTCAATTTACTATGATTCTTGATTTGCAAGGAATTATGAGAAGGTTAGTGAGCTACACTCATGAAGAAGGAGAAATTATACACGATTTGACCGACGAGCAACTTGCTGAGATGTTCAGACTGAATCCTGATGAGCTTGTCAAAGACGCTCCAAAGGTCGATATTATGAGTGATGATGAACTAAACAATGTTGATGAAATAGAGATAGAGGATGTCACGTCTGATCACTATCCAAAGTACACTGACCAAGAGGGAAATGTGATCCCTAACTTGGGTGACACTCTAACCGTGCTATATTTGAAAATCTAGATGAAATGGAGAAAGAAAAAGATAAGGATGAAAGCCAAGCCCAAGCCTCGGATGCAGATGTTGATATAAAGAAGGCTGAATGGGTAGCTTGTTTTGCTAAAATAAGAGCCCAACGCACAGCTCAAAAGCAAAATGCCTACACCAAACTCTACAAGGTCAAGACACATCAAAAGGTGTCTTGCAAGATCATAGCGTGAGCGTATTTTGAGGACTTAAACATTTATGTTGTAAAAAGGGAGAAGGCAATAGAGTACTTCAGGTATCCTCATGATCTGAAGACTCTCTTAGGCTTTGAGCTCAACCAACTGGCATGCTTAAATCTACTGTATGCTGATCCCAGAAAGATGTCATGTTGTTTGAGTCTGCATTAAAGAAGGAATACCACACTAGGTGGGTGAACTTCATACCTCAACAAGCGAAGAGGTTTATTCGCAAGTCTGAAGTGGATCCCATATCTGGAAAGCCTAAAGTAGTGTTGAAGTGGAGTCCACCGCGCATGATTTCAAAGATTCCCTTACGGGAAATGCCTCAGGACTTCACTCCATATTTCAATGGTGGTATTATGACTGGAGGACGGGTGAGTGTATATAGTTCTAAACAGAGAGGGAAAAATGGAAACTGTCAGGGTATTTGACCCAATGTGGCTTACCAACTTGTCAGCTGAAGATGTCTACACTTTATACAAGTGGCCACTGTTCTATGATGCGTAGGATTATACAAGCTCTCCAATTCCATAATGTGATACATCTCTGCTTTGCGTTTGAAATACACGCAGGAGTCACAAGAGAGGAGAAGTACAAGAGGTTTGAGGAGCTTATGAAGGATGTCAGACTTTAGAGTAAACTAGGTCCAAGGAGGAGTTTGTTGATACATATGTCCCTAGTTTATGTGCTTAATGTAAAAGTCTGTTATGGCTTACATATGTGTAATGAAACATTGTAATAATATATGATTTGTGTTTTGATGTTTACTTATATCTAATTCATATATAAACTTATTATATAGGTTTGAAGTTGTTATATGATGATTCATGCTAATGGACCATACTTATGGACCATACGCATGAATACATCATACTAATGAACCAATCGCATGACTGAACCAGATGACTGGATCCGTTATACAAGTGAGACATAAGATTGACTCAGTCGCACGACTGAACTTTCAATCATGCGTATGAATCAGTCGCATGGGTTAGTCTCACGACTGAACCATGCTAATGGTTCAGTCGCACGAATGAAGACTAGAAACCTATAAATACCACTTAATTCGTGGAAAAATAAGACTTTTGACACATACTCATAACTTAGCCGTCCAAAGGGTCCATAAAGCCTACTCCAAGTTCATAGTTAGCATCTGATCTTTTTCTACTCATTCTTAACGTTTCTTTAATCGTTAGATTGATCGAGATTGCGTTCTCACTAATTGGATCACCAATCAAATAGGATTCCGCACTATTTGATATGGTTTCACGCATAATTATTAGTACTCCGTACGTGCATGGTCCTTAACAATTATTCAATAGATTATTTTGGTCAAGTCGTTATTTAACTTATTATTAAACTTATTTATTTTTCAGACTTTAATACTGCGCTACTTATTTATCAATTATTATAAATTGAATATTATTCAATTCTTTAATAATTTACTACCATCTTCTACCAATGATTTAACCAAACCATTTTATCTTATTTGCATCAAATATATATATATATATATATATCATTGTTTAACCCAATTATCAAAAACCCCAAATTCTTATAATTAACCCTAGGTTTTGTCGAATCATCTCTTGAACTTAATCGTTTATAACTTAATCTTGGAACATACATGATTAGGTAATCAGTTAAGGAATCGGTTGAGCAATCTACTTCTTATTTTTATTATCTAAAGATCATCTTATATCATATGAGTTTTCCATACCCCATTTTATTTTTATTTCACTTCTTTTATGGTGAAGCATGTTAACCGTATAAATGCACACTTGTAAAACATTTTAATATTTGTAATGCACGTGCTATTCATCTTGTAAATTTTGTCATGATTATTTGAGATTATGGTGAGCATTATATGATAGTCATCTTGAAAAAGCAAATCATTAACTATTGCTAGCCTCTCAACGTCATAGATATATGGGCTTAACGAGGCTATTTGGTGCTAAAGCCGAGGTTATTGCCGATTCCTGATGACATTCTTATTCATCATGGGAATCAAGTACACTTAGCTATCGTATATCTTATTGTGGTCAATCTTTTTTCAAGGTTTGATTGTATCATTATGCTATCTATATTCATGCATCATTTCTTAACCTATGACATGAATTGCGTTTTTAAATTTATTTATATGTATGTACAACTCTTGGAAACTCACCAACATCAATTTTTGACCTTATTTTTTAACTGTTTCAGGGAATGCCCAAACTTAATTGTTGATCTTGAAAATTGGATAGATCTAGGATTGGATCTAGAAATAATAAAGACTTATTATTAAATTGGAATGTTTAAACTTGGTGTTATGTTTTGAATGTTTGATTGAGACTTTTGTGGTTGTAATGTTACAATAATAACCTATGCTTAATTATATTTACACTTGAAGGTAACGTTGTGTGGCTTTGAACAGTCATAACCCTCACATCTCAATGTTTTTGTTGTTAAGGTTGGGGTGTGATAGTTCAACATGTGTTAATCGATAGTCATTTAGCACATGTTGTTCAGCAGTTGATTCAGAACTTGGCAGAAATCGATAGTTAGCAGCCAGTGCTAAATTATTGAGTTTTTGGTAGCTTTATCCTGTTCATAGATCAAAAAATTTCCCTTAGGATGATGCTACCAAAAATCTATCTTTATCCCTCGAGCATCCTTGTAACACTCGGTTACTTTAGTCAACAAAAAGAAGAAGAAAGAAAAGAAATAAAGCTAAAGTTGAGGGATCAATTTTACCAAAAAGGACAAAAATTTGGAAGAGTGGATGTATAAGGGCATGGCTGCCCACACCATTCTCCGATACACCCCTTTCAATCGGTTTTGAAAGGGAGAAAAGGCTGAAAGCTTCGGGTTTCTTGGAAATTAAGTGCAAAAGTGAAAGTCAAGCGGGTTTATGGGAAGCTATACCCGAAGAGGTTGTTAATGTGAGTTCTAGGACCTCTTTTTTACACGTTTTTGACTGATTTTGGGGCTGGAATGTATACATAAACTTTTTGGTTGTGATGGGTGTTGAACCCGTTCATGTGTGTGTTTGGGTGTGTGTGCGAATGGGTGGGGTTCGAATTTAAGCAGGTTATGTTTGGATGATGTTATAGTCATGTTTCTAAGGCTTAGAATGGTTGGATTAAGCTTAGAACAGGTTAGAAAAAGGTTGGAGGCCGAAATCTGCAGTTCAAGTTTGAAGAGACTGCATTCTGCACCCAGCTAGGGCTTATGCGACTGGAAGTGCATGCATCCGAATGGCATGTGATTGGAGGCCATACGGCCGAAAGGCATGTGATTGAAGTCCATGCGCCTAAATGCTATGCGACTGAGGGTCATATGCATGGAATTTATGCGACTGAAGGCTATGCGATTAAGAGTCCATACGCCCCATAGTGCCCATGCGTCTAGAGACTCTCCATACGCCTAAGTGTTCATTCTCCCCATAGTGTCCATACACCTAAGTGTTCTCATGCGTCTGGGAGGCCATGCGACTGTGTAGTGCCCATACGCCCAAATAGGGCTCATGTGCCCAAAATAACTTAGTTATTTTCTGATTTTCGGGGGAAAAGTGTAGATGTAGGCTTTGACTTAGGAGGTTCCCGGAGGTTCATGTAAGTTGACTTTTGAGGTCATGGATGATATGATGGTTATGTATGTATGATGTGCCTTGTATGGTGATGTTGTATGGTCATGTTTATATTCCTTATTTTGTGTGATTATTTTCCCGTGGCTTTACGTTAAATGTTAATCAATGAAACGAAAAGTATTATGTAACGTAAAGTGGAAGATAATGAAAATAGGCACGTAATGAAAGAATGCATGCACTAATGAATGAATGAAAGTAAGAAAGGCTTGCAAGCAAATGTATGGAGGTTCACACCAATGAAGGGTGTTAGCTCAACCGTGTGTGGTTATTTTAACCCCGGAAGGATGCATATTGGGGTTTGATCTGTGTGATTAAGCAAATGTATGGAGGTTCACACCGATGAGGGTGTTAGCTCAACTGTGTGCGGGTAATTACCCGAAGGATGCCCACTGGCATGCAATCCTGTGATTGACCATATGTATGGGACCATTGCCGTTACCCTAAGTACTGGAGTCAGCTTCGTGCACAATATTCGGGTCTAGAAAATACCTCAAGCCCAGTACCCGCTTTATGCATGGACGATGGGGTGAAGCACAGGCGGGTCGAATGAAGTAAAGATTTAATGATGAATGTATGGATTGCCGACGAAAATGAGATCTAATGATATTATCTATGTGTATGTATAATGCATGATCACGTCGATTGTTGTTAGGATCAGTGATCTACGTTTGATTGATTAGAGAGTATAGCAGCGGAATTCTAACAATGAATTAGCCAATTCACAAGAACGAAAAGATATTCAATGAAGAACAAAACGGTTATAGATAGAGAGAATTCTGCAGATAAATTTCATTCAATATTCGCTTTCGTGGTAACGGAATGTCACACTTACAATTAGGTCGACACCTCTTATATAAGAGATGTGACGTCTGCTGATGTCACTTGATAGTGACATCTAACAGAATTATTCCAACTGAAACACAACTACTGAAGATGTCAAAACAGCTGACATCTTCTTACAAAAATACTAAGTGTTATCAGTTACTACAACTACTGAAAAACATAAAACTACTGACACTACAACGACTGAAGAACAAGCTCTTCAGTCGTTTTACAAAACTACTGAAAGTAAAAACATAAAACTACTAATATCACAACTACTGAAGAAGTACTCTTCAGTTGTTGTGACAAACTACTGAAACTTCAGTACTTGGTCTTCAGACTTGAACTTCAGACGTTTCATCAGCTGATGACTTCAGTAGAAGTCATCAGCTGATGTCTTCAGTCTTTGTCTTCAGACTTTGTACACCAGTTGTTGATCTTCAGCACTTGTAGACTCTTCAGCTGTTGTACTTCAGTACTTTGGTCTTCAGCTTCAGCACTTGTGTTCTTCAGCTGTTGAGCTTCAGCACTTTAGTCTTCAACTGTTGAAGTCTTCAGTACTTGATCTTCAGCTGTTGAAGTCTTCAGCACTTGTCGAACTGCTGATGAGCCTTCAGCAGTTGTTGTGATATCATGTGGGACTTAGAAGTTTTCTGATCTGGCTCATTGTTTCTTTTGGTCCAACAAACTCCCCCTGAACCAATGCAGCCAAAACCTCTAATTGATTTATTTTCCCACTTATTGTTGGCAGAATGGTTGGTCTTTTTCCTTCTTGATCAGTTAGAAGATGACCCATATAAGCACTGGCCTGGGAAGAAATCTCAGAGATCTGTTTGGCAAGGTATGAATGGGAACTCTGTTTTGGGGAACTGGAACAGAGGTTGTTATCCCATTCATGAGATTTACTTCCCCATGATGAGTCTGTACGACTCTCGAACATAGCCTCAAGGAGAAAAACTTGTTCCTCCTTAGAGAGTTCTTCTACTCCTCCTTCAAAGAAGAACTCTGGACCATAGTACTCAGATAAGTACTTTACAGTCCTGCCATTCTTAACTCCACAGTAGTTACCTCCCTATAGACAAATTCATCAGGATGAGTGCCCTCAAGGAGTAACTGGAGCTCATTCTTCTTAATGTCTTCAAGCTTCTTATATAATAACCCCTTTTTGATCAATCTTGTTTTCCAGTAAGGCTTGAGGGGTCATTTTTATTGATGAGCCTTCTTGAATTCATCGATTATTTCCATGGTGAGACTACAATGGCCAACATGATTGTAGAGTCTATTGTTTTTCTAACCTGGCCATTGTATCTATGAGGAATGGATCTTTTGTGGATTCTAGAACTCACTTGGGGTCTGGCCATACTCTCACTCTCTCCTTTTGATACTAAATGTGTGTCTGAGAGTGTACAGCCTCTGAGCATGCCCTTTCATGGCTTGTATAGATGATGACTGAGGAAATTCCTTGTCAACCATCTTCAGTAGTTGCTCATCGTGTGCTTCTGCTGTTCTTCATCTTCTATTTTGACTCTAACCGTTTCCCTTTGTGAGTCAGGTGTGATCATGAGTTGACTCCTGGGTTCTGGTAGCCTTAGAACAGCAGAGAGTGGCAGACTATCATCTTCATCCTCTTCTTCTTCATCTTCTTCTATCCTCAGCACCCTTCTCCTCCTTCTAGGTGCATCACTGGATGATGGTTGGGTTGGTTTTTGTGGTAAAGGAATTGGTTTTGAAGGTTGAGGATGTTTGGATTTGGGTTTTGAGATTGGTTTGGAGATTTGAGGGGTAGGCTGTTTTTGAGTGGGTGATTGGGAAGGTTGTTCAAGCATTTTGGTTGTGAGTTTGGCTTTTGTGAGTCTTGCCATTTCAAACTTTTTCCAGCCCCAGCCTCATCAAGTGCTTCAATGATTATCCCTTATGAAATTGCTCAGACAAACAGATTCTGGTGGCTATAGCCAGAATGCTGTCTCTGGTCCATGAACGAATCTCCATCAGTGATCTTCCTAAGTATTTGGCTATGAATCGAATCATGATCTCCAATCTCTCTTTTCCTAGCACATTGTACCCAGCCCATCTTTTTGAATTTCCTCTACTTCCAACCTCCTGATCTCACTGTCTAGTGTGGCTGTATCAAAGCCTTGCTTGAAGAGTTGCTCAATGATTTTGTCCATGGATCGGCTGTGTGTTCATCTGCATCTTTTACAGCTCTTCCAAGGATTTTTCTTCAGCATTCGTTGATCACCAGCACTTTTCTTTCTTTTGTAAGTGATCAGTTGTTGTTCCTTTTCCTTTCCAACTCCTGGTTTTCTCTTGTGCCTTCTCATCCTCAGTTCTTTTTCTTTTCTTTTCTTTCACTGCAGTACTCTCCCCCTTTTTGGATGCATTGGTGGCAGGGGTTTGTACCGCAGAAAGTTTCTTGTGCACAGCATCATCAATGAGTGGTTGTAGACTTGAGGAGATCCTCTCATCAATGGCTTTATAAACAATGTCATTGATGATGGGAGTGATGAGAGGTAGGGATTGTTGGAATACAGCAACCATCTGCTCAGGGGGTTCTGTCCCGGAGAGATAGTGCCAAAAGCAGAGCTGGAGGCTCAGTGAAGTGAGAGGGTAAAGTGTTTGGGGGACCTTCAAATGAAGTGCATCTGTGGGTTGGTGGGGCAGATGGACTTACATCTTGAGACTTCTTGGCAAGCAGTTCTTGTAGTCTGCTTACCTCAGCCTCCAGGATGGTGTTGTGGGCTAGAACGTCATAGAAAAAGCCCAGGTCATCATCAGCAGATGCTGAATCACCTGACCTCCTGCTTGTAGCAGGATGTACATGCACTGGGTGTAGACCAGTTTTAGCATGTGCCCCTTTTCTTGGAACTGGGGACTTCCAGCCTCAGGACTGTGTCCTTCATCAGCTGTTGCCTCTAGTGAGGTCTTAGCTATGTTACCAGCCTCATTCTGATCATGTGCTGATTCAAAGAGGTGGCAGCCTCACTAGATGTTCTAATCTCCCTATCTACACCAGGAGATAGAATTTGTAAACCCTGTGCTGTGGTTGTCAGAAGCATGGTGATCCTCTTCCTCAATATCTGTGGTTCTCCCCTTTGTTGGTGGTTGTTGGGGAGGAGGAGAGGCATGCAACTGAGTCAGCACGTTTGCAATGATTATGGTTGGACTTTGGGGGGCGGTTGCATGGGGAGATGGGGTAGAAGCAGTGTGCACCTGGGGAGGATGGTGCTCTTCAATGGCAATCTCCTCAAGTGAGGAAGATCCCAGATGTGTGGGTACCCCTTTGTGGTGGCTGCAGGCTCCTTTTGAGAGGAATCCTGAGCGGCTGTGGCTGGTAGAGTCTCTGATACTGCTGGGGGGTTTAAACCAGCAAGTATATCCTGCGTGGGTGATACAGGAGCATCTTCAGGGGACTCATCTCCCTGAATAGCTGTTTTGGGGTGTTTTGGTTTTGGTTTAGTGGGGACTTTGGTTCTAGTGGAGGAAGCTGTGGGTTCCCTGTGCTTGGGCTTTAGCATTCGGGCAGCTTCTTTGAGTGTAAGGTCTGAGTTGTGCCTGGAGTATACCTCAGCCAAAACAGCTGGTGCAGGGACTCCAAGGCCAACAAGGCCATCAGATTTTAATTCATCTAAAATAATGGCCATCAGAAACCTGGGATATAATGGCCATCGGTTGCCACAGGTTTCTGAGCCAAGTTCTTTATTTCTAGAAACACGATTTCAGAAAAATTTAGCGGTTGGTGTTCTAGAATAGAATACAATACCTGTTGCCATTGGGATGACATTTGATCCCAGAAGATGTCTTGGAGGCTAAGCAGACATTTACCATGTGAAAAATAATTTCTCAGCATCATGGAAATGTTTCTTTAGAATGGTTGTAGCCCGAAGATCACCTTCATACCCATGATTGATAAAGGACATATCTGTTGTGCCCTTTGGGTATGCAGTCACAGCGGTGGAGTGTGTAAGTGTAATGCCTGACGAATGATGTCGGCTGTAACGACCACTGGTTTCTGGTTGACAAGGGACCGAACAGAGATTTGGCCGGTAGACTCATCAGTATGAACAAAAGCATTTGACCAGAATTGACTGAGGGATTCAGGGTAGATGGTCGGATTCAAGAGAAAGGCTGTGCGATATGGGGAATCCACCATTAAGTCAATGGCATTATCATATTTGTTCCAGAAAGCCGACTTGGTAAGGTAAGCAACGCAGTTATGTCGTGGTTTCAGACTCATGGTCGCCATGTTTGAGAGAGAGAAGTTCAAAAAATAACGGCTAATGAAACATTAGAGAAGAGGACAGGTATTTAGGGTAGGGGTGAGAAAATGACTGAAGGGTTTGGTGTTAGTCATCAGTAGTTTTAAACCGACTGTTGACATGGTATTACCCTTTCAGACGTTGAAACAGCTGAAGTCGTGGTTTTAGGCATCAGCAGTTAGAAAACTACTGAAGACCATGGTTTTGACTTCAGATGATGAAACAACTGAGGACTTGGTGTTTGTCATCAGTAGTTGTGAAACTACTGAAGACAGTGGTTTTGTCATCAGTTGTTGTAAACAGCTGAAGACTTGGTGTTAGTCATCAGTAGTTATAAAACTACTGAAGACATGGTTTTGCTTCAGTTGTTTAGAATGAAACATCAGTTGTAGAAACAACTGAAGAGAAAGTTCTCTTCAGTAGTTTTCGTCAATTCATAGCCTGTCAGCTGTTTCATACTGTCCTCAACACTTACTCATCAGACTTTGCATCTGCTTTTCAGGTGTTTCATAGGACGTCAGTACTTATCTGTTTGTACTGATTTCAGTAGTTGTAACTACATCAGTAGTTGTAACTACATCAGTAGTTTAGAACAGATAAAGTACTTCAGTACTTGTGAGGCATTTAGCCGTCAGTAGTTATAAAAACTACTGAAGGTGAAAGGACTCATCAGTACTTATATGTGACATGGTTACCAATGATCACCAGTACTTTTTACTGAAATCATCAGTAGTTGTCACTTATTCTAGCTGCAGCATACCAAGCCTTAACACAAGGTTTTGGAAAGTAGAACTATCCAAAGGCTTAGTAAAAATATCTGCAAGCTCATCAGCACTAGGCACAAACTTAGGATCAATCAGACCTTTTTCAAAACAATCCCGAATAAAGTGATGTCTGATCTCTATATGTTTGGTCCTAGAGTGCTGGACTGGATTTTTGACAATACACAGAGCTGAAGCACTATCCATTAATAATGGAGTCTTAGTCTCTGTAATGCCATAATCCAGAAGTTGGTTCTGAAGCCAGAGTACCTGAGAAGTGCAACTTGCAGCAGCAATGTACTCGGCTTCAGCAGTTGAAGCAACAGATGTTTGTTTCTTACTCTGCCAAGAAATCAAACAGTTGCCTAGGAATTGACAACCACCAGAAGTTGACTTTCTAGTTAACTTGCACCCTGCATAGTCACTATCTGAAAAAGCAACTAATTTGCAAGAGTGTCCAGTGGAATACCATAAACCCAGAGATTGTGTACCTTGCAAATATCTAAAGATTCTCTTGACTGCAATCAAATGAGACTCTTTAGGAGCAGCCTGAAATCTAGCACAACACATGTAGCAAACATAATATCTGGTCTAGAAGCTGTTAAATAATCAAGGACCCAATCATACATCTGTAAAGTGTTTCATCAACAGCTTTACCTTTCTGATCAGCATCCAGTTGTGTGGTGTTGCACATGGGAGTAGAACAGGGCTTACAGTTTTGTAAATCAAACTTATTCAAAATCTTTTGTTATTTTGACTGATGAATAAAGGTTCCATCAGCCTTTTGTTTAATTTGCAAGCCTAGAAAGAACTGTAATTCTCCCATTGCACTCATTTCAAACCTCTTTTTCATTAATGTTGTAAAATCATCACACAACTGGGGATCAGAGGATGCAAAAATGATATCATCAACATAAATCTGAACAAGTAGCTTATGCTGATCCACCTTCTTAATAAACAAAGTTTTATCAATGGAGCCTCTAGTGAAATTATTCTTAAGAAGAAAAGTGGAAAGTGTCTCATACCAGGCTCTAGGAGCTTGTTTCAACCCATAAAGAGCCTTATCAAGTTTATACACCCATTCAGGATGTTTATTATCCTCAAAACCTGTGGTTGACACACATAAACTTCTCTTTTTATTTTACCATATAGAAATGCACTTTTGACATCCATTTGAAAAACTTTAAGATTGTGGAATGCAGCATAGGCTAAAAACAATCTGATTGCCTCTAGTCTGGCTACAGGGGCAAAGGTTTCATCATAGTCAATACCTTCTTCTTGTGAAAACCCCTGTACAACCAGTCTAGCCTTGTTCTTAACAATAAGCCCATTTTCATCAGTTTTATTCCTAAACACCCATTTAGTGCCTATTGCACACTTACCTGGGGGAAGAGGAACCAGTTCCCACACTTGCTGTTTCTTGAACTGAAGTAGCTCAAGCTGCATGGCTTCAACCCATCCATTGTCTCTCAAAGCAACATGGTAGTTCTTTGGCTCTAGCTGACTGATGAAGAGAGCATAGAAGCAGAAGTTAGACAATTGACTTCTTGTTGAAACACCAGCATTGATATCACCAATAATCTGAGACATTGGGTGATTCTTCAGTTCTTGATAAACATGAGATCTGTGCAAGTGTTTGTAGGACCTTCAGCAGCAGCAGATGTTGATGCAGACTCTTGAAACCAAGAATTAGATGGTAACTCAAAAGATGTAGAGGAATCAGAGATCTCATCAGCATTTGTTGTGGATGGAACTGCTGAAGCTACAGGAACATCAAATTTAGCAGACACAGGCAGTTGGTCACTAAACTTGAATAGGTGAGTATTGATATTATCATCATCATCATCAATACCACCAGGTGGAAGACATGCTGCAGAAGATGTTTTATCCACATGATCTGCAATAGCTGGAGGTTGATAAGGAACATATTGCAGTATGTCCAAATCAAACAACTCCACAGGGTTTTGTGGAATCTTGTCCATAGGAGATTCATTAAACTTCACATGCAAAGTCTCTTCAACTATCTTTGTTCTGCAGTTGAAGACTCTGTATGCCTTGCAAGTAGATGAATAACCAACAAAATACCCTGCATCCCCTTAGGATCAAATTTTGGAGTTGATCCTTTGTGTTGAGAATAAAACAGGGACACCCAAATGCTTTGAAAATTGAAATTAGAGGAGCCAAGTGATGAGAACTTCATATGGATTCTTCATCAACCTCTGATTTACTAAGGCTCTATTCTGCACATAGCAAGCTGTGTTAACAGCTTCAGCCCAAAAGGTCAGTGGCAAACCAGAGTCAGCCAGCATGGACCTTGCAACTTCAATTAGGGTCCTGTTCTTTCTCTCCACTACTCCATTTTGTTCTGGAGTCCTTGGTATGCTAAACTGCCTTTTGATTCCCTTTGAAAGATAGAAGTCATCAAGTGTATGGTTTTTGAATTCAGTTCCATTGTCACTCCTAATACACTTGACTGGAAGGGAATACTGCTTCTCAACATACAACACAAAGTGAATAATCTTCTGAGCAACTCATCCTTTGAATGTAGAAAGAAAGTCCATACAAATCTGGAGTAATCATCCACAATTACCAGACAGTATTTCTTCTTTGCCATGCTCATTACTCTCACAGGACCAAATAGATCCATATGCAGTAATTGCAAGCAGGCAGTGGACTTAGGCTCTTCAATAGGAGGGAATGAGACTTTGTGTTGTTTTCCTTTTAAACAAGCAGTGCAGGTTTCATCACAGTGGAACTCCTTTATTGGTAAGCCTCTAACTAAACTATTGTGGATTAGCTGATTCATGTTTTTGAAATTACATGACCCAGCCTTCTGTGCCACAGTTTAGATTCTTGAGAAGAGGCTTTGGAAAATAGGCAAGGATTGCCTCTGAGATCTATTTTCTTGGAAAGATCTAAGGCATACACTCTTCCTGTCCTGTTGGCTCTCAGGAGAGTGTGATCATCCAACACCTTATCAATCAAATGCAGAACTTTGGATGACAGAATCCTACAGTTCTGACTGGTGAAAAGAGCAACATGGCCTTTATCCACATTTGACTGACACTCAAGAGATTGTACTTGAGATTTTCCACATGATTAACATCATCAAACTTTATTTCTCCATTGGAGACAAAGCCGTTGCCAATGATGTAACCCCTAGCATCATTGCCAAAAGAAACAAACCCCTTCTTTCCTTGAGAGTAGTCATGAAGAAGAGATTGTTCCCAGTCATGTGCATAGATCCCCCACTGTCTACATACCAGATGCTACTTTGGCATGTTGAAGAACCCTGCAATAATAAACAATCAGTTAGTTTTGGAGACCCAAACCTTTTTGTTTTGGGCCTGGTCTCATCAACAGATGGTAAACTAACAGGTTTGTTGGAAACAACAGCTGAGAGGAAGAAGATGGTGAAGAAGAGGAATCCTTTGGCTTGGACCTCCTTTTCTGTGGTTTCAACATAGGAGCATCTAATTGGTTAACTCTTCCCAATAGATGTTGAACCATCATAACCAGCTGTGTCTGATTTTGTGATAAAGCTTTCAGCTCATCAAACACATTGCCATTGGAGTTTGATAAGTTCCTATGTTGCACCTTCTTCTTTGAGCACTCAGCTGTTACCTGTTTACCCCTTCCTTTTTGGATTTCTTTATGGACTTAAGGGTTACAGGATTTGATGTGCTGATACAAATGTGGTCTCAAACTCAGTTTTCATTTTAACCATTTCTCTTAATTTCCTCTTTATGTTAGTTTGGATCCTCTTTTGTACCAGCAATCATCTGTAAGATGATTGAACAAACACATACTTCACATGGTTTCTTCTTCTTATGTTGATCATCAACTAAAGAGGATGAAACAACTGAAGACTTGCTCTTCAGTGCTTTGAAAGCATTGTTTTCTTTCTTGACTTCCTCTTTAGTAGTCTTCAAACTCTTTCTACTGACATTTTTCTTCTTTTCAGTACTGACAGTAGTTGGAGTTTGAACTTCAGGTGTTAAATCTTGCTCTCCAGTCCTTTCAGGACTTTCAGAATTAACTCCTGAGTTGATCAACTCATTGATCATGTGAGTGTCAGTAGTGGAACCATCAATATCAGCTGATAGGTTCTGAGAGGGCTTAGTGCTGACTTCTACTTCTGATAGTGCTGAATCAGAAAGTAGATCACATGATGAAATGGATTGGTTATTACTCTCACCATCAGATTCTACCTCTGCTCTGGGAGTAAAATCTGTAGGTGGAGCAGTGTGATTGTAACCATGCCAAACTTCACATTGGAAGCAGATTGCTTACTAAGAAGCATTTCAAAACCTTTGCATGATTGTACCCATCGATCACACTCCACTTGGGTGACTGCAAGGGTTTCTTTGAGATCTTTGTACTTCTCTAGAAGTACCTCTTCCCTAGCCTTATAATGTGATTTGGCATTTAAGTTTGTAAATCTCATCATTCTTTTCATTAAGCACAGACTCAAATTCAGCTTTTCTTTTGGAAATTGTTTGTTCTAGCTCAATGTTCTTGTTAATCAAAGCTACATTTGCTTCTCTAATAGATGCAAATGCTGCTATGCATGTTTCAGAACATAATTTGGCTTTTGCCTCAGAGGATACCTGTGATACCTTTGGTGTAGAGGCATTAGTGGATGAAGTATCAGCAGAATCCAAAGCCATAAGAGCTAGATTTCCAAAGGGACTGTCACCACCATGTTGACCAGCACCAGTGAACAGTTGTTCATGACCAGACAAATCATCTGGTAAACTGCTCCAGTCAACAACTCTTGGGGTGAAGAAGCTGTGTTGTTGAGGTTGAGTTTGTTGATGAGAATGGGAAGGTTGTGGTTCAGGCAATGCTTGTGGTTGTTGTGCAATTGGAGCTTGAACAGGATTTGGTTGAGGCATATAATAGCAGGGATAAGGATATGACATTTGACCCTGGGGAACAAAGTATGCAGGAGACCTAGGATGTGAATGATGACCAGAACCAGCAGGATGTTGCCCTCTGTTTTGTGGACTAGTACTAGGAAAAGTCACAAAGGTGCAGAAGAGTTAGATCCAGTTGATCTACACTCTCTTGCAAAGTGTCCCAACCTTTGGCATTTGTGACACCTCAACTTACTCTTGTTAAAACCAACTTTGGTTTTGCCAGAGAGTCCAGGAAATTTCCTACCAGTTCTCTTATAGAACTTATGAGATCTGATATTAATCAATGCCATTTGGCTCAGAATATCCATCTCTTCTAGATCATCATCAACTATTCCTTTCAAATCATCCATGATGAAGCATAGATTGTCACTATTACTGCCAGAATGACTCTCAATACAACAAATGCATGATCAGAACTATTTGAAGAGAAATTAATATGCTCATCATAATTGCTTTAATATGCAGCATATTCTGACTCATGACCAACCAAGGCAGTATTCCCTAGTACAAAGTCATCAGTGAGCTTTCCTGATGAGGACAGTTTCCTCTTCTGCTCTATCTCTCTTTCGAATGTAAGCAGTTTCCCATGAAGTTGGGTGAGAGATAGGCTATCCAGATTTGCACTGGAGCGTAGGACAATAGTGTATGTGTCCCATCTCTCAGGCAGTGATCTGAGGAACCTGTTATTCATCTGGCTATTGGTGTATTCCTGTTTCACCATTTTCAGCTCAAAGATCAAGCAGGAAAAACGCTCAAACTGTTGAGTCAGTGTCTCACCCTTTCTATGAGAGAATGTCTCATATTATTGGGCAAGGATTTCTCTGTTGTTTGCTAAGACCTCATCTGTGCCACCGAATTGTTCCTTCAGGGCATTCCAGAGATCATGAGCAGTTTCATGATGCCAAGCCCTGAATAGATTTCATTAGGCAGTGCCATGGCCAGAATTCCATGGGCTTTAGCATCAATCTCAAACAGTTCCGATCTTCATCAAGTATTGTTCCTTCTTCTTCAAACCATTTGATTGTTTTCCGGATTGTTCACCATAGGCTTATGTGGTCCATGTACCACAGATGTCCAACAACCTGAACTGTTAACAGACAGGTGATGAAGCATTCTTCACTGCCATATGTTATACTCGGTCCTAACCAGCATCGGGTGCTTGGTTGAGGAACCAGTATTGTGAGGATTATTAGAAGGAGTAGTCATCTCAGATTCAATCAATTCAATTAAGCTATAACAGATTTAGAACAAAACACAACAACCAATTGAACCAAGAGAGATCTCAGAATAAATGAACGAAAGCGTCAGAAATTAATAATCTATAACCAGTTCTTGCGAATATGCTAATTCAATCAAACATAGGTACCAATTAGCAGTTTCAATGATCAATTGTTAGATCGATCAATGATTAACCTGCTCTGATACCACTTGTTAGGATCAGTGATCTACGTTTGATTGATTAGAGAGTATAGCAGCGGAATTCTAACAATGAATTAGCCAATTCACAAGAACGAAAAGATATTCAATGAAGAACAAAAACGGTTATAGATAGAGAGAATTCTGCAGATAAATTTCATTCAACATTCGCTTTCGTGGTAACGGAATGTCACACTTACAATTAGGTCGACACCTCTTATATAAGAGATGTGACGTCTGCTGATGTCACTTGATAGTGACATCTAACAGAATTATTCCAACTGAAACACAACTACTGAAGATGTCAAAACAGCTGACATCTTCTTACAAAAATACTAAGTGTTATCAGTTACTACAACTACTGAAAAACATAAAACTACTGACACTACAACGACTGAAGAACAAGCTCTTCAGTTGTTTTACAAAACTACTGAAAGTAAAAACATAAAACTACTGATATCACAACTACTGAAGATACTCTTCAGCTGTTGTGACAACTACTGAAACTTCAGTACTTGGTCTTCAGACTTGAACTTCAGACTTTCATCAGCTGATCACTTCAGTAGATGTCATCAGCTGATGTCTTCAGTCTTTGTCTTCAGACTTTGTACACCAGTTGTTGATCTTCAGCACTTGTAGACTCTTCATCTGTTGTACTTCAGTACTTTGGTCTTCAGCTTCAGCACTTGTGTTCTTCAGCTGTTGAGCTTCAGCACTTTAGTCTTCAGCTGTTGAAGTCTTCAGTACTTGATCTTCAGCTGTTGAAGTCTTCAGCACTTGTCGAACTGTTGATGAAGCCTTCAGCAGTTGTTGTGATATCATGTGGGACTTAGAGGTTTTCTGATCTTGGCTCATTGGTTCTTTTGGTCCACAAAAACTCCCCCTGAACCAATGCAGCCAAAACCTCTAATGATTTATTTTCCCACTTATTGTTGGCAATGGTTGGTCTTTTTCCTTCTTGATCAGTTAAGAAGATGACCCATATAAGCACTGGCCTGGGAAGAAATCTCAGAGATCTGTTTGGCAAGGTATGAATGGGAACTCTGTTTTGGGGAACTGGACACAGAGTTGTTATCCATTCATGAGATTTACTTCCCCATGATGAGTCTGTACGACTCTCGAACATAGGCCTCAAGGAGAAAAACTTGTTCCTCCTTGGAGAGTTCTTCTACTCCTCCTTCAAAGAAGAACTTTGGACCATAGTACTCAGATAAGTACTTACAGTCCTGCCATTCTTTAACTCCACAGTAGTTACCTCCTATAGACAAATTCATCAGGATGAGTGCCCTCAAGAAGTAACTGGAGCTCATTCTTCTTAATGTCTTCAAGCTTCTTATATAATAACCCCTTTTTGATCATCTTGTTTTCCAGTAAGGCTTGAGGGGTCATTTTTATTGATGAGCCTTCTTGAATTCATCGATTATTTCCCATGGTGAGACTACAATGGCCAACATGATTGTAGAGTCTATTGTTTTTCTAACCTGGCCATTGTATCTATGAGGAATGGATCTTTTGTGGATTCTAGAACTCACCTTGGGGTCTGGCCATACTCTCACTCTCTCCTTTTGATACTGAAATGTGTGTCTGAGAGTGTACAGCCTCTGAGCATGCCCTTTCATGGCTTGTATAGATGATGACTGAGGAAATTCCTTGTCAACCATCTTCAGTAGTTGCTCATCGTGCTGCTTTGCTGTTCTTCATCTTCTATTTTGACTCTAACCGTTTCCCTTTGTGAGTCAGGTGTGATCATGAGTTGACTCCTGGGTTCTGGTAGCCTTAGAACAGCAGAGAGTGGCAGATATATCTTCATCCTCTTCTTCTTCATCTTCTCTATCCTCAGCACCTTCTCCTCCTTCTAGGTGCATCACTGGATGATGGTTGGGTTGGTTTTTTGGTAAAGGAATTGGTTTTGAAGGTTGAGGATGTTTGGATTTGGGGTTTGAGATTGGTTTGGAGATTTGAGGGGTAGGCTGTTTTTGAGTGGGTGATTGGGAAGGTTGTTCAAGCATTTTGGTTGTGAGTTTGGCTTTTGTGAGTCTTGCCATTTCAAACCTTTTTCAGCCCCAGCCTCATCAAGTGCTTCAATGATTATCCCTTATGAAATTGCTCAGACAAACAGATTTTGGTGGCTATAGCCAGAATGCTGTCTCTGGTCCATGAACGAATCTCCATCAGTGATCTTCCTAAGTATTTGGCTATGAATCGAATCATGATCTCCAATCTCTCTTTCTCAGCACATTGTACCCAGCCCATCTGTTTTGAATTTCCTCTACTTCCAACCTCCTGATCTCACTGTCTAGTGTGGCTGTATCAAAGCCTTGCTTGAAGAGTTGCTCAATGATTTTGTCCATGGATCGGCTGTGTGTTTCATCTGCATCTTTTACCAGCTCTTCCAAGGATTTTTCTTCAGCATTCGATTGATCACCAGCACTTTTCTTTCTTTTGTAAGTGATCAGTGTTGTTCCTTTTCCTTTCCAACTCCTTGGTTTTCTCTTGTGCCTTCTCATCCTCAGTTCTTTTTCTTTTCTTTTCTTTCACTGCAGTACTCTCCCCCTTTTTGGATGCATTGGTGGCAGGGGTTTGTACCGCAGAAAGTTTCTTGTGCACAGCATCATCAATGAGTGGTTGTAGACTTGAGGAGATCCTCTCATCAATGGCTTTATAAACAATGTCATTGATGATGGGAGTGATGAGAGGTAGGGATTGTTGGAATACAGCAACCTGCTCAGGGGGTTCTGTCCCGGAGAGATAGTGCCAAAAGCAGAGGCTGGAGGCTCAGTGAAGTGAGAGGGTAAAGTGTTTGGGGGACCTTCAAATGAAGGTGCCATCTGTGGGTTGGTGGGGCAGATGGACTTACATCCTGAGACTTCTTGGCAAGCAGTTCTTGTAGTCTGCTTACCTCAGCCTCCAGGATGGTGTTGTGGGCTAGAACGTCATAGAAAAAGCCCAGGTCATCATCAGCAGATGCTGAATCACCTGACCTCCTGCTTGTAGCAGGATGTACATGCACTGGGTGTAGACCAGTTTTAGCATGTGCCCCTTTGTCTTGGAACTGGGGACTTCCAGCCTCAGGACTGTCCTTCATCAGCTGTTGCCTCTAGTGAGGTCTTAGCTATGTTACCAGCCTCATTCTGATCATGTGCTGATTCAAAAGAGGTGGCAGCCTCACTAGATGTTCTAATCTCCCTATCTACACCAGGAGATAGAATTTGTAAACCCCGGTGCTGTGGGTTGTCAGAAGCATGGTGATCCTCTTCCTCAATATCTGTGGTTCTCCCCTTTGTTGGTGGTTGTTGGGGAGGAGGAGAGGCATGCAACTGAGTCAGCACGTTTGCAATGATATGTTGGACTTTGGGGGGCGGTTGCATGGGGAGATGGGGTAAAAGCAGTGTGCACCTGGGGAGGATGGTGCTCTTCAATGGCAATCTCCTCAAGTGAGGAAGATCCCAGATGTGTGGGTACCCTTTTGTGGTGGCTGCAGGCTCCTTTTGAGAGGAATCCTGAGCGGCTGTGGCTGGTAGAGTCTCTGATACTGCTGGGGGGTTTAAACCAGCAAGTATATCCTGCCTGGGTGATACAGGAGCATCTTCAGGGGACTCATCTCCCTGAATAGCTGTTTTGGGGTGTTTTGGTTTTGGTTTAGTGGGGACTTTGGTTCTGGTGGTGGAAGCTGTGGGTTCCCTGTGCTTGGGCTTTAGCATTCGGGCAGCTTCTTTGAGAGTAAGGTCTGAGTTGTGCCTGGAGTATACCTCAGCCAAAACAGCTGGTGCAGGGACTCCAAGGCCAACAAGGCCATCAGATTTTAATTCATCTAAAATAATGGCCATCAGAAACCTGGGATATAATGGCCATCGGGTTGCCGCAGGTTTCTGAGCCAAGTTCTTTATTTCTAGAAACACGATTTCAGAAAAAATTAGCGGTTGGTGTTCTAGAATAGAATACAATACCTGTTGCCATTGGGATGACATTTGATCCCAAGAAGATGTCTTGGAGGCTAAGCAGACATTTACCATGTGAAAAATAAATTTCTCAGCATCATGGAAATGTTTCTTCAGAATGGTTGTAGCCCGAAGATCACCTTCATACCCATGATTGATAAAGGACATATCTGTTGTGCCCTTTGGGTATTCAGTCACAGCGGTGGAGTCGTGTAAGTGTAATGCCTGACGAATGATGTCGGCTGTAACGACCACTGGTTTCTGGTTGACAAGGGACCGAACAGAGATTTGGCCGGTAGACTCATCAGTATGAACAAAAGCATTTGACCAGAATTGACTGAGGGATTCAGGGTAGATGGTCGGATTCAAGAGAAAGGCTGTGCGATATGGGGAATCCACCATTAAGTCAATGGCATTATCATATTTGTTCCAGAAAGCCGACTTGTAAGGTAAGCAACGCAGTTATGTCGTGGTTTCAGACTCATGGTCGCCATGTTTGAGAGAGAGAAGCTCAGAAAATAACGGCTAATGAAACATTCGAGAAGAGGACAGGTATTTATAGGGTAGGGGTTAGAAAATGACTGAAGGGTTAGTGTTAGTCATCAGTAGTTTTAAACCGACTGTTGACATGGTATTACCCTTTCAGACGTTGAAACAGCTGAAGTCGTGGTTTTAGGCATCAGCAGTTAGAAAACTACTGAAGACCATGGTTTTGACTTCAGATGATGAAACAACTGAGGACTTGGTGTTTGTCATCAGTATGTGAAACTACTGAAGACAGTGGTTTTGTCATCAGTTGTTGTAAACAGCTGAAGACTTGGTGTTAGTCATCAGTAGTTATAAAACTACTGAAGACATGGTTTTGCTTCAGTTGTTTAGAATGAAACAGCAGTTGTAGAAACAACTGAAGAGAAAGTTCTCTTCAGTAGTTTTCGTCAATTCATAGCCTTTCAGCTGTTTCATACTGTCCTCAACACTTACTCATCAGACTTTGCATCTGCTTTTCAGGTGTTTCATAGGACGTCAGTACTTATCTGTTTGTACTGATTTCAGTAGTTGTAACTACATCAGTAGTTGTAACTACATCAGTAGTTTAGAACAGATAAAGTACTTCAGTACTTGTGAGGCATTTAGCCGTCAGTAGTTATAAAAACTACTGAAGGTGAAAGGACTCATCAGTACTTATATGTGACATGGTTACCAATGATCACCAGTACTTTTTACTGAAATCATCAGTAGTTGTCACTTATTCTAGCTGCAGCATACCAAGCCTTAACACAAGGTTTTGGAAAGTAGAACTATCCAAAGGCTTAGTAAAAATATCTGCAAGCTCATCAGCACTAGGCACAAACTTAGGATCAATCAGACCTTTTTCAAAACAATCCCGAATAAAGTGATGTCTGATCTCTATATGTTTGGTCCTAGAGTGCTGGACTGGATTTTTGACAATACACAGAGCTGAAGCACTATCCATTAATAATGGAGTCTTAGTCTCTGTAATGCCATAATCCAGAAGTTGGTTCTGAAGCCAGAGTACCTGAGAAGTGCAACTTGCAGCAGCAATGTACTCGGCTTCAGCAGTGATGTGTAGCAACAGATGTTTGTTTCTTACTCTGCCAAGAAATCAAACAGTTGCCTAGGAATTGACAACCACCAGAAGTTGACTTTCTAGTTAACTTGCACCCTGCATAGTCACTATCTGAAAAAGCAACTAATTTGCAAGAGTGTCCAGTGGAATACCATAAACCCAGAGATTGTGTACCTTGCAAATATCTAAAGATTCTCTTGACTGCAATCAAATGAGACTCTTTAGGAGCAGCCTGAAATCTAGCACAAACACATGTAGCAAACATAATATCTGGTCTAGAAGCTGTTAAATACATCAAGGACCCAATCATACATCTGTAAAGTGTTTCATCAACAGCTTTACCTTTCTGATCAGCATCCAGTTGTGTGGTGTTGCACATGGGAGTAGAACAGGGCTTACAGTTTTGTAAATCAAACTTATTCAAAAGATCTTTTGTATATTTTGACTGATGAATAAAGGTTCCATCAGCCTTTTGTTTAATTTGCAAGCCTAGAAAGAACTGTAATTCTCCCATTGCACTCATTTCAAACCTCTTTTTCATTAATGTTGTAAAATCATCACACAACTGGGGATCAGAGGATGCAAAAATGATATCATCAACATAAATCTGAACAAGTAGCTTATGCTGATCCACCTTCTTAATAAACAAAGTTTTATCAATGGAGCCTCTAGTGAAATTATCTTAAGAAGAAAAGTGGAAAGTGTCTCATACCAGGCTCTAGGAGCTTGTTTCAACCCATAAAGAGCCTTATCAAGTTTATACACCCATTCAGGATGTTTATTATCCTCAAAACCTGGTGGTTGACACACATAAACTTCTTCTTTTATTTTACCATATAGAAATGCACTTTTGACATCCATTTGAAAAACTTTAAGATTGTGGAATGCAGCATAGGCTAAAAACAATCTGATTGCCTCTAGTCTGGCTACAGGGGCAAAGGTTTCATCATAGTCAATACCTTCTTCTTGTGAAAACCCCTGTACAACCAGTCTAGCCTTGTTCTTAACAATAAGCCCTTTTCATCAGTTTTATTCCTAAACACCCATTTAGTGCCTATTGCACACTTACCTGGGGGAAGAGGAACCAGTTCCCACACTTGCTGTTTCTTGAACTGAAGTAGCTCAAGCTGCATGGCTTCAACCCATCCATTGTCTCTCAAAGCAACATGGTAGTTCTTTGGCTCTAGCTGACTGATGAAGAGAGCATAGAAGCAGAAGTTAGACAATTGACTTCTTGTTGAAACACCAGCATTGATATCACCAATAATCTGAGACATTGGGTGATTCTTCAGTTCTTGATAAACAATGAGATCTGTGCAAGTGTTTGTAGGACCTTCAGCAGCAGCAGATGTTGATGCAGACTCTTGAAACCAAGAATTAGATGGTAACTCAAAAGATGTAGAGGAATCAGAGATCTCATCAGCATTTGTTGTGGATGGAACTGCTGAAGCTACAGGAACATCAAATTTAGCAGACACAGGCAGTTGGTCACTAAACTTGAATAGGTGAGTATTGATATTATCATCATCATCATCAATACCACCAGGTGGAAGACATGCTGCAGAAGATGTTTTATCCACATGATCTGCAACAGCTGGAGGTTGATAAGGAACATATTGCAGTATGTCCAAATCAAACAACTCCACAGGGTTTTGTGGAATCTTGTCCATAGGAGATTCATTAAACTTCACATGCAAAGTCTCTTCAACTATCTTTGTTCTGCAGTTGAAGACTCTGTATGCCTTGCAAGTAGATGAATAACCAACAAAATACCCTGCATCCACCTTAGGATCAAATTTTGGAGTTGATCCTTTGTGTTGAGAATAAAACAGGGACACCCAAATGCTTTGAAAAATGAAATTAGAGGAGCCAAGTGATGGAGAACTTCATATGGAGTCTTCATCAACCTCTGATTTACTAAGACTCTATTCTGCACATAGCAAGCTGTGTTAACAGCTTCAGCCCAAAAGGTCAGTGGCAAACCAGAGTCAGCCAGCATGGACCTTGCAGCTTCAATTAGGGTCCTGTTCTTTCTCTCCACTACTCCATTTTGTTCTGGAGTCCTTGGTATGCTAAATGCCTTTTGATTCCCTTTGAAAGATAGAAGTCATCAAGTGTATGGTTTCTGAATTCAGTTCCATTGTCACTCCTAATACACTTGACTGGAAGGGAATACTGCTTCTCAACATACAACACAAAGTGAATAATCTTCTGAGCAACCTCATCCTTTGAATGTAGAAAGAAAGTCCATACAAATCTGGAGTAATCATCCACAATACCAGACAGTATTTCTTCTTTGCCATGCTCATTACTCTCACAGGACCAAATAGATCCATATGCAATAATTCAAGCAGGCAGTGGACTTAGGCTCTTCAATAGGAGGGAATGAGACTTTGTGTTGTTTTCCTTTTAAACAAGCAGTGCAGGTTTCATCACAGTGGAACTCCTTTATTGGTAAGCCTCTAACTAAACTATTGTGGATTAGCTGATTCATGTTTTTGAAATTACATGACCCAGCCTTCTGTGCCACAGTTTAGATTCTTGAGAAGAGGCTTTGGAAAATAGGCAAGGATTGCCTCTGAGATCTATTTTCTTGGAAAGATCTAAGGCATACACTCTTCCTGTCTGTTGGCTCTCAGGAGAGTGTGATCATCCAACACCTTATCAATCAAATGCAGAACTTTGGATGACAGAATCCTACAGTTCTGACTGGTGAAAAGAGCAACATGGCCTTTATCACACATTTGACTGACACTCAAGAGATTGTACTTGAGATTTTCCACATGATTAACATCATCAAACTTTATTTCTCCATTGGAGACAAAGCCGTTCCAATGATGTAACCCCTAGCATCATTGCCAAAAGAAACAAACCCCTTCTTTCCTTGAGAGTAGTCATGAAGAAGAGAGCTGTTCCCAGTCATGTGCATAGATCCCCCACTGTCTACATACCAGATGCTACTTTGGCATGTTGAAGAACCCTGCAATTATAAACAATCAGTTAGTTTTGGAGACCCAAACCTTTTGGTTTTGGGCCTGGTCTCATCAACAGATGGTAAACTAACAGGTTTGTTGGAAACAACAGCCTGAGAGGAAGAAGATGGTGAAGAAGAGGAATCCTTTGGCTTGGACCTCCTTTTCTGTGGTTTCAACATAGGAGCATCTAATTGGTTAACTCTTCCCAATAGATGTTGAACCATCATAACCAGCTGTGTCTGATTTTGTGATAAAGCTTTCAGCTCATCAGACACATTGCCAGTGGAGTTTGATAAGTTCCTATGTTGCACCTTCTTCTTTTGAGCAATCTCAGCTGTTACCTGTTTAACCCCTTCCTTTTTGGATTTCTTTATGGACTTAAGGGTTACAGGATTTGATGTTGCTGATACAAATTGGTCTCAAACTCAGTTTTCATTTTAACCATTTTCTCTTTAATTTCCTCTTTATGTTTGAGTTTGGATCCTCTTTTGTACCAGCAATCATCTGTAAGATGATTGAACAAACCACATACTTCACATGGTTTCTTCTTCATCTTATGTTGATCATCAACTAAAGAGGATGAAGAAACTGAAGACTTGCTCTTCAGTGCTTTGAAAGCATTGTTTTCTTTCTTGACTTCCTCTTTAGTAGTCTTCAAACTCTTTCTACTGACAGTTTTCTTCTTTTCAGTACTGACAGTAGTTGGAGTTTGAACTTCAGGTGTTAAATCTTGCTCTCCAGTCCTTTCAGGACTTTCAGAATTAACTCCTGAGTTGATCAACTCATTGATCATGTGAGTGTCAGCAGTGGAACCATCAACATCAGCTGATAGGTTCTGAGAGGGCTTAGTGCTGACTTCTACTTCTGATAGTGCTGAATCAGAAAGTAGATCACATGATGAAATGGATTGGTTATTACTCTCACCATCAGATTCTACCTCTGCTCTGGGAGTAAAATCTGTAGGTGGAGCAGAGTGTGATTGTAACCAATGCCAAACTTCACATTGGAAGCAGATTGCTTACTAAGAAGCATTTCAAAACCTTTGCATGATTGTACCCATCGATCACACTCTACTTGGGTGACTGCAAGGGTTTCTTTGAGATCTTTGTACTTCTCTAGAAGTACCTCTTCCCTAGCCTTATAATCTGTGATTTGGCATTTAAGTTTGTAAATCTCATCATTCTTTTCATTAAGCACAGACTCAAATTCAGCTTTTCTTTTGGAAATTGTTTGTTCTAGCTCAATGTTCTTGTTAATCAAAGCTACATTTGCTTCTCTAATAGATGCAAATGCTGCTATGCATGTTTCAGAACATAATTTGGCTTTTGCCTCAGAGGATACCTGTGATACCTTGGTGTAGAGGCATTAGTGGATGAAGTATCAGCAGAATCCAAAGCCATAAGAGCTAGATTTCCAAAGGGACTGTCACCACCATGTTGACCAGCACCAGTGAACAGTTGTTCATGACCAGACAATCATCTGGTAAACTGCTCCAGTCAACAACTCTGGGGTGAAGAAGCTGTGTTGTTGAGGTTGAGTTTGTTGATGAGATTGGGAAGGTTGTGGTTCAGGCAATGCTTGTGGTTGTTGTGCAATTGGAGCTTGAACAGGATTTGGTTGAGGCATATAATAGCAGGGATAAGGATATGACATTTGACCCTGGGGAACAAAGTATGCAGGAGACCTAGGATGTGAATGATGACCAGAACCAGCAGGATGTTGCCCTCTGTTTTGTGGACTAGTACTAGGAAAAGTCACAAAGGGTGCAGAAGAGTTAGATCCAGTTGATCTACACTCTCTTGCAAAGTGTCCAGCCTTTGGCATTTGTGACACCTCAACTTACTCTTGTAAAACCAACTTTGGTTTTGCCAGAGAGTCCAGGAAATTTCCTGCCAGTTCTCTTATAGAACTTCTGAGATCTGATATTAATCAATGCCATTTGGCTCAGAATATCCATCTCTTCTAGATCATCATCAGCTATTCCTTTCAAATCATCCATGATGAAGCATAGATTGTCACTATTACTGCCAGAATGACTCTCAATACCAACAAATGCATGATCAGAACTATTTGAAGAGAAATCAATATGCTCATCATAATTGCTTTCAGATGCAGCATATTCTGACTCATGACCAACCAAGGCAGTATTCCCTGGTACAAAGTCATCAGTGAGCTTTCCTGATGAGGACAGTTTCCTCTTCTGCTTTATCTCTCTTTCGAATGTAAGCAGTTTCCCATGAAGTTGGGTGAGAGATAGGCTATCAGATTTGCACTGGAGCGTAGGACAATAGTGTATGTGTCCCATCTCTCAGGCAGTGATCTGAGGAACCTGTTATTCATCTGGCTATTGGTGTATTCCTGTTTCACCATTTTCAGCTCAGAGATCAAGCAGGAAAAACGCTCAAACTGTTGAGTCAGTGTCTCACCCTTTCTATGAGAGAATGTCTCATATTGTTGGGCAAGGATTTCTCTGTTGTTTGCTAAGACCTCATCTGTGCCACCGAATTGTTCCTTCAGGGCATTCCAGAGATCATGAGCAGTTTCATGATGCATAAGCCCTGAATAGATTTCATTAGGCAGTGCCATGGCCAGAATTCCATGGGCTTTAGCATCAATCTCAAACAGTTTCCGATCTTCATCAGAGTATTGTTCCTTCTTCTTCGGAACCATTTGATTGGTTTCCGGATTGTTCACCATAGGCTTATGTGGTCCATGTACCACAGATGTCCAACAACCTGAACTGTTAACAGACAGGTGATGAAGCATTCTTCGCTGCCATATGTTATACTCGGTCCTAACCAGCATCGGGGCTTGGTTGAGGAACCAGTATTGTGAGGATCATTAGAAGGAGTAGTCATCTCAGATTCAATCAAATTCAATTAAGCTATAACAGATTTAGAACAAAACACAACAACCAATTGAACCAAGAGAGATCTCAGAATAAATGAACGAAAGCGTCAGAAATTCAATAATCTATAACCAGTTCTTGCGAATATGCTAATTCAATCAAACATAGATATCAATTAGCAGTTTCAATGATCAATTGTTAGATCGATCAATGATTAACCTGCTCTGATACCACTTGTTAGGATCAGTGATCTACGTTTGATTGATTAGAGAGTATAGCAGCGGAATTCTAACAATGAATTAGCCAATTCACAAGAACGAAAAGATATTCAATGAAGAACAAAAACGGTTATAGATAGAGAGAATTCTGCAGATAAATTTCATTCAATATTCGCTTTCGTGGTAACGGAATGTCACACTTACAATTAGGTCGACACCTCTTATATAAGAGATGTGACGTCTGCTGATGTCACTTGATAGTGACATCTAACAGAATTATTCCAACTGAAACACAACTACTGAAGATGTCAAAACAGCTGACATCTTCTTACAAAAATACTAAGTGTTATCAGTTACTAAACTACTGAAAAACATAAAACTACTGACACTACAACGACTGAAGAACAAGCTCTTCAGTCGTTTTACAAAACTACTGAAAGTAAAAACATAAAACTACTGATATCACAACTACTGAAGAAGTACTCTTCAGCTGTTGTGACAAACTACTGAAACTTCAGTACTTGGTCTTCAGACTTGAACTTCAGACGTTTCATCAGCTGATGACTTCAGTAGATGTCATCAGCTGATGTCTTCAGTCTTTGTCTTCAGACTTTGTACACCAGTTGTTGATCTTCAGCACTTGTAGACTCTTCAGCTGTTGTACTTCAGTACTTTGGTCTTCAGCTTCAGCACTTGTGTTCTTCAGCTGTTGAGCTTCAGCACTTTAGTCTTCAGCTGTGTGAAGTCTTCAGTACTTGATCTTCAGCTGTTGAAGTCTTCAGCACTTGTCGAACTGCTGATGAAGCCTTCAGCAGTTGTTGTGATATCATGTGGGACTTAGAGGTTTTCTGATCTTGGCTCATTGGTTCTTTTGGTCCAACATAGTAAAGAACGATTTTAAACGAAAACTAAAGTAGTTTGGTATAAAACTTAGAACTCACTCAGAAACGCTAATTTTTTATTGTGTTTCAGTTGAGGTAATGATTGCTAAGGATGGCACGGGGCGGCTACTGGGCTCTTTTTATGGCATGCCATTTTTATAATGTTTGGATGTAATGCAATAAGTATTTGGTATTTGATAACAATGTATTGTTTGCAAAAGCTTTTATAATGAAAGGAATGTTTGTTTTAATAATCCGCTGCAACGCTTATTGAGGTTATTAATTATATGTTTTAAGTACAATAATGGACCAGCTGTAAGCGTTCGGGAACGGGGCCTACAATCCTGATCTACAATAGTTTATACATGTATCATTTTCTATCTCTGAGGGGGTTTCGAACTAAATTTACATCGAAAATAGGTCAATATAATATTGGTGAGCTCGTAGGTTTCGAGACTCAATAAAACATTTTGTTGCATCGGTTACAAAATGATAAGGAATTAATAATAAGTGAATTGTTGTTATGTTATATATATGTACCACATCATTTAGTTGATTTGTAACTACATTGAGCCCGCAAATCACAGCCTAATGTAAGGCCCCGTTCCCGGGATGCTTACAGCTGGTGAATCATCGCGCATAAAACATATATTTACATCGTCTTAAATAAACATCGCAGCGAAAACATTTAAAAATGACATTTCATTTCATTATAAAAGCTTTTGTAAAACATACATCGTTATCCAGTTACATAATATATGTTGCATTACATCACAAAAGCATTATAAAAATGGATGCCATCCCCAAAAGAGCTGAGTAGCCACCTCATGCCATCGTCAGCAATCATTACCTGGCAACTGGAAATACATATAAGTCAGCGTTGCTCAGTGAGTTCTAGTTTTATAATAAAATATACTTTTCTTTCATTAAAACTGTTCTTTACTTTCATGCGATCATACATCGCACGTACACATAGATAATATCATTATTATCTTCATCATTCATTCATTAACTTCTGTTCATTCATCGTACATCATTAACTTTCACATTCTTTCATCATTATATCTTTCCTTTCCTTCAACCATAAAATCTACCCTTCTGTTCCTGGTACTAGACCTAGGCTATTGTAAGGCCCCGTTCCGGGACGCTTACAGTTGGGTTCTCATCGCACATAAAACGTATAATTACATTTGTATTTCATAAAATCGCAGCGGAAAACTAAAACAATCTTTCATTTCCATGTAAATGCTTTTGCAAATTAATACAATATTCGTTACAAAGTAACTTGTTCGCATTACAATGCAAAAACACTAATCAAAAGAATGCCATCCCAAAAGAGCTGAGTAGTCGTCCGTGCCATCCTCAGCAATCATTACCTGCCAACTGGAAACACATCAAAGTCAGCGTTGCAGAGTGAGTTCTAGTTTTATAAATAAAACATACTTTACTTTACATTTCTTCACGATCATACATCATACGTACATACAGATAATATCAGTATTATCCTCATCATTCCGTTCATTAACTTACTCATTCACGTGTTACATTATCGTCCGTTTCTCTATCTAGATCCGGTCAGACTTTACCCTCTTCGTGGTACTCAGCCACGATTACTGAGGTCGACTGACAAGGATCTTATTCTGTACATTATTCCGATCATTCATTTACGTTCATTCATACTTCGTTCTTTCATACATAAACTTTTGTTTCTTTATACGTTCGTTCCTTCGAGTCTGTTGCGACAACAGGGTCACTCACCTCATTAACAATCCCAACGACTTCGCGCGATCCGAGTCTGTTGCAACCATATAGTTGCTCACCCCAATTGTCAATCTCAACGATAGCATGCTTTCCGAGTCTCTTGCAACCATAGGGTTGCTCACCTCATGGCAACTTCACAATAACGCGTTGTCCGAGTCTGTTGCAACAACTGAGTTGCTCACCTCCTTTCTCTGCCCATCTTAATGATGCCTATGATCCGAGTCTTTTGCAACCACACGTTGCTCACCCCATTGGCAATCTCCATGATTGCCTGTGATCCGAGTCTTTTGCAACCACACGTTGCTCACCCCATTGACAATCTCCATGATTGCCTGTGATCTGAGTCTTTTGCAACCACACGTTGCTCACCCCATTGACAATCTCCATGATTGCCTATGATCTGAGTCTTTTGCAACCACACGTTGCTCACCTCATTGTATGCTTGCAAGCCTTTCCTTCATTCATTCGTCATTCAATAATGCATGCATTCTTACTTTATGTTCCTCTTTCATTATCTTTCACTTTACGTTACATAATACTTCATTCATTCATTAACGTAACACGTAAAGTCACAAGAAAGATAAACATACATCGTAATAAGGAACACATCATACACATTCATCATCATCATACAGGGCAACACCATACATATATATAACATGCATAAACATGCAACATCATCATCATGCCCAACATGCTTTCTAAGGCCCCAATCGTCATCTTACATGCTCTTACAGGAACCCTTACGTCAAAACTTACATCTGCACTTTTCCCCGAAAGTCAGAAGTCAAAACACTTTCCTCGGGTGTGACAGCCCTACTCGGGCGTATGGACACCCTTCAGTCGCATGGCCTCCATGCGACTGAACATCATGCGATTGAACTGATGCGGATGAACACCTATGCGGATGAACACCTATGCGAATGAACATCCAGTCGTGCGAATGGACATTGCGGATGGACTTCATGCGAATGGGATTAATGCGAATGAGCACTTATGCGACTGGACCTTCAGTCGCTTGACCTCCATGCGACTGGCCTTTCAATCGTGCGAATGGACCTTCAATCGTGCGAATGGATATTCAATCGTGCGAATGGACATTCAATCGTGCGAATGGACATTCAATCGTGCGATGGACATTCAATCGTGCGAATGGACATTCAATCGTGCGAATGGACATTCAATCGTGCTAATGGACCCCAATCGCACCCTAATCGGGGCCGCATGGCCTCCATTCGGCCTCCAGTGGTCGCCTAGCCCTAACTGATGCAGAATGCAGTTCATCCCGACTGCAGCCGAGGGTTTTCAGCCTCCAAACTCATCTAAACCCATTTTAAGCCCAAATCAACCATCCTAAACCTTAGGGATGCATACCACGACACCATTCAAGCACACACTAGCTCACAATCAAGTCACAAACGCATCATACATACACATACACATACACAAACGGGTCAACTTACACACATACGAAAAACCAGATTTCAGATGTTTTCCAGCCCCAAATCGTTTGAAAAAAAGTAAAAGAGGGGTCTTAGAACTCACATAAACGAGCACAACGACAAGAGCTTCGATTTGGCCTTCTTCACGACGATCTTGGCGACCCGAACCAACCCGAACCGGCACTTTTTCTCTTTTTTCTCTTCTTTCTCTCTTCTCCCCTTTCTTTGGCTGATTTGTGAGTGTGGGGGAGAGGGTAAGGGCTCCCTCTCCCTTATATACTCCCCCTCACCCGACTTTCTTTCGTGGGTGAGTTTGGTCCCTCGATTTTGGACTTTATTTTCTTTTCTTTCTTCACCGGCTTCAAAATAATAATATTCGGGTGTTACAAGTCCACCCCCCTTAAATAGGTTTCGTCCCCGAAACCTGTTATTCGTCGAACAAACGTGGATAATGCTGTCTCATTTCTTCCTCAGTCTCCCACGTTGACTCGGATCCCTTCCTGTGCTTCCCTGTACACGCACAAGAGGAACCACTTTATTCCTTAGCCTCTTTTCTTTACGATCGATGATTGCCACTGGTTGCTCCACATAATTGAGCCTTTCATCTATTTCAATGTCCTCCAGGGGAACAATCATGTCTTCATCAGCTATACACTTTCTCAGATGAGATACATGGAATGTCGGGTGAATCCACTTAACTCATCTGGCAACTCCAATCTATAGGCCACCTCCCCTACTCGAGCAATGATTCGGAAAGGGCCTATATACCTGGGGCTCAACTTGCCCCGCTTTCTGAATCGGATAATACCCTTCCAAGGTGAGACCTTCAACATGACCCGGTCACCCACCTGGAACTCAATTGGCCTACGTCGCTTATCAGCATACGACTTCTGTCTATCTTTGGCTGCCTTCATAAAGGCTTTAATCTTTTCAAGCTTCTCTGTTGTAGCCTCGATTACCTCGACGCTCCCCAATTCCTTCTGACCAATATCACCCCAACAAACGGGTGTTCTGCATCTCCTACCGTATAGCATCTCATATGGTGGCATACCAATGCTGGCATGATAGTTGTTGTTGTATGAGAATTCGGCTAACGGTAAGTGGTCATCCCAACTTCCACCAAAATCGATCAAACATGCCCAGAGCATGTCTTCCAATGTATGAATGGTTCTTTCTGACTGACCATCGGTTTGGGGATGATAAGCCGTGCTAATATGTAACCTCGTCCCCATAGCGTCGTGGAATTTCTTCCAAAATTTAGATGTAAACCGAGTGTCACGATCAGACACAATAGACACCGGCACACCATGACGAGCTACAATTTCCTTGATGAACAGACCAGCCAACCTCTCAGATGAATACGTCTCGCGGATCGGTAGAAAATGAGCGCTCTTCGTCAGACGATCAACTATCACCCATATGGCATCATACCCTTTCGGAGTACGTGGCAGCTTCGTAATGAAGTCCATGGTGATGTGCTCCCACTTCCATTCAGTATATCCAAAGGTTGGATCTTCCCATACGGCTTTTGGTGTTCGGCCTTCACCTATAAGCAAGTAAGGCACTTACTCACATACTCCACCACGTCGCGCTTCATACCCGGCCACAAATAATCTTTCTTCATGTCATGGTACATTTTCGTGGCACCAGGATGAATAGAGTATCGAGTCTTGTGGGCTTCATCCATTATCTTCACCCGTAGATCCCCAAAACAAGGAATCCACACACGACCGAATCAAGTTCTAACACCGAGTGTGTTTTCACCCAATTCCCCAACCAGACCTCTCATTCTTTCCGAGTTAAGGTGATCTTCTTTCAATGCCTCATCTTGAAACTCCTTAACTTGCTTCATCGCATCGGAGGTCATGATTAATTGATAAGCTTTCACCCGAATCGGTTCGGGCCTTTCCTTTCGGCTAAGGGCATCCGCCACCACATTAGCTTTGCCTGGATGGTAATGGATCTCGTAATCATAATCCTTTATAAGCTCCAACCATCTCCTCTGCCTCATGTTCAGATCCTTCTGCTCGAAGAATACTTCAAGCTCTTATGGTCGGTGAATATGGTGCACTTCGTCCCGTAGAGATAGTGCCTCCAAATCTTTAACGCAAAGACCACGGCTGCTAGCTCCAAGTCATGAGTGGGATAATTAACCTCATGAACTTTCAACTGTCGGGATGCGTAGGCTATAACCTTCCCTCTCTGCATTAACACACACCCCAACCCTGAGTAGGAAGCATCAGAATAAACCACCAGATCTTCGCTTCCATCGGGTAATGACAGAACAGGAGCTTGAGTCAGTCTTGCCTTCAGCTCTTCGAACGCCTTCTCTTGAGCTTGACCCCATACAAATTTCACATCCTTTCGGGTCAACTTAGTTAGTGGGGAAGCAATCTTAGAGAAGTCTTGGATGAATCTTCTATAGTAGCCCGCCAAGCCCAAGAAACTACGGATCTCGGATGGCGTCTTGGTGACCTCCATTGCATAACCGCCTCCACCTTCGTCGGGTCAACCATAATCCCGTCAGGATTCACCACATGACCCAAAAACTGAACTTCGCGCAACCAAAACGCGCACTTGGAGAATTTAGCATACAATTTCTCCCTTCTCAACGTCTCCAGAACCTCTCGAATGTGACCGACATGCTCAATCTTGCTCTTCGAATAAATCAGGATATCATCAATAAACACAATCACTGATTTATCCAACATAGGCCGACAGACACGGTTCATCAGATCCATAAAAGCAGCTGGCGCGTTGGTCAAACCAAAGGACATGACAAGAAACTCGTAATGACCATAGCGCGTGCGGAAAGCTGTTTTAGGGATATCTTGTTCCTTCACCTTCAACTGATGATAGCCAGACCGAAGATCTATTCTTGAAAACCAACTGGCACCCTAAAGCTGATCAAACAAATCATCTATCCTTGGTAAGGGGTAGCGGTTCTTCACTGTCAACTTGTTCAGCTCGCGGTAGTCAATGCACATCCTCATACTACCATCCTTCTTCTTTACGAACAGGACCGGAGCACCTCAAGGAGAGATACTCGGTCTAATGAACCCCTTATCAAGCAACTCTTGCAACTGTTCCATCAATTCTTTCATCTCCGTCGGAGCTAACCAATATGGTGCCTTGGCAACGGGTTGGGCACCCGGTATCAGATCAATCTGAAATTCAATTTCTCTGTCAGGTGGTACCCCTGGTAAATCTTCTGGGAATACGTCTGGAAAGTCACACACAACCGGTACATCAGACAGTTGTGGTGTTAGTGCATCTACATCCTTTACATAAGCCAAGTAAGCGCTACCTCCACGCCTCATACACTTTCCCGCCACCGCCATTGAGATCACCTTCGGGATCGTAGTAACCCGATCACCATAAACCGTTACCAAACTTCCATCAGGCGCTGTCAACCGAATCATCTTCTTGTGACACACAATGTCCGCCTTGAAGTCCGCCAACCAATCCATCCCAAGAACCAAATCAAAACCACCCAAGGTCATCACGAACGGTCTAACAGGAAACTTGTGACCTTCTAATTCCACCTCACAGTTTTCTATCATCTCCGAAATCCTGGTAGACTTACCTATGGCAGTTTCTACATCAAAGGGCGCATCAACACGTCTACTACTAACATGCAGCTTAGCACAAAAAGCAGCAGACATAAAACTCCTACTAGCACCAGAATCAAATAGCACAGAAGCTAAAGTTTGGTTCACCAGAAATGTACCGGACACGACATCAGGGTTTGTCCTAGCTTCCTCCTGTGTCATGGTAAATGCGCTGGCGCTCGCCCTCGGTCCTTCCCCTCCAGTTCTCTTCACCCCAGAACTCTCAGCCCTCAACTTCTTACAATCCTTACTTACGTGACCCTCTTCACCACAGTTATAGCACCGGACTATACGACAGTCCCTTGCCAGGTGCCCCGCCTTCCCATATTTGAAGCATAAGTTTGACCCAAACCTACATTCCCCGCCGTGCTCCCTTCCACACTTGCCACACCTTTTTGACCCCGCACTTGATGTGACCACACGGCGATCATCCGCTCGTGCCTTCTTATTACCCGTCGAGGCATCACCCCGACCAAACCTTTTCCCCGCCAGTTTCGATCACCACTGCTCTTCTAGCCACCCTCAGTCACCACCCTTGTTCTCTCATCGTACAATCTCCCTGCCAAATCCACCGCCGACCTAAACGTACTCGGCCGGGCAGCTATCATGTGCCTGCGAATATCCGCTGGCAAACCCTGAATATATCTTTTAATCTTTCGTGACAAAGGTGTCACCTGATCCGGCACCAGACGTGCCATCTCGTTGAATTTAGTGGTGTACTGCTGGTGTGTCATAGTTCCCGCCTCCAGTTGCAAGAACTCCCTTTCGACCTTGTCCATTTCCCGATGAGGACAAAATTCCTCAATCACCAACCTTCTCAGCTCAGGCCATTTCATTTTCCCGATGGCCCTACTACCCTCAGCTTGGACAATGTTGTCCCACCAGCACAGAGCTGAATCCACAAAAGAGTGGGTAGCAAACTTCACCTTTTGGTCCTCTAGGCACTCGCTGATATCGAGAACAGCTTCCATTTCCCTCACCCACCGGTGAGCAGCTGCAGCTGTGCCGTTCCCATCAAAATTAGGGGGCTTGCATCTCATAAAAGCCCCACAATTACATCCTCGTGCCATCTCCGGCGCAGGCTCTTCTTCTTCCTCTTCATCATCAGATAGAACCGTTTCCGGCTCTGGTTGTTCCCGTTCTCCAGAGGGTCTGTTTCTTTCTTTTCTTTCCCCTTCTCGTACAGCCTTAATAACTTCAGTCACCACAGACGGTAAGATTGTCTGCATGACCTGATGGACTTCTTCTACAACAGCCTCCTTTACTGAGGCTCTCAGATTGGCGCTTTCGTCGACACCCTCCGGATGAGGGGTCTCTGGTTCTTCATGAACCACCCTCTCAACTCTGGGTCTCCCTCTCTTGGGTCGCGGTTCAGCACCGTGACCTCCACCCCTAGAAGCTTTCGAAGATCTACCTCCGGCCATCACACGCACACTGAAAGATTCAAACACCAACACAGTCATTCAAGCGAACAGCTTAGTTTATGTTAAGTATAGTAAGTCCCTAATTACAGTGGCCAGTTGTGATTAGCCACTTACTTTACTCTTCACACCCCAAGCATTACCTGTCCTGACTACATCAGTATTTAAATCCACATACAACACATAACCATATACCATGCACACATAAAACCGGTTAACTTAACGAAAATACCTGATGGCACGCAGCTACTCAGATTGGCATCCCATTCCCATTCCGTCCCATTCTCAGTTTAAGATTAGGTTTATTTTGAAAATTTACCCATTTCACTTAAACTTTGGCTCTGATACCAACTTGTAAGGCCCCGTTCCCGAGACGCTTACAGCTGGGTTCTCATCGCACATAAAACGTATAATTACATTTGTATTTCATAAAATCGCAGCGGAAAACTAAAACAATCTTTCATTTCCATGTAAATGCTTTTGCAAATTAATACAACATTCATTACAAAATAACTTGTTCGCATTACAATGCAAAAACATTAATCAAAAGAATGCCATCCCAAAAGAGCTGACTAGTCGTCCGTGCCATCCTCAGCAATCATTACCTGCCAACTGGAAACACATCAAAGTTAGCGTTGCTGAGTGAGTTCTAGTTTTATAAATAAAACATACTTTACTTTACATTTGTTCACGATCATACATCATACGTACATACAGATAATATCAGTATTATCCTCATCATTCTGTTCATTAACTTACTCATTCACGTGTTACATTATCGTTCGTTTCTCTATCTAGATCCGGTTAAACTTTACCCTCTTCGTGGTACTCAGTCACGATTACTGAGGTCGACTGACAAGGATCTTATTCTGTACATTATTCCGATCATTCATTTACGTTCATTCATACTTTGTTCTTTCATACATAATCTTTTGTTCCTTTATACGTTCGTTCCTTCGAGTCTGTTGCGACAACAGGGTCGCTCACCTCATTAACAATCCCAACGACTTCGCGCGATCCGAGTCTGTTGCAACCATATAGTTGCTCACCCCAATTGCCAATCTCAACGATAGCATGCTTTCCGAGTCTCTTGCAACCATAGGGTTGCTCACCTCATGGCAACTTCACAATAACGCATTGTCCGAGTCTGTTGCAACAACTGAGTTGCTCACCTCCTTTCTCTGCCCATCTTAATGATGCCTATGATCCGAGTCTTTTGCAACCACACGTTGCTCACCCCATTGGCAATCTCCATGATTGCCTGTGATCCGAGTCTATTGCAACCACACGTTGCTCACCCCATTGACAATCTCCATGATTGCCTGTGATCCGAGTCTTTTGCAATCACACGTTGCTCACCCCATTGACAATCTCCATGATTGCCTGTGATCCGAGTCTTTTGCAAACACACGTTGCTCACCTCATTGACAATCTCCATGATTGCCTGTGATCCGAGTCTTTTGCAACCACACGTTGCTCATCTCATTGTATGCTTGCAAGCCTTTCCTTCATTCATTCGTCATTCAATAATGCATGCATTCTTACTTTATGTTCCTCTTTCATTATCTTTCACTTTACGTTACATAATACTTCACTCATTCATTAACGTAACACGTAAAGTCACAAGAAAGATAAACATACATCGTAATAAGGAACACATCATACACATTCATCATCATCATACAGGGCAACACCATACATATATATAACATGCATAAACATGCAACATCATCATCATGCCCAACATGCTTTTTAAGGCCCCAATCGTCATCTTACATGCTCTTACAGGAACCCTTACGTCAAAACTTACATCTGGACTTTTCCCCGAAAGTCAGAAGTCAAACTACACTTTCCTCGGGTGTGACAGCCCTACTCGGTCGTATGGACACCCTTCAGTCGCATGGCCTCCATACGACTGAACATCATGCGATTGAACTGATGCGGATGAACACCTATGCGAATGAACATCCAGTCGTGCTAATGGACATTGCGGATGGACCTCATGCGAATGGAATTAATGCGAATGAGCACTTATGCGACTGGACCTTCAGTCGCATGACCTCCATGCGACTGGCCTTTCAATCGTGCGAATGGACCTTCAATCGTGCGAATGGACATTCAATCGTGCGAATGGACATTCAATCGTGCGAATGGACATTCGATCGTGCGAATGGACCCCAATCACACCCTAATCGGCCGTAGGGCCTCCATTCGGCCTCCAGTCGATCGCCTAGCCCTAACTGATGCAGAATGCAGTTCATCCCGACTGCAGCCGAGGGTTTTCGGCCTCCAAACTTATCTAAACCCATTTTAAGCCCAAATCGACCATCCTAAACCTTAGGTATGCATACCACGACACCATTCAAGTACACACAAGCTCACAATCAAGTCACAAACGCATCATACATACACATACACATACACAAACGGGTCAACTTACACACATACGAAAAACCGATTTCAGATGTTTTCCAGCCCCAAATCATTTGAAAACAAGTAAAAGAGGGGTCTTAGAACTCACATAAACTAGCACAACGACAAGAGCTTCGATTTGGCCTGCTTCACGACGATTTTGGAGACCCGAACCAACCCGAACCGGCACTTTTCCTCTTTTTCTCTTCTTTCTCTCTTCTCCCATTTCTTTGGCTGATTTGTGAGTGTGGGGGAGAGGGTAAGGGCTTCCCTCTCCCTTATATACTCCCCCTCACCCGACTTTCTTTCGTGGGCGAGTTTGGTCCCTCGACTTTGGACTTTATTTTCTTTTCTTTCTTCACCGGCTTCAAAATAATAATATTCGGGTGTTACACCTATCATAGACCTGCTATAACGGTGCTCCGCACCTCTGGTCACAGCACCTAGAGTAGAGTTTAGGTGTACCATCGCCATGTGCAATACCCTTCTGTTCTCAGTACTGGACCTAGGCCTATCATAGACCTTCTATAACGATGCACCGCACCTCTGGTCACAGTACCTAGGGTATGCAGCAATGGTTCTATACAAATGGCCAATCTCAAAGAAAGACCCCGATATGCATCCTCCCGGGGTAGCGAACTCACACACCGTTGGGCTAACACCTTTTAATGGCACGTCCCGACATATAAGTCTTGCAAGACTTTCTTTACTTTCATCATTCATTAATGCATACATTCTTTCTTCATGTTCCTATTTTATTATCTTTCACTTTACGTTACATAATACTTTCATTTCGTTCATTAACATTCAACGTAAAGTCACGGAAAGATAAACATACGTCATAACAAGGAACATAACATACACAGTCATCAACATCATACAGGGCAACATCATACATACATAACATGCATCATGCATAAACATGCAACAACATCATCATGCCCCAACATAACCTTTATGACCACAACAGTCGTCTTACATGAACTTACGGGAATCTCCCACGTCAAAACCTACATCTACACTTTTCCTGAAAGTCAGTAATTAAACTACGTTTTCCTCGGGTACACCAATCCACTTGGGCGTATGGGCACCCTTCAGTCGCATGGCCTTCAGGCGACTGAACATCATGCGAATCGACCAATGCGGATGAACACCTATGCGAATGAACACCCATGCGAATGGACCTAATGCGGATGGACTCAATGCGGATGAGTCCCATGCGGATGAGTCCCATGCGGATGAGTCCCATGCGAATGGAACTAATGCGGATGAGAACTTATGCGAATGAACTCTTAGTCGCATGACTCCCCATGCGATTGACCTTCAGTCGCACGATTGGCATGTGTATGGGCTCCAGTCGCACGACTCACATGCGATTGAACCTCAATCGCATGACTGGCATGCGTGTGGACTTCAGTCGCACGACTGGCATGCCATTCGATCGCATAGCCCTAATTGCGTAGAATACAGCTCACTCTAGAACCCAATTTTGCCATTTTCGACCTCCAAGCTCATCCAAACCCATTCTAAGCCTAAATCAATCATCCTAAACCTTAGGAATGCATACCACAACAACATTCAAGTACACACAAGCCCGGAAACAAACTCCAAACGCATCACACGCAAACACATACAAATGGGTCAAACACACACACAAACAAAACCGAGTTTTCAGATGTGTTCTAGCCCCAAAATCGACCAAAAACATTTAAAAGAGAGGTCCTAGAACTCACACGAACCACACTGAGAAGTAGAGTTTCGATTGGACCCGCTACATGACGATTTTGCTCACTTGAATCCACCCGAACCAACATTTTTCTTCTTTTCTCCCTTTTCTCTCTTTTCTCTCTTCTTTCTCTCTATGTTGCAGAATTTTGGAGATGTGGGGAGGGTGTGGGCTGCCCTCCCCTCTCATTCTCCTTCTCTTCCGAACTTTCTCGCGTTGACGAGTTTGGTCCCTCGACTTTGGACTTTATTTCTTTTTCTTCCCTCGTCAGCTTCAAAATAAATAAATAACCGGGTGTTACAAGTATAAATAACCAGATGTTACACCTAACATATTATTGTTTAGTGCCCCATGCAAATACCTAGCAAATGTACTTGCAAGCATAACTTTGGTTAGAAAATAACCATTAAACTTTGTTGACTATGGATTGACGTATTCCAATCAATTAGGAGGATGATAGTCGTCATACCCTGATACTATCTATATTATCCATAAGCTACCTCAAGTAATTTAGTGGTTGGATTTACTTTGTGTTTTTTTGTTTCTGCACTCCAATATAAATGTTATTCAGAACTGAAATGGAAAAAACATACTAGTATAGAATGAATAATATATGAACTTTACTTTCTTTTTTAAAATTCTTTAATATTCTTGGAGCTAATTTTGTGGATATTTTCCAAATAATAGAATGTAAAAAAATCACCTATTCTTCTGCATTGTTAATATCAAATAAATCTTTTAGTAGCTTTATGTTGGATAAATTTATGTTATATATGATAGGAAATGATTGTAAGTGGTTATTAGAGAAAGATAATGAAAATTTATTGAGTTGTATTGTGTTTTCTTAAATATGAGATACACACTACAACCCCATAAATTTATTAATACTTTTTAAAAATGTTTGTAAGTGGATAAGAGAAAAAATATAATGATAATTGTATGAAAGATATTATTTAACTAAATAAATAGTAATTTTTAATATAATTATAAAATAAAAATGATAAAATAAATCATGAATGATACAAGGATAGGTTATTTGAAGAAACATGTATTTTAAAAGGTATCACTGTGATATTACTTAAAATAGTTTTATATGTGGGAGATAGCATATGACTAAGCAATGATGAAATTACAAGAAGAAAAACATAAGCAATGATTAGCCTCCAAATCCACCCAATTTAAAACATTCAAAAAATGATTAAAATAAAATTTGTCAATTTGCTTTTTATTTTTAATCGATAATTAAACACCCTACTTTATATCTATTATATTGTTGAAATCAGCATATCTATACTTATAAAATTAATTTTGTTTTTCTAAATCCGTATATGGGTCTTTGCCTTGTATTTTGCCTTGTATTTTGCCAATATAAGATTTTAAAAGTCCCTCAAAGAATGCACCATTTTGATTTCAACAATTTATATAGTGTGTAAACATTAATTTCCAACAAACGAGGATCGTTTGGGCTAATTACTCACATGTTGTCTTTGTTCTTGTTGTCTATGTAAATAAATCATTTATAATCTAAATGACACAACAAAGCCCACATTCTAGTGATATATACATCATTACCAACATTAATTTGTGAGTGTGATTTTCCGTCCCGCATAAAGGATGAGATGATCATGATGACCATTAATTACAACAACCAATAAGGGGCCGAAATTGACTTTATTTTCGTATAATATTCTCAAATTTCTAAAGGATGCATAATTGTGATAGAAGCGTTAGAGGGTGAAGGACGCGATTGTCAATGTAAACCATTCGATTGGTGCATTGTTAACAGCTTTTATTAAAACAAAACTAGTGAGTATCCACCTCCCATGTGTTACGGTGTTGAACACGTGATTAAGTACGTAATAGAATCGTATGAAATTATAACAACTCGTTTTTGTTAATATTAAAATGTTTGATTAAATAAATGTCGCAAAAGTATATTTTTGAAAATCAAGAAAAAATTACATTGTTAAATGAGTGACAAGAAACACAAAAGCAAATTTGAAAATAATGAAGTATAAATATATCATATCTGACCTGATTCGGATTTGAATAAGTTTACGATAAAACATAAAAAAAATAAGTATAAAATTACATTGTAATGGTAAAGTTGATGCTTTGTAAATTTTTTTATTGTTATTCATCATTCATCACATTTATTTAGACATCAACAAAATAGATACATTTAGTTAAACACAAAATAGTTTAAAAGGATAAAATATTTATTTTGCATAGTTATTTAGTGATGCAACTAAACAACAATTATTGGTTAGCACTTATTGATTTAAAATGTTTTAACAAGTCAAACCTAGGCTTTGTTTGATTTTCGCTAACCAAGAGCTGACCACTGACCGGCTGACTCGGTCAGCCGGTTAGGCGTTTGATTTTTCCGGTGTTGGCGACTGACCCGGTAAAATCAGCATCGCTGACCACACAACCGACCCGATCGCTCCTGCCCCCCCCCCCCCCAACTTCTCCTGCCCTCCCCCCTCCACTTCTCCTGCCCTCCCCCCTCCACTCCTCCTGCCCTCCCTTCGCCGCTTCCCGCCGCTCCTTCCCTCCCACCTCCGCCACTCTTGCCTTCCCTCTGCCGCTCATTCCCTCCCTCAACCGCTCCCTGCCATTCCTGCCTCCCTCTCTCCCCCGCTTCTGCCCTCCTCCGTCGCTACTTCCCTCCCTCCACCGCACTGGCGTTCCTGTAGAAGACGATGGAGATGAAGATGGGTGGGTTGGGTAGAAGATGATGGAGATGGGGATGGGTGGTTGGGCTTTTAATATATTATTATATTATTATTTTTCATTATATTATTATTATTATTAAGGGCATATGATTTGTGTTTTGATATATATATATATACATATATATATATATATATTATATATATATATATATATATATATATATATATATATAATATATTGATAATGGATTGTACACAATTAAGCTTTAAATTTATAAAAATGATTTCACCTTATGACTAACTACACACACAATAGACAAGTGTACCTATCGGATAGTAGTATATATTTTGGTAATAACCAAGTATCGATCCGTGTACACGAAAACTCCTAATACTAAGTCTTTGTCATTATCTAGCGGATGAAATATAATTTGTGAATAATATGACCACCTAATTTAGCTAATAATTAAATTAATAAAGGAAGTAAACGAAGATGAAGATAATCAATTAGAGGAAGATATCACTTAGACTTTAAATCCCCTTAGCCAAACAATAACAACATAAATGAACCTATGGTGAAATCATTTTCTACACATGTAACATGGATATAAACTAGACTCCTGTCAAGGTTATCTAATTTTATAACTCATTGGAAAACTAAAACGACAAACACATAATAGCCACCTAAAGTTATGCCATGAAGACCCAATGATATATTAAGCCAAATTTGAAGATGGTTAGGACTCCCGTCAAGGATACCAAACCCACAAATATTTGGAAAGTTAACACGATAAACACATGGTAACCACTTCAATTCGCGTAATGCAATAATACTATGTAAATCTTTTAATTTATGAATGCCCTAACACGAATCATAAATATGCACATTATATATGGTTACACATAAATATTGTTAGGAGATATTCATAACATACGCAATGGTTTTCACAAACATATGTATTTGGATACATACTTGTTTAACTTGATTAGATAATTAACCATTATTTATCATTCCTAGTCAAATGCTATATACCAAACACTAATGTATGCAATTCATGAATAGTCATTCTAAAACACAAAGTTTTCAAACATATGTGATTATAACACCCACAAGATTAATCATTTCACCAATTTCAACAAGCATACACAATCATTGAAGAACATTCATAGCCTTGTAATAAATATTGACTTAATCATCACCAAAAGTTACAAGTAATATGTCAAAGTATGCTAAGCTTCATCTAATCTAAGTGATAAAGAGTGTTTAGCCCATGAGGCTTACTAAAACCACAACCAATCTCATAACAATAGAAGAAAACATGATAGATCTAGAGATTTTCAAACCAAAGATAAGTAGAGATGGATTGTGCGGAGTTGAATCTTCCTTTGAAATGCTTGATCTTCAACCTAGCTTGAACTCTTAAAAGAACTCCTTCAAAGTTGCTACAAGAATGGAGAAAAACTAGGGTTTGTACTCCAAAATTCGTCACCGCTAAAATGAAGAAGAAGAAGAAGGGCTTAAAAGGGGGCCTGATGCGTGTTATGCCCATGATAGAATCAGTCATGACCATAATACGTAAGAAATAGGGGCTTGATGCATGTTATAGCCATGACAGAATCAGTCATGACCACAACAGCCTTTAAACTTCCAAAATATTCATGTATTTCTTGTCTTTTTCTTTTGAAATCATCAAGCAACCATCCAAAACTATAAAATCGAAATTAATCATAATTAAGTATAGATATAAATGAATTTGTAACAAAAATCACTTAAGATGGATAAGATATGCCTTATTAACATGTATATTTATTTACATATCATCGTATTTGTCATTTCACACTCAACTAGCAGAGAAACTTAACAGAAGTTGGTGTCAGAGATGGTGTACACAGTGATTATTTTTATCATTTAGCAGAGTTAGTTAGATACTAAATCAAACAGCTAAATTTCAGTTAGATACAGACTCAATCAAAAATTCTAACTGAGTCAGCTTTTGACTCAGTTAGATCTTACTGAGTCAGTGTAATCAAATAGCCCCTTATGTTGTGTTTGATTCCACTGACCTACGGGCTGACAACTGACCATTAGTCAGCCGGTCAGCGCGCTTGATTTTCCGGTTTGGCGACTGACCCGGTCACAAGGGTCTGACCGAGACCCTAAAATTGGCTTCACTAACCAAATTGGTGCCCTCCTTCCGCATCACTGGTGGCCCCCGCGCTTCTCTTCACCAGTGCCATTCCTCCTTCATTCCTCTTCACTTGCGTCCTCCCTCCACCAAAAAGAAGCAGAGATGACAATGAGGTTAGAAGCCCCATACCGGCGCCATCCTTCGCAGGTGAATCCATTTAACTCTTGTGGTTCTTTGACCAATCTTGCAGGTGACTCCATTTTATGGGTCTTCTGTGTGTGGGTAGAATTGGGGGTTATATGATATTGTAAGGTTAATTGAATTTGGGGGAAACTGGTTTTCCTTGAATATGAAACTTGGTTTTCCTTCAAGTTTTTTTGTATTAAATTGGATGTTTTATTGTTAGTTATGGATCATACCAACATGTTCGTTACAATTATATTGTTATTTTTATCAATCAGTAGAAGCAGTCAGATGTTGAATCAAACTGTCAAGTTTTAGTCAGATGCTGAATCAAACTGTCAACTTTTAGTCACATGCAGACTCAATCATAACTTCTACTGAGTCAGCTTTTGACTTAGTCAGATTTTACTTGGTCAGTAGTAATCAAACAACCTCTTATTACTGGTTCAAATGTTGTTAAACAACCCCTTACTTGAATATACATTCTTGTTATATTATCCACAGTAAATTCTAGAGGATGTTATTACACTAAATATTGTTCTCTCTATAGACTTGTCTTCATTTTAAATTAGGGGTGTTCACTGGATCAGATAATATATTATTCGGATTTGAACGTTTCATGACCCTATCTAAAATCCTTTGCGGTCTGAATAAGGATATTGTCATACCCCGACTGACTGCGGAATCATCGAGGCGGACGAATGTAAAATGATTGTTCATAGCTTATGGAATTTAATAAGTCAAGATAATATTGAATGCTATTTTTCATTGAATAAAACTAGATAACTAAGTCATTATAATACAACCAAGATTTGAACAACAACATAAGATATTTATTTAACTAAGTCCAAGTCCTATATGAGCCAAAAAAATTCCACAAGTAGCAATTTGAAACATGTTAAAAATAAAGGGTCAACTTACGAAAGTTGGTGAGTTTCCATGGGTTAAGCATATATATATATAATATATATATATATAAGGATTTACAAGTAGCAATTCATGTCAGTGGTTATGAATTATGCAAGATTATAGAACACATATAGCTACAATCAACCTTGACCAAGATTAAGATTACAAGTTTATAACGATTAGCTAAGTGTATTTGTTTTCCATGATGAACAAGTCATACGTCATCAGGAGTCAACAATACATCAGCTTTAACACCAAATAGGCTTGTCAGACTCATAGATCTATGACGTCGCCAGGCTAGCAATAGTTAATGATTGTCAACATATAATGTATCTCATATAACACTCACAATAATATCAATAACCACAACAAAAAGGTAAAGCTGAATTGCATGTGCATTTACAAATATCAAGATATTTACAAGTGTAAGTTTATAAAGTTAACATGTTTCACCCCAAAAGGTGTGAAATAAAGTAAAAATGGGCATGAAGAACTCATATTGTATAATGATGGTTGTAAAGTACATAAGGAAGCTTGGATGTTCAAGAGTCAAAGGTGATATCCTAAATGATAAAAAACAATAACTTGAGGTCGGAATTTATTACAAGAAGTTAGGACATTCAGAGAATGCTAAAAATCGAAAGGTAGATTGATAAAGGATTATTGCATCAATTTTAGATTCGGGACAAAATGTTTGGTATGTGTTTGAACAAGTTTTAAAAATAGAAAAGAGTTTCGTAAAATTATAAAAATTTATAGTTGACTAGTTCAAAGTCTTTCGGATAACTTTCATTTAGAAACATTTTTATAAAAAGACTCATAATTAATTCAAAACAGTAGCACAAGACATAAGGTGCTGAAATACGCACTTATCTTGTGATGGCTATTATTGAGTCGTTCGATTGAGTTTGAAGACGAATAAACTGTCGTTAAAAAGGTTATTCGATGAACTTATTATTGGAGTCTGAGTTTACTCAAATTTATTTTTTTATGACCAAGTTATGGTTAGTTAAGTCAGACTATTTCTGCCAAATATGTAGTAAGGCACTTATGTGCACTTTTAAAATTGCTAAAGCATGAAACGGGTTAGAACAAATTTATTATGTCGATATATGATATATTAGACTTCATATTGAGTTTTATAAAAAAAAATAATCCAAGAGTTTTGCATAGCCATCATTTAGAGAAATAATCTTGTGGAATAACCGAATGTGGCGGCATAGCCGTCCATATGCAAACAAGATTCATTGTTTACGTTAGTTTGTTGTTAAGTTGATTTAGAAATGTTAGTAATTGTTATAAGGTTAGTGAATGTTAGAAGGTTAATGATCAAATGATAATGATTAAATTAAAAGAGATTTGGTAGAAGAAATAATAAAAGTAATAACATGAAAATATTGAATGTTAGGATGATTGAAAAAATATAGAAATGCATAACATATAAGCAATATAAAATTACCTTAATATTAGAAGATTCTTGAAACTACTTGTAAAAGAAAATTATTGAATTTGATCAAAACCTAATAATGAAAGAAAGATTTGTTAGTGTAATTTTTAGAGAATTAGCAAATGAAAAGTGAGGCCTAAGCCTTCTTTTATAGTTGAGGTTAGGAGGAGGTTATGAATGATGTTAACGGTGAGTTACAAGTCTTTTAAAAAGGGGTTATAAGTTTGAAATAATTATAAGATTAAATAAAATAAATTGATAAAAGAATAATTATAATTTAAACTCTTAATTTATTAAAACCTTAATTTTAATTTAATCAAATTATTTTCTCATAAAATCTTTATAATTTTTATAAAACTTGTAACTTTATAATTGATTATTTATTTTCAATAATTAAAAGTCATAATTACTAATAAAACTTTATAAGTTTATTAAAATTATTTTTATAACTTTATAAGTTTTAATAAGTCTTTTCCATTTAGTTATTTATTGTAAAATAATAAATAAAGATTTATACTTTTATGAAAAATATTTATTTAAAAATAAATAAATATTATTATTTGTTTAAATGATAAAATGAATAAAACAATTTTCAATATTGCTTAAATTGCACATTTAACATTTTGATTCAATAAAAATAATAATAATAATTCTAAATATTAAATTTTTCATCGTATGAAAGTTCAAAATGAGTTTGGGTTTGGTTTCATAATTTTAAAATTCGGCGGATGTTACAGATATGTCTATTTGTTCCGAATATATCTAAATTCAATCTGGATTGGATTCCAATAAATGCAAATTATTAGAATTTATTTGAATAATCCGAATAAACCAGATAACATTTTTTCTTATATAGTGTTCCTATGTTTTTGCTACTTTTTTATTCTTCACATTTTACTAGCTTAAAATAATTACAATAAAACATATAAAAACCAAAAATACACATTTGTCTTAAACATAATTTTAAAATTAAAATATAATAGGTAATTTATAGAACACGAAGCTAGAATATCTAATTTAAAACCACAACCAATTATTGTATAATTGTTTACGATTAGAAGACTAAAATGTGTCAAGACTCTTGATTATTAAGTTGACAACATAATAGGTGATTGGGTAATGAGTATTAGCTAAAAACATTGTTGAATTCTTATTCGGACTGATTGAATATCCAAATATTTTGAATAAAAGATTATAATATCCGAAATCCAATTCGAAATTAGAATAAGAATTCAGAGTCGGACCGGGTTTTTTTATTTGAACATGTATCGGATTAAGAATTTTTTTGCTTTTAGATTTTGGTTTTCTTTAACACCCTTTTTTCAAACTACCATTTCACTTGACCCTTTGGAAAAGATCGTAAATTGTTTTTAAAGTAAGGCTTCACATCTATGTATTATAATAAAAGAAGGTTTTGAGTTGCTACTTGTCATAATTTTATACATTCTAAATTTATTTATCGTTTCTCTCTTCTATTAAATATTTACAATAACTACCAATTATATTATTTAATTTCATTTAGATTAAAATAGTTTTTAATACATTAAGAAGAGGTATTTTACAAATGCAATATCTAAAGAAACAATTTTGTGTATAACATACATAATTTTTCTAAATATCAAACTATTTTAAAAATACAAAATATTTAAAAAGCAGTGTTTCTAAAAAATAAATTTTTATGAACCATAATATTTAAAATTTGGAGTTATAATAAGATTTTTTTTATAAAATGGTATTTTCTTAAACGGTTTGATTTTGAACAAAATGTTTTAATTTTTTAATAAAGAAACTAAAGTACAATAGTTTAAAGAAAATTATATATTTAGTTTATACTTATAATCATAATTATAGGTAAGTTTAATCATCTCTTATCTCAAAATATAATTTTATAATTAATAAATTTTCATTACTAGTTATTTAATATTTTATTTATTTATCTCGTATAATACATAAGATACTAATAATATACATAATATTAAAGCCCCAATGATTAAATTAACAAAATTCCTTAACCCAACTTATAAATCAAGAAATTCTTTCACAGGTGTTGAACATTGGTGTGTCGTTATCCGGTGTGCCACCCCACATGTGATATATTTGTGTCGCTTGTGACGTGGCCTCACCATCACCATTTAATTTCGTCTCTCGTAACTTCAATTCCCTTCATGGGAAGGCACCGACATTAATGTAATCACAATAATGATTCCAGCAAAAAAGTTTGACCACAGGTCAAAATCAATCCACCTTTCGGTCTCAGATTCAACGTATGGAACCGTGAGAACGCATAACTTAAGGTCTGTGAACGTGTTTTTTGTGTGACTAAACAAGATATATGATACGTCTCGTAACGTTGGAGATTCAGGAATGTCGCGTTTTATTGTGATTATGATATGTTCGACACCGTACTGTTTGGTTAAACGTAAAAACATAGTAAGTTTATTACTTTAATACTAACAATAAAATAGTAAGTTTAACAAAATTTTAATAGATAGTTTAATGTCAATTGATGAAAGAGTAAAAGTGTGACCGAAGAGTAGAGACTATATGTTTAATTTCTGAACACTCGAAAGACAAAATCCATCATATGATTGTACCACACCAAATATACATTTCTATTTAAAAAGGTAGATGAATATCACCATACAAATCTTCTAACAACGAATAATGATATATTGGTAATATAAATTGAATTATAAGATTAATACACCATGAAAATAGACTAGGGTCATAAAAAATTAAACGGTTAACGTTAATACGTTATGTCTTTGATCAAGTCATGTTGTATTTAAGGTGCTTTTTCCAAATGGTTAGGTATAAGTCTTGAATTAAACAAAAATATATAGTAAGTGTATTTTTGAGCTTGCCATTAATAAGAAAAGAAAATTGCACATGAAGACTAAATCAAGAATAATGGCCGTGAAGGGGTTATAATGATTTAAAACTTTTCAATTAATAATAGTAATATGTTATTTAAATAGTTTATAGCATTATTCATATAATTATACTAAAGTTTTAAAAGTTTTAAATTATTATAATAATAATTTTAAAAGTTTCTGAAAAGTAATAACATGTGTATTGCTACTTATAGTCTATTTTATAATCATTATCTAATCATTAGTTAATTATTATTTAAACATCAAAATTCTTCAATGATTAATTTATTATTAATTAAAAATTAATAAGAGTTCTATTATTAAAACATCTTACCTGATAGATTGACACTCCCTATATCTCGTGTATAGGGATATGTGGTATATAGCGCCATCATTTCAAATCACAACATGTTGGATCCAATTTGACATTCACAATAACCCTATACGTTGCATATAGACTCACACCTAACATATGGCTCTTTAGATGATAGATTGTTGGTCATCACAGCAGTAATTAATAATACATATACATGATGAATAGCACTATGTGGTCCTATAGGTGATGGATACACCACACCTACAATATTATACAACACGTATATACTGTCACGTATATTTGCCACCTTTACGACATAAGTAGGCCATACGTGGGCATCTATACGTTACGCATAGTGTTATACAACACATATATGTATTTTTTAAACAATGTGCATTTTGAATATTTGGCACGACATAATATTTCTCAAAATTGTATGTAACGAACAATTGATCGACTATCGTAAATTATTGTTTCTTCTACTAGCTTAAAAATTCAATCAAAATTCGTTATAGGATGTCTTTGATGTATTTCAAATTTATTTTTTAAAAGTTAAATATGTTAGACTAAAGGGTCACTAAAAGCTTAAATCAGTGTTAATATTCAAAATATTTGTCTATTACAACAATAAAATGTTGTTTGTGTTACAATTTTAGTAGTACTTACTATTTATACGGTGCGAATATAATTATATGTGTGATTTATATTGACTCTTTTGATTATTAAAGGCAAAACTAAGGTCTAATGAATTAAGTTGCGCTTAAACTTCTTAGGCCTTGAGCTTATCTAAGCTGGAGTTATATGGCTTCGTTACTATACAATCTCACAGTTGGATATGAACATCAGTATCACAAATTATTAACTTTTAAGAAACCAATCATCCATAGCAATAGAAAAAAAATATCTTTTCTCATTGTCTGTACTTATTACAAATAAAATTTAAAAAAAACATGTTTTTATCTGGAATGCTAGTCTTTAACACAACCTGATAGCTCCTTAATCCATGTCATGCTAGATTTTTTGTTTTTATATTGTAACCAAACTGTCAAACTAATATATATACAAAGGTCAGCCATGATAATTGAGTTTTGATTTTATTTTAGAACAAATACTTATCATATTTAACATACTTTACCTCTATCATTTCATTTATCTTTTAAGTGTTAAATTCTATTTGTCACTTTACCTAAACTATCAATGTTTAATAATACCTTAACAAGCATTATACTTTACTGTTTTTATCTTTATCTTTATATTTATTTATGAGCTTATGCAAGTATAGAGCTCATTTAGCCTGTAAGACGATAATATATTACCAAAATCTGTTGGATGAGTCTAAAATAGATAAAACTCCTTTAGAAGATGAAAATACACGATGCATAACTCCTTTAGCCGGTGAGTTTATAAAAGACAAAACTTTTTTAACGAGTGAGAATGCATGCATAAGACATGTGTCTTTTAATGGATTAGAGTGCAATAAATGCAAAGTCTTTTTTGGTTCCGAAGACTTTGAACTATAATTTTCGCTTGAGAATTTTAGCATTTTGGCACTTTTATATTTATTAGTATTACTTTATTTATTTAATAATTCTTTATCATTTTATTATAACTATAATTATTCTTTAGCTCTATATTAGGGGTGAGGATGGTTGGTTTGGTTTGGTTCGGTTTTAAGTTAAAACCGAAACCAAAAACCGATAGTTCGGTTTCTAAGTTTTTAAAACCGTTTGATTTTTCTTTTTCGGTTTTCGGTTTTCGGTTTTCACTTCGGTTTCGGATTTTTTGGTTTTGTTTTTGGGCTTCAAGTTTTTTTTTGTTTTTTTATTTACATTGGTTCAAAGTATAAAATTTAAACTAAAACCTTTGAGCTTGTATCATTTTGTTGATCTTTAACATAATCTATAGATTCTTATAATTACTTAACATTAAAATTAATTACAATTAATAAAATATAATAACAAAAAGTTCAATAAAAAATAATTTAATCTACCAAAACAAAAAACTAAAAAAATTATGCTCAAAGCCTAAACATCTATCTATTTTAGATAACATACATTAAATAATAATTTATAGGCTAGTCATGTTTATAAGTGTATGAATATACTTTAAAATTTACAAGTTTGGTTTTATGGTTGCGGTTCGGTTTTTTCAGTTTTTATTACATGCAAAACCAAAATCAAACCGAAAAAAATCGGTTTTCAAAAAATCATAAAACCAAACCATCAGTTTCTTATTGGTTTCGGTTTTTCGTTACGATTGTGTCGGTTATTATAGTTGCGTTTCGGTTATTTTGATTTCTTGCACACCCCTACTATATATCATGCTTTGTTACTTTAGCTTATTTTACTTGTTATATATTTAGCATTCCATGGCTTTACACTGCTTATGGTATTAACCGCTTATATTGTCATAGATTACCCATTGTGACATTGTAGATTCACAAGCCAAAAAAATTACACTTATACCTACATATGTACGCGCAAGTCTAAGTATACACTTCTTACTTTTTTAAATTTACGAATTTACACGTACACAAAAAAACATAATGTTTTACACGTATAATAATATTTTTTCAATAAAAAATAATTTGATTGATTTGATGGGTTTTTGCAAGTTATCTTAATAACATCGAGTTATTATAGGGTATCTTAAGTCTGCATTTCTTTCATTTTTATCATCTTTGGTCCTTGCACCTTTATATGAAACCATAACGCTTCTTTTTTAACTTTAATCTAAACCAATTAACCCAAATTTTTAACTCAACTCATTTAGCTTAAGAGAGCTCGAGATTAAGCTCAATTTCTTTAAAGTATTTTTTTTAACTCGAGTTAACTTGTAATTCATTTTTTCAAGGTCAATCTCCACACATATATTATTTATCAATTAATAATTATACTATATGTGTGTGTGAGTGAGTGTGTGATTGTGTGTATATCATCTAGTATATTATCCATTTAAATTTATTGTAATTTTATTATGTTATTATATAGGTTATGGTTATTCGAATACCCCCAATTATAAATTAACATCCCTAGGTTTTTATACTGGTTGTATAGCTCCATAAGTGTTGTTAAGGGGGGGGGGGGGGGGTCGTCCCTTTGACAACCCCTGAATTTTTCTTCGTATTTAATGTCGAATTTTGCTATACACGTCGTATAGGCCTATACGTGTGAATAGTACTATATGGGACGTATCGCCCTCTCACAAACACCCCCTGAATTTTTCTCATTTTAAGTGTATTCGTCCCTATACGTCGCGTATAGTGCTATATGAGGGGTATAAGAGGTGTCGATTTATAATGGTGGGTGTCTTAATATTAGGACTCAATATATATTATGTGATTTCATGTTTTATTTTCTCACATCTGTATTTTTATTATATAAATTATAGTTTTGATTAGGCTTGTGAATCGTATAAAAAAGCTTGACCTAACTTATAATCCATATAAAACAATCATTAATAGAAAAATAAGTATAAATTTCTCATATCCTGCTTGAAAACCATTGTACAACATTGAAATTTTATGTTTTGATGACATATGTTATCCTACAAATTTATAAAAGGGTATATGTAACTCTCTTATTTTTTAAAAGCAAAACATGATATAAAGTTGTATTTTAAACAAAAATATTAAAATTTCTGAAATAAGACTACAATTACTAACAAAAACACTGCATTATATCTAACAATACAACCTTACTTGATACCCCATATAATTAAAGATTGCTTTAGTCATAAAGCAACCTTTTATAAAACTTAATACAACATTTATATCGAGTAGTGTAGCTTCTTTTCGTTAAGGTGAGTAATAATATAGATTGGGATCTTTGTTCTTTACATCCTCATGATTGTTGATCAACACTCATAGATTTAGTGCGGCAAACTGTTTAGAAAGTGGTTGCCCTTTGAGTAACATACAACCCACTTATTAGGTCCTCCACCACACACTGTATTTCCATCTGTATTTCTACTTACACTCATATCTTTATATTAATATTAATATTTATGTTTGCTGTTGTATTTGCTGTTGCATACATCACTATACTCCTTTATTCTGGTCTCTACCCCCACTCAACAATCTTAAAACCCACAAACAAATCCATATGATTGCATCACTCTCTTTCAATTCTCGCCGGAGTTCCACCATTTTCCGGCGACCCCTTCATCTTTCCGGCGACCCTCACCGGAGCAAACCAAGGTCTTTTGTCAGTTATCAAGAATTTGTCTCCATTTTCTTCATTATATTCATGGGGTTTCTTGATATTTTAAGATTTAATTTGTTTTGGGGTTGAAAGTTTAGTATTCTGACAGTTTTTGATGAATTACATGTGGGATTCTGAATATTCTCCGATCACTTCGGTTGATGTTTGTGGGGTTGATTGCTTTTTTTTTTATAAAAATGAAAGCTTTTTTGTAGTATATCTTTTGGGTACAGCAAATTACAGAATCTTGGGTTATCCATAACTGGATTTTGGTAAATTATTCAGTTTTGATAATTTTAACAATGATTTAACCAAAGTTGACCATATGAATTATTGAGATTCCATGAAACAGTAATATATCATGTTTTGATATTATCTTATTATGTTTTGGTTGTCATAGATCCGTTGTTTATGATTGAAATAATGAGATATTTTTGGAGGAATCTTGAACTCAAATGATCAATCTTTTTAGGTGTGAATCATGGGGCGTTTTTCATCCATGTTTGATGGGCTAACGAGGACGTTTTCGACTGCGAAAAGAGGCGTGAATTCGAGTCAATGTGGTGGAAAAGAAGCTGCAGAAGCTATGGCAAAAGATGCTAAGAAGAAGGAGATGATTTTGAGATCATCTGGTACTGTCAATGTGAACAGATCGAATAATCTTGCTTCTGTTTGCTCAAAAAGAGGCGAAAAAGGAGTGAATCAAGATTGTTGCATAGTGTGGGAGGTATAAAGTCATAAATATTATTTTTCTGTATCTCAGTTTCATGTATCACAATTGGTGATTAGAGTAATTTGTTTTATAGGAATTTGGGTGTCAAGAGGACATGATGTTTTGTGGTGTTTTTGATGGTCACGGTCCATGGGGTCATTTCGTCGCGAAGAGGGTCTGCAACATGATGCCATCATCATTGCTATGCAATTGGCAAGAACTGCTAGTTGCAGGTTCATTTGATCAGATTGACAAAGAGCTTGATAGATTCAATCTATGGCAAGATTCTTTCATAAAGACTTGTGCTGATGTCGATCAAGATCTAGAGCAATACCATAAGATTGATTCGGTTTACAGTGGAACCACAGCCTTAACAGCCATCAGACAGGTAATTCAAGATCTCTTTTTGAGTCTTAATGAATTCAAGCATGGATCTTATATGTAATATTGGCATTTTACAGGGTGATCATCTTGTTGTAGCGAATGTTGGAGATTCGCGTGCAGTACTCGCTACTGCTACTGATGATGGCTGCTTGGTACCTGTACAACTTACAGTTGATTTTAAGCCGAATCTACCCCGTGAGTAGTTCTCTCTGATCGTTTATATGCTTTTGGGGTGTCAAGATCAACGGGTCAAATGGGTTGGGTAACATGTAACTTAGTACAAGTCTGACGTACTTTCCATAACTTTCTAACATGTTTTACCCATTTGATCCATTTCCGGTTTAGCCATTTTTCTTCGGATTTAACCCATTATATATAAAACCACTTAATAAGTCCCTCGTACCCGTTAGTAAGTACATTAGTCAATATTACAAGATTTAGTGTTTTGAATGGAATTGTGGTTAACTTTGAGTAAATATTACTCATGTACAGAGGAGGCAGAACGGATAGTTGAGTGCAACGGGCGTGTTTTCTGCTTAGAGGACGAGCCTGGTGTGCACCGAGTATGGCTGCCAACCGAGGAATCACCAGGCTTGGCTATGTCACGCGCCTTTGGTGATTACTGTATCAAAAATTTCGGGCTTATTTCAGTTCCACAAGTCATCCAACGACATATAACCAGTCGAGACCAATTTATGGTTCTTGCTTCTGATGGGGTAAGTTGGCAGTTTTTTGTCATATAAAGATTGATTTGCTGCATAAATTCTGAAAAGTTAATGTCATTGTAGGTATGGGATGTTATTTCAAATGAAGAAGCAGTGGAGATTGTGTCATCAACAGAAGACAAGGCAAAATCGGCTAAAAGATTGGTGGATCATGCTATTCGAGCGTGGAAACGCAAGAGAAGAGGGATCGCAGCCGATGATATTTCAGCCATTTGTGTCTTCTTTCATAATAATTCATCCTCATCCAACCAAATTCATACTGTAGCTACCCCAAAATAAAAGTGAACTAAATCTGTTAAGGTTATTCACACCTTTATATAGTTCACAGAATCATTTTACCCTTCTCATAACCTACATACACATATAACGCGCTCAATATAAACTAATTTTCATTAGAAAACCATGACAATCGCATACAACATGTGTTCAATACAAAATTAAATTTTAATAGTATACCATGAGAGAGTTACATAGATGTCATTAGCCTCAAGTCTTTGGGGATTTCTTATTATAACAGCATATTTAATTAATGCTAAATTGATTAAAAAATGATCAGTTTTGTGTGTTTTGATTGAGGGAAAGTGAATATGATATCAACACTCATACAAGTAGTCTGATTAATGTGTTTTAAGAAAACCACATGGATTAAAAAAAGCACAGGATGGAGAACACTTCAATTTTGGTTGCCTTAAAGAACTAAAGAGTGCAGAAAAAAGATACTAGTGTATGAACTGCAGAGCATCGACTCCATTGCATCGCTTCCTTGTACATCGCTACTGATCATGAATATTTTTGTAAATGATAGGGTGTTGGTGAACAAGAGTGGGAGAGACCAAAAGTGAGAGGCGGGTGGGTGATAATAATAGCATGTCGAACTAGTTGTGTTCACGGGTCCATCATGACATAAACATGAAATCGAAAATGAACGGTTTTCAAAAACCAAAAAAATGATTCGTTCGGTTTGGTTAGAAAACTGACCCATTCACACCGCTATCAAAATTCTTCCCATCTTATAACATCATTATGTTAATAATATGAAAAGCTTACATCATCCACGAAACCATTTATTGTTTCAAAGCTAAGTTCTAGACATAGTTTGGAAACAATATTTTTTAGTTAGGTGAAACGATTGTAAAGCCCAGCAAGGTTGATATAATTTCATGCGCTTTCGCAAGCCTTAGAAATCAAAGTTGATCTCCAATGGTTCCTCTCATCAATGGAATATACAACCGACGTGGGATAAGTTTCCATAACTGTTCACTTAGTGGTTTACATGCTTAAATCTTCTAGCATAGTCGGCAGCTCTCAAGGTTAGATACGTTTGTAAGGGTGTTTTCTCATGGGTCGTATGATCACATCCCTGGAATGGGCATTGTTGTTATTTGCAAATTTTCAACTAGATGAAATTCCTTGTTGGCTAGCTGATGATTATGTCATTTGATACGACAACCGAAGAATTTAGATAAGTAAACCTCCCCGATAATGTAGCTACTTTAGAAAAACCTGATCAACTGTAGTTAATTTTTAAGCTAAGGGAGTCTTTTATTGTGCTTGAAATCGATTACAATTTCTAGAACTTGATCTATGGATACGACGGTCCCGAGAGTTCTCAAAAAATTTTGGACTTTGGGCAAGTAGAAAAAAAATGGGCTTCTATAATATAAAGTCAGTAATTCGTACCTAGAGAATCTGTAATTCGTACCTAGAGAATCTATAATACGACAATAACTGTTATATTAATAAACAGAAGTATTATAGTAAAAATATCTAACTTGCTTACTTAAACAAATCATAAGACTCTCCTAGCGTTTAAAATGAGTTTAGACTTGGTATATGGCAGTGGACTAAACTAATTGAAATGTTAATGGGTCCTAAGTTTTAATAAGTCAAAATGATTAACTTGCTATTTGTCATGAAATATTATGAATTATTAGATGTGATTTTTCAAAGCCTAGAAAGTAAAATTATTTACTAGTTGACTTTTAAATAGTTACCTATCAAAGAGTACATGTATTTGTAGTATAAATACTATCTTCATGGCAATGAGAAAGATGCACCATCTTGAATAAAATTCAAGAGTTAAACATATCTTCTCATATCTCTCTATAATTCTTTTTAAACTCTTTAAGTTGTTAAAATAATCTTGTTATAGTTATAAGTTAATTATAACGCATTATCAGCACGAGAGCTCTTACGCTTTAATCAAGAAGATCAATAAAGCACAAAGCCATCAATCAAGCAAGGTAAACACTTCATTAGTGATAATCTATAATATATTATATGGAGAAGATAAATAAGATAAATAAAATATATATAAAGAGGATCTTATTATGAACCATGGACTACTAACAAACTAACTTCTATTTATGCATTTAATTTTTTATTATGCATCTAATTTTTATTATGCAACTAACATTTCGTCTACTAACTTTTATTTATGCATTTAACTTATTATTTATGCGTCTAACTTTTAATTATGCAACTAACATTTATTCTTTAGTTATAAAACTAACATTTCTATTTACGTCAACTAACTTTTATGCAACTAACATTTTAAATTATGTTTATTGACGTTTATTCGTACTAACTGTCAGGACCTGGTATTTGACCAAAATACCTAGAGATTAACGTGTAAACCAGATCAAATAGTACGGAATCCTATTTGATTGGCGATCCAATCAGTGAGAACACACGAAGAATCAATCAAGAATTGAAACTAACGTTAGAAATCGATTGGGAATCGATCTAATGTGTTCTATGAACTTGGAGAACGAATTGGAAGGTTTCTGGACGGCTAGGGTACGTCTGGAATCGTAATTGATCGATCGATTTTAGTTTTCACGAATTGAGTTGTATTTATAGGTTGGTATTATTCAATCGTGCAACTGAACCATTAGTCTGGTTCAGTCGTGCGATTGAAACATGCGGTTGATTCATTCGTACGACTGAGTGTTCAGTCGTGCGACTGAGCCAATCTTATGCTACAATCGTACGACTGATCCAGTCTCCTGGTTCAGTTGTGCGACTGAGTCAATCGTGTGAAGTTGTTCATGCGTATGGTTCATTCGCATGAGCCATTCGCATGAGAACTTCATTAAGTTAAGTTTGAATTTTTTATTAATATAACATAATGTGCAACCATTCAAACAATCATAAACCCAATCAATTCAATCACAACTCATTAATGAAATATTAAACATCACAAGTAACAAACAATTTATGTCATTTCATTAATCAATACAAATTACATCATACTCAGACAGACAAGATTCATTACATTTCAAATCATGATCTAGGGACATACATGCATCAACAAACTCCCCCTTGGACCTAGATCTATCTAATCTCTTGTCTTCTGCATAACCTCCTTATACTTCTTGTACTTCTCCTCCTTAGTGACTCTGCGTGAATCTCAAACGCAAAACAAAGTCGTATAACGTTTTGGAACTGGAGGGCTTGTACAATGTCTTGTGTGTCATAGAACAGTGGCCACTTGTATAATGTATAGACATCATTAGTAGACAAGTTGGTTAGCCACATCGGGTCGAATACCCTGATAGTATCCATTGGCTCTCTTTATTCAGAACTATGACAGCTTCAGCAGTTCTCCAATCATAGTACCACCATTTGAAGTGTGGAGTGAAGTCCTGTGGCATTTCCCTGAGAGGGATTCTCGACATAGTGCGCGAAGGACTCCACTTCAACACAATCTTGGGCTTGCCAGTACTGGCATCACCTCAGACCTTCTTATATACCTCGTAGGCTGTTGTGGTCTGAAGTTAACCATCTGGTGTGGTACTCCTTCTTCAGGGCAACCTCGAACCAGCTGACATTTTTCGTGGGTCAGCATACAGCAGCTTTAGCTTAGCCAGCTGGTTGAGCTCAAAACCAGGTAGAGTCTTCAGATCATGTGGAAATCTGAAGTACTTTATGCCCTGTTCCCTCTTAACTGCATACGCGTTAAGGTCATCAAAATAAGCCCATGCAATAATCCTGCCTGACCCTTATGGTGTTCTTGACTCTGTAGAGCTTGGTGTAGGCATCTTTCTTTGGTGCAGCACACTGGGCTCTAACTTCTTCAAAACAGGCAGCCCACTCAGCTTTTCGAGTGTCTACGTCATTATTTAGGCTTGGGCTGTTCCTTTGGTCTTTCCTGTTTCCTGCTCCATCTTGTCTAGTACCTCAAACATATCACTGACTAGGGACTCACCCAGATTGGGGACCACATTACCTTCGTTGTCAGCGTACTGGGGTACTCTTCTGCAGTAATGTCTTCAACCTCAACTCATCAACGTCGTTTAGTTCTTCATCACTGGTTGAATCAACTGTTGGAGCATCCTTGACAATTTCATCAGGATTGAGTCTGAACATCTCTGCCAGTTGCTCGTTAGATAGGTCATGAATTATTTCCCTTTCTTCAGGGGTATAACTCACAGACCTTCTTATAATCCCTTGCAGATCAGAGTCATGGTTAGTTGAGTCTTGACCTATTGAAGAGGAGCAATGTCAAACTCATCCCTTTGAAGTTTGGATCTGTTTGATTTAAACATTCAACACATAAACATTAGTAAGTGATCAAACAGAATTATATCAACTTAATATATAACATTCAACACACAAACCATTAGTAAGTAATCAACCAGAATTATATCAACTTAAATATACACATTCAACACACTTGTTTTTCATTCCATGATTCAATCACAAAATAAATAAATACATAAGACATCTAATCTGTACTTTTGTCTTGAATCCTGGGCTCGTCGCTCGGAGGAGCAGAAGTGGTAGATGGCTGATCCTGTCGATTCTTCGATCTTCGCTCTTGACCAGAAGCAGAGGCCGATGCAGCCGCATCCCCTCCTTCTGCTTCGTCATCATCATCTTTACCTTCTGTCCTCTTCCCTCTGTCTCTTCTTCATCATCATCTTCCTCATCGTCATCATCATTTTCATCATGACCATCTCCATCATCCCCATCACCCTCCTTATCTTCAAAGGCATCCTTTAACCCTTTAACCTCAGCATAATCGTCTTGTTGGTCGTCTCCAACTCCTCTATACGTTTGGCTGATTGGGCCTGCTGGTCCTGGAGTTGTGACATCTCGACTCTCCTAGCATCGATTAGCTGGGTCTGCTGCTCTATCACCCGAGCCTGCTCTGCCAACTGCTGAGACTGGGCAGCAGTCAGATCGGTCAACTGGCGAATCTGCGCCGCTTTCTCTTCATCTGCAGCTAGCAGGCGCATCACCATACGGTTAAGCGCCGACAGCTGCTCCTCTACCCCGATGTGAGGTAGAGTAGATCCATATACATGTGATGGCTGGGTTGAGGGTCCGCATGATGTGAGGTGGTGTGGTATAGCAGTGGTGAATATGGTCAGTAAGCAGGTGCTGGTGATGTAGGTGTGAATGGTATGGTGGTGGATGGGAAGGATACAGTGGTGGTAGGTAAGGTGGTGGCTGTGGTAGCAGTAGTGGATGTGGTGGCTGTGGTGATGGGTGGTATGTCAGTGGAGGTGGTAGTGGTGGCTGTGGTGGTGGAAGTAGTGGTAGCAGTGGTAACGAAGGTCAGGCGACGCTTCTTCTTCTTCAGTCCGTGGGTTGAGCCATCCTCTTCCTCCTAGTCCCGGTGGAAGTGGATGCTCCCCCTGCAGCTCTGCCCACTGAACCGGAGCATAGCTTGGGCCAGTCTCTCTCTCAATGGAGTCCCGAGGGTGTTCACCAACCACCCTAAGCCCGTGTTTTGTGGGAACAACTTTGCTTCCCACAGTCCTAGTGAGGGGCTCCTCATCCGACTCCTCCTCTTCCTGATCACCAACAATGAACCCCTGATGGAAACCGGTCGTCTCAGCACCTCTCGGCAGTGTCAGACCCCGGGGGAATAACATCTGACTCAGTGCCTCTTTGTGTAGCAGGCATATCATCCCCGGTGTTGCACTGTCATCATCATCAGAATCCATATCTGGTAGGAGCAACCTCTCATCATCGGAGTCGCTGTCATCATGACGCCATTTGCGTCTGCCAGGCGCCACATACCTCTCGTTGGCCAGGTGGCCAATCAGTCTCTTCACTTGGGGCTTTACCTGCTTTCCCCTGTAAACTCTCATCCTGCCCAGAGTAGTATCATCCATAATCTCTAAGCCACTGCGTCATGACTCTCTTTGGGCAACTGTGCAGCTTCTCGTTGAAGACGAGCTGTAAGAATCTGGGGTACATACAAACCCCTCTTTACCCTTGACCTCCAAGTTCTCCACTAAGTAGGAGAATATCATGCTGGAAAAACTGAAGGGGTGGTTCAGAACCAGTGCCACATAGGCGTTTTGAATCTGGTCTGAGAGGTCGTCAAACCCACCCCTTCTCGATGCAACACACTTGAGGATCACTGTGCTAAGTACTTGTACTGGGGGCTCAGGTTGCTCTTGTTGAGCATACCTGAGTTGATATCTCCAGCGTACTTTATCCTCAGGAAGCATCCTCTCACTGTCAACGGATGTAGTTTAGTAGATGATCAGTGTCATCCCCAAACTCTAGGACCCTCTGAATGTCGGCAGCAGAGATCTCAATATCATGGCCCAATATAGAGCTCCTAATACAGTAGGCTTACGAGAGTGGTCCACCGAGCATTCTCCCAGAATGCCTGATGGAGTGATCTATATGGCGTGCAAGGCGTGGAGATAGCCTTATGAATCCGGGACCGTCTCAGAAAGGCTATAATGTCAGTAAACTCGGCCCCGTTCCTGGTGGTGTGATCCAAATGAGCACAGATGTTGTGCTTTGGATTTATGGACCACCTTTCTGCATTTACCTGAAACACACAAGACATAGAACCATTAGTACATAAGACATGAAAAATTCTATTCTAAGTGTAAAGTTGAAAGTCATTCTGATTCATTCGTGCGAATGAATCATGCGACTGAAGTCAGTCGTCTGTTCTTTCATGCGACTGGACTCATTCTGGTCAATGTGACATGCGATTGGGTTCAGTCTGCTGACTGAGTCTGCGAATGGTTCAGTCGGCCGATTGAGATCAATCGTATGGTTCATTCGGCCGAATGACCCAATCGCCAGATTCAATCGTGCGATTGAAGTTCATCCGGACCAGTCGCCTGTCTCAGTTGTTCAGTCGCCTAGGTTCGAGTCTTGATCAATACAAGTGATTTAACATGGATTACTGGTTCAATCTACTCGCATTCTTGTTACTAATACCTATTACCTTAATTTTAACATTTTGCATAGTTGAAGTAGGTTATTAGGTCGCGTTTTGTCTGTTTCTTGTTTTCGTTCGAATTTCACCACATTATGGTTCAATCTCCTTCTGATTTCAATGAAACAAGACTTCAATCTACCTGTATAATGAATGGCGAACGTTAGTGAATCAAAAACAATGATAAACTAGTGCTAATAAAATTTTGGCAGAGTAACGGTAGGGAGTGCGATTTAAGGGCGATTTGGGAGTGATGAGTGAAATGCGATCGACAGAGCCCTTTAAATACTGAAGCTGGGCTCAGTCGGCCGACTGGCCTCAGTCTCCCAGTTCATTCGGGCGACTCAGGCTCAATCGTACGATTAGCCCAACCAGTCGCATGCACTTGACCGACTGAGATTCAGTCGGTCGACTGGCTCAGTCGTGCCTTTCATTCGCATGTTCAGTTGACCGAATGAGTTTCAATCGGTCGACTGACTCATTCACCCTCTTCCAATCGGTCGAATGGGCTATTCTGATGAGCCATTCGTGTTAGTGGAAGCCATTCGCATGGTTGGTCCATTCTCATGGTCCAATCGTGCGAATGGGTCACACTTAGTTAATTTTCTGCCATTTATACCAATTTACATTTAAGCCCTTTTAAATTAATTAAAATTAACATTATGAGCCTTTGATCATCTCAGACATGATCATTTTATTTTGAAAGCATTTTGATCACCTCAGACGTGATCCTTTTAAAAACACTTTGTCACCTCAAACGTGACTATTTTAAACTTTCAAAGCACATATGGTCATCTCAGACATGACCCTTTTAGTGATTTGATTCCTTTTGATTTTCCTGATGTAGCCCGACACACGCCTACAATTAAAATTAAAACAACTAACTGATTTAAACCTTAAACTAATTTCATAAACAAACTTATTTTGGCTTTTAGTGAGAGATAAATCCAGAGATTGATATCTACGGGATTTGGTTCGGGAGTAGACAGCTTCAACTTAGATTGATCATATCTGGACCAAGTCAATTTTGGAATCATACTGGTAAGTCAAATCATTTGGGACTTGTTATTAAAACTTTTGATGCTTAAATTCTCGGTGTTCATCCAGAGTCGTTAGCAACTTAAGGAAATCATACTGGAACTCTTAGATTTTCACATTGATTTGAACTCTTGAGAATGTAGCCACTAAGATTGTCAGTATTTTGTCCACTTAAATCCATACACAGACTTTTGACGCAGACTGGTGACTGATTTAGGTTTAATTATTTCAACTAACATTTGTGGATCCCACACTTATATGGTAATCAATTCCTCAGAAGCTTTTGAGCGGTCTACGGTATTATTACAAGAAGAGACTATTCTTAGAGCTTTCAAAGAGAAGCCTGTCCTCAGGTCAGTGCCATCGCACAGCAGAGAGGCGGCAAACAATGATGAATTCTAGAATATCTAGGTTATGCTTATCCTCAGGTCAGTGCCATCGCACAGCAGAGAGGCACACAACCTATCTCCTTGTTAGAGCAGCTTATTTTATTTTACACAATATGCACCAACAACATAAGTCATTAGCTTTATTGCATTTGTCTTTCATTTTTTTTTTTGCTTTGCTCTAATTATGGTCATCCGCACACATTTGTGGCATTTAAATGCTCATTACCCCTTATTGGAATATATTTGATTGTGTTAACCAGTGATAAGATGAGGTCCACAGTCAGTTGAACAACTTAGTTTGATCTTGAGATCACCAATCAGGTCTAATTGTCTATTGTGTTGAATCTACCAACATATCATTGTGGTCTAGTAGCCTCTAAGTCTACTTTCTTTGTGTCACCTTAGGAGTTGCCAGTTTTCTATCATCTTCCCTTTTTATTTGCTTAGACTACACAGACTTATACTTTGAACTTTTGCATCTTTTCAAAACTTAATTTTTAAAGTCCCTCTTGATTTGTTCCTGTGTACTATCATTTTCCAAAGGTATTGAATCGGTATCACAGACACAATCTACCTTATTTCAGCTAGTTACCCCTTCTCCCTCATTTTATGTTTGTTTCTTTTTAATGTTAACTTGCTGACATATTCTCCCCCTAAAATACTAAAATCATTTCTGGTTTAATTATTTTTGGATTTTAATAAACAGCAAAAATAACATGAATTTAAATATAACAGACGAAAATAAAACATAATAAAATAAAATAAACTTTAACTAAACTACCTCGGACTACACATATTATCATCAGGAATTACCTCACTTTTCTTTTTAACGCCGTTGACCTCTAGCAAATATTAAAAACGTGGTTTATCAAAGGCTTTAGTATAGAGGTCAGCGCATTAGAAATCAGTATTAATTTTAACCACATCAATTAAGTTCTTTTCAAAACAGTCTCTTATGAAGTGGTATTTAATATCGATGTGTTTGGTCTTAGGATGTTGAACCGGATTTTTAGTTACTGCAATTGCAGCAGAGTTATCAACAAAAATAGGAGTAGATGAGAATTTTAAACCGTAATCCCGCATTTGCTGTTGAATCCAAATGATTTGTGAACAGCAACTTGCAGCAGCAACATATTCGGCTTCACAGGTTGACAATGCAACCGATGTCTGCTTCTTACACTGCCGGTAACTAATCTTCTCCCAAAGAATTGACACCCCGCTGATGTAGACTTGTAGTTCATCTTGCATCCCCCACAACCCGAGTCACTATACGTGGTAAGCTCAAAGTCACTCATGGATGCTTGGGGACTTTCAGGAACTGGAACCTGTTCCTCCTGACTGTTCTGGTCATCTGCTTCAGTTTCATCTTCAGAGGAGGAGTCACTGTCATCGACTACCCCCCTGACTGAGTAGATGATTCTCCCTATGTGCTAGATGGTGTATTTATAATATCATACATCATCCTAGTAGCTAACTCATCATCCGTGGGAGAGAGAGGGATGTTGAAGGACTTGAAGAATCCATCATAATTGAAGAAGTATGCAGGTCCTTTGCCCGTAGGTGGTGGGTATATCTCTGAACGTCGACATTACACCACACTTCTACAAGACCCGTTGAGTATTGTAAACGCGCTTGTTCGGTATGTTGTATCCTAGAAAAATTCCTTCATCTGCCTTCTCGCTGAATTTGCCTACTTGTGTCTTCTTCAGAAGTGTACACGGCGCACCAAAGGTTCAAGATACTCCAAATTCGGTTTGCGTCTTTGTAGTAGCATAACATGTCTTTTTTCGGGGCGCTTGACTATTAGGACTCGATTCATGTATAACACGCATTTGCCACCGCCTCATTCCAGAATTGGATAGGCAGTTTCGAGTCTGCCAGCATAGTCTATGCTGTCTCTATCAAACTCCTGTTCTTTCTCTCAGCAACGTCATTCATCTGAGGTGTGTAAGCAGAAGTGAATTGATGCACAATTCCCTTTTCCTTGCAGTATGCCTCCATCCCTTGATTCTTGAATTCTGTCCCGTTGTCTGAGCGTACTTGTCTAACTTTTAGCTTGTAGAGAGATTCCAGTGTGGTTACTAATTCCTTGAATGTCTCCAATGTTTCTGATTTGGATTTCAGAAACATTATCCAAGTGAACCTTGAGTAGTCATCAGTGACCACAAAACAGTACACGTCGCCTGCAATGCTCCTTGTACTAACTGGACCAAACAGATCCATATGAAGAAGCTCAAGAGGAAGTTCTATTGAATGAACTTTCTTTTCCTTATGAGACTTCTTTGTCTGTTTGCCTTTCTTGCAAGCTACACAAAAGTTAGGAAGTTGGAAGTTCTTGACATTTACTCCTCTCACTAATCCTTCTAATCAAATGATTCATCTTCCTTTAAATATGTGTCCCATTCTCCTATGCCAGGAGATTGAATCCTTCTCAGTAGCTTTAGATAGAAAGCACTGAACCTCATGATATGTTGTAGCAGCTGTTGACAGATCCAAGACATAAAGGTCTTTATATCTTGAAGCAGTTATCAGAACTTGGTCCTCTGGGATCATATATTCTTTCTTCAGCACGTAACACTTCTTGTTGTCGAAGATGACTTTAAATCCTTTATCACAGATTTGGGAAACAGAAAGTAAGTTGTTCTGAAGTTGTTGAACGTAGTTCACCTTATCAAACTTAACTTTCTGATTTCCCACTTCTCCCTGAGCTGTGATATAGCCTCCTTTGTTTCCTACAAAGGAAACATGCCCTCCTTTTATTTGTTTGACGTTTGATAAAAGGGCTCTATTTCCTGTCATGTGCCTGGATGCTCCGCTGTCTATAATCCACGTGTTAGTCTTAGCATTGTATCGAACACCCTGGACATACAAAGTAAATGAATTAGTTTAGGTTAGGAACCCAAGCTTTTACTGTCTTGGGTTTCCCAGAGGCATCACACATCATAAACTCCACCCATTGACCCTTAGAGGGTGAGGGTAGCTCAGGTTCCTTCTTGTCATCAGTATGAGACACGTAGGTGGACTTTTCTTTCCATAAGCCAAATTTGTGCAATGCCTGTTTATGATAAACAGTCGTCTGGCTTACAGGTTGGACTTTAGGTTCACTAGCTCTTCTAGGTGGAGTTAGAGAACTCCGCTTAGAAGACCTAGGTCTAGAGTCCTGAAGATCAATCTTCTTCCTAGGTGTCTGATAGAAATGACAATAGGAAGCAATGTGTCCACATTCTCCACAGTTGTAGCATGACCTGCTATTAACTTTATGAGTAGACTATCTTTGTGGAGAAGTGCGTGACACTCTAGTAACATCAATCACTTTAGTTTTTGACTCTTGTATGTTTGATGAATTCTCTGATTTACCAAAATTTACTGTTTTAACCTGTTTCACTTTTTGGTTAACTGGTTTTTGACTTGAAGCATGTGAAAAAGTAGCATTTGAAGTCCTTTTAGGTTCTGATTTGACTTTGTTTGACCCTGACTTTAAGTTAACTTTTTCAAATTCATTTTCCAGATTAACACAAGGCAATTTACCCTTTGCCTTTGAAGTGGCCTCCTTTTGTTTCTGACCAGATTCAGTAGATGAACATGAGGTGTCTGGATCAGTAACAAGAGGAGTAGTCACCACATGATCCTTGATGGGGTTATTATTTACTGGTCTAGACTTAGTGTTCATCAAGGTCTCAGGTGGTGGTGGAACCACTTTGTAGCCTAATCCCTCCCCGTTATTCCTTTCTCTCACTAAGTGTTGAACTATGTGTGAAGAACTAGTCCAACTATGCAGTTTCTGTTTTAATGAATTAACTTCTACTTCTAGAACTGCCTTTTGCTTCTTAGTTTCTTCTAGGGAGTTTAGATAGTACCTAATGTCATTTGCTTGGTTAAAGGCCACTACTTCGGTTTCCCAAAGTTGTTTAGTCAATAGGTCTATCTTTTCTTTATAACTGTGCTCATTTTGTTTTAGTACTCTATTAGCCTCAGTGCACAGTCGTAAATCTTTTACTAAGTTATCATTATGATCTAATAACCTAGCAAATTTTCCATCTATGCTATTCCTAAAAGTATCACAATCAGAACAAGCATGATTATTAAACATTTGGTCAGTAGTACTTACCTGAGTTGGTTCAGAAGAGTTAGCCATTAGTGCAGCATCAGATGTCTCTGGTTCTGGTGATTCTGACTTTTCTGTCTCTTACGTGGAAATCTCATCATTTGGCTTGTAACTGACCTCGGCTGCAGTTGTTTCTTCACTATGTGACATTGCTAGCTCAACTGCTAGATCCCCTTCACTCGCAGAATCATCATCAATATTCTCAACACTGGCAATGTTAGATCTCCTGGTGAGACAAACCTAAAACTCCAATCCTGTCCTTTATCATCATGAGCAGTCAAGGCTTTTGGATCCTTGTTTGATGAAGTAGACTGGAGGCTTGCTTGTCTTGGCGAGTAAAGGACGAGAACGGGTTCCCATTACCCGTCTTCTTTGGCTTGACACGTTCTCTTTTGAAGTGCCACTTCTCTCCACAGTTGAAGCGGTCACTTTGCTCTTGTCAAAGCCAAATGTGGTATCCTTAGTAGCTATCAAGTTCTGTCCAGTCTTCTTAACAAACTTCTTCGCCCTTCGGACAACGCTAGCTAAGGCCCACATTATATCCATCCTCTCAAGCTCCATTTCATCCACCTGCTCGTAGTCCTCATCTACCAGATGGCAGTTTCCAATCTTCCCGGCAACAAGTCCATCATATGAATGAACCACTGCTGCTAAAAGATCCATATGCTCTCGAGCTACTTCTACGGTCACAGTACCGAGGTTCTCGATCTTCAGATTGAGCACTTGCTTCTGATCCAATATAATGGGTACAGGACGACCCAAACATGTTGATCCACCAGAAGGAGAAGCATGTGAAGGACCTGACGAGCTAGACACAAAAGCAGTCTGGAGTGGTGCTCCAGATGTCTTAGCTTGAGGCGTGGCGTTGTATAAAGCTGGATTTTGTGTGTACGAAGACTTCTGAGCTCTATACTTCATCCTTAGTGCTTCTTCTCGCAACTTAAGAATGAAGTCATTTATATCCAGCTTTACAAGCATTCCATTCTGTCTCAGGTTAGACACGAATGTAGCCCACTTATCAGGCAACCGTCTGCGAAGTTGCTTACTTTCTCTTCCTAGTCGTTTCCACTCCATGTGTATGTAATTCGCTCATCAAGTGGTAGAATCTGTCTATGACTTCGTCTAAGCTTTCATTACCAATCGATGAGAAGTTATCGAATTCCTTCTTTAACTCCTTTGCCTTGATTGCCTTCAATGACGCATTCCCATCATATCTCTTCTCTAGCTCATCCCACAGTTCTTGACTGCTTGTTCTCTGAATACTGGTGGAATATGTCTTTGGGGATAGACTGAGTGATCAATGCATAACTCTTTTCTCTGCATTGTACTTTATTTTCTGTGCGTCTGTCATCCTGCTTAATGTTAGCTTAACTCCATCAGCTCCCACCGGTGTACTATAACCGATCTCAATGGCTTCCCACAGATTAGGATCTACTCCATTAAGGTAGATCTCAAAACGTTGTTTCCAGTGGGGAAACTCATCTAAAGTCAAAAGCTTTGGTGGTTTATTGTGATTACCCACCTCACTCTCAAGCAACAGCAGGTTCTGTATCCTTGAGTCCTTCCCAGCAGTAAAGGCTACATCCGATCTTCCATGACTAATAAACTTAGAATCTAATCAAACAAACTTTCACTGATGCGACTGAAGGATGCGAATGATCTAATCGTGCGTATGAACTCTGCGACTGGTTCAATCTTGCGGCTGAACTGGGCGATTGGTTCAGTCGGGCGAATGAATCTGGTGCGTATGAGCTATGGCGAACGCGGTCAGTCGGCTGAATGAGGGTGCGACTATGTCCAATCGTGCGTATGAGCAATGCGAATGGAGTCCAGTCGTGCGAATGAGTCACCGTGCGACTAAAGCTGCTGTTTTGCGAAAATTTCTAGGTTTGACGGGTTTCAGCCGTAAAGATTCGAATTTCACAAGTTCTAATCGCCTAAGTCCGTAGAAACCAAACTTCGAGGGCAGGGAACTTCCAGATCACTTTTGATGCCAAAGATTGCGTTTTTAGTGCAAAACACAAACTTTTATGCAATCTTGATTGAATCAACATGTAATCAAGAGTCAAAGCTGATACCACTTGTCAGGACCTGGTATTTGACCAAATACCTAGAGATTAACGTGTAAACCAGATCAAATAGTGTGGAATCTTATTTGATTGGCGCCAATCAGTGAGAACCACGAAGAATCAATCAAGAATTGAAACTAACGTTAGAAATCGATTGGGAATCGATCTAATGTGTTCTATGAACTTGGAGAGCAAATTGGAAGGTTTCTGGACGGCTAGGGTACGTCTGGAATCGTAATTGATCGATCGATTTTAGTTTTCACGAATTGAGTTGTATTTATAGGTTGGTATATTATTCAATCGTGCGACTGAACCTTAGTCTGGTTCAGTCGTGCGATTGAAACATGCGGTTGATTCATTCGTACGACTGAGTGTTCAGTCTGCGATTGAGCCAATCTTATGTTACAATCGTACGACTGATCCAGTCTCCTGGTTCAGTTGTGCGACTGAGTCAATCGTGTGAAGTTGTTCATGCGTATGGTTCATTCGCATGAGCCATTCGCATGAGAACTTTATTAAGTTAAGTTTGAATGTTTTAATTAATATAACATAATGTGCAACCATTCAAACAATCATAAACCCAATCAATTCAATCACGACTCATTAATGAAATATTAAACATCACAAGTAACAAACAATTTATGTCATTTCATTAATCAATACAAATTACATCATACTCAGACAGACAAGATTCATTACATTTCAAATCATGATCTAGAGACATACATGCATCAACATTAACATCTTATACTTATCTTAACTTTCTTATTCTCTCTTACTTTTATATATACAAACACATGTGACGGTTATATAGCCGTTATAAACGATTATATAACCATTGTAAACAATTAAATAGTCATTGTAAACAATTATAATTTAAACTAAAAATTAACCACCATCAAATATGTTTTTGTTACTATAAACAGATTACTTATTTTCTCAAGTTTATCCAAAGCAATTTTTCAAAGATGATCCACCCAGTTTTGATGTTGGCTACTATAATGATCATTTTAAATCTTATCCTTATTGCTGAACTCCCACCTGAAGAATTTAAACATTTCTTATTTTTGTATATCTTTATAGCTCTACCGCTCTATTGTATCACAATATTTATTGATATATATTGTCACACCCCCGCTAAGAGCGGAAACACGGGGATGTAACGAGAAGGGAATCGTCATAACACATGGTAGGCGATAGAGATGCAATAATAATAATGATGACAAGCGTGTCATGACGACGCCCGACAACAAGGCGACTTGTGTCGTGTTTAGTCGGTAATCACGACCACATAGCCATAAGCATAAACATGATATAAGATAAACATAGATAATAACATTGTATGCAATTCCCACAACCCGGGAACAAGTTACAAAGTGTAATGTTGTTTGAAACAGATACAGCAATTGTTTTCAAAATGACAAGTTTAGCCCGGAATTGCATCCTAGGGTCTCCACTAAAGCAACACACCTAGAACCTCAGCTAGCATGATCACCTGAAAAGATATGCCTAAAATGGTCAACAAAATTGTTGGTGAGCTTGCAGGTTAAAAGTAAATAAGTAATGATGCTGTATAAGTTGTTGCAGATACCGTGCATACAGTTATAAGCAAGCAAAATCACATGACAAGAGCTTTACAACCAAACCTAACGACGTACACAAAGAATCTTGTCGGAATATATTCACCTGTCACACCCCCGCTAAGAGCGGAAACACGGGGTTGCGACGAGACGGGAATCGTCATAACACATGGTAAGCGATAGAGATGCAATAATAATAATGATGACATGCGTGTCATGACGACACCCGACAACAAGGGGACTTGTGTCGTGTTTAGTCAGTATTCACGACAACATAGCCATAAGCATAAACATGATATAAGATAAACATAGGTAATAACATTGTATGCAATTCCCACAATCCGGGAACAAGTTACAAAGTATAATGTTGTTTGAAACAGTTACAACAATTGTTTTCAAAAAGACAAGTTTGGCCCGAAAAATGCATCCTAGGGTCTCCACTAAGGCAGCACACCTAGAACCTCAGCTAGCATGATCACCTAAAAAGATATGCTCAAAATGGTCAACAAAATTGTTGGTGAGCTCGCAGGTTTAAGCAATAAAAGTGTAAGTGATGCTGTATAAAGTAAATGATACGGAATACCATGAATACAGTTATATACACAAGTAAAATCACATGACATGAGCTTTGCAACCAAACCTAGCGACGTACACAAAGAAATTGTTGGCATATATTCACCCAAGGGCCCGTTCCTGGCCACTGATGGTACCAACTAGTATACCATCGAACAGGGGTGGGGGTGTCAACCCAGTAGTACTACCAATACCTAACCATCGGTTCCCACACTGGAATTAAATAGTTGCAAAGATAGAACCACACAGCAGACCCAAGCATGTATCAGATAAGTACTTGCAACACAGTATCACGTTGATTCCTTGTATGAAATTGTATGTATGTTGTACAGCATAGAAAACGGGCGAGCATACTTTTCCCCCATGTTTGTAAATGTTTGTAAAATAGTATAAGCATAAAAAGGGGCCACGAAACTCACATGTTAAGTGGTAAGTATGAAATATCGAGATTTCCAACAGTTGAATGCAATGATCGGTCAAACACCTATTGACAGTTATTGTTAAGCATTAATGACGTGTATAAAGCGTATAGAAATGTTTGGTCGATTCGGGTTGTATCGGTTCGGTCGTGGGTGGCACACACACACAAGCGGACACACGTATCAGATCTTATGTAGATCCAAGTACTACGAGTAGTCGTCATTGCTTATGACATCCTTGTAAAGATCTCATTGTTATGAAAGATGACACTTGTTAAGTATTTGTAGTTTCAAATGGGTTGTCGGTAATTGTAAAATGTTAGGTTTATTTCAATTGAAATAGTATATGCATGTTGATAGCGTTGACTTTAATCTTTGGGGTCAAGCAATGACACTTTTACTGATGTTGCCTTATCATCATCAGACGTTCAAGGGAAATTCACACTCATCATCAGTCACACAACAGGACCAGACGCTCGACTCAACGCTCTATCCTTACGAATCAACCTTCAATCGTACGAATCAGCTACTTTCGTGCGATTGGACCTTCATTCGTGCGATTGGACTTAGTCGCACCATACAACACAACATTCGCACGACCCAACTCCATGCGCATGAATCAACCCTCAATCGTGCGAATTAGCTACTTTCATGCGATTGAACCTTCATTCGTGCGATTGGACTCCAGTCTGCGAAAACACGCACAATCACATACACTCAGTCGGTCACCTGACTCAATCGCACACAATCATTCATACGCATGACTCAATCGTAACACTCATTCGCACGCATGACTCAATCGCATACAAACAACCAGTCGCACGACTCATACGCACAACATGCCTAGTCGCACAACTCAGTCGCACGATTGACTTAGACGCATGATTCAGTCACACGACTCACAGTCACACACGGCTCAATCGCATGACAGACCCAGTCGCCTGAACTGCAGAATCGCGACTGTGGTCGGGCTGAGTAGCCCCCGAGCTGCTCTAACATGAGTTTTACACCACAAGGACTTCCAGAAACACTCAACAAACATACACAAACATGAAACACAAGTAGAAAGACCTCACACACACTCACACGACCTCATGTGCTCGGATGAACCCGAGCACCCGAAACCCTAGAAAACACAGCAGTAAAACCAAGCCAAAAACGGGTTGAACAAGGTTGTCTACCTGCTAGGATGAGTATACACGATGATACCCAAGATTTGGCAGTGAAAACACAACAAACGTGACGGTTTTAGGTGCTAGATCGAGAGAGAAAGTGGAGAAAATGTTGAAGGTGAAGAAGATGAGGATGAGGATAAATGGCTGGGAATGGGGTTTATATACCCAGTCCAAGTTTGCAAAATTACAAGTTTAGTCCCTGCACTTAACCCTCGAGTTTCCCAAAATTGTTTCGGTTGATTACGACCTTAAATGTTCGTTATATTAAGGTTAAAAGCGTGTTTAATGGCATTTGATAGTCTAAAATGGTTTTATTAATGACAAATGTTGAAATTAAAAATGATATATTTGGGGTAATGGTGATGAAATTTATAAAAGGTTTATGCTTAACACACGTTCTCGGAGGAAGTACAGGCACAGGAGAAAATAAGCAGACATGATTCCTTAAAGCAGGAGTTCATGAAGAAGAGAAGAATAATTAAAATATTTCTATGCTTATTTATGTCGTTCGACGGACCTTAAGGCGACGGATGTCACAGTATCCCCAGTTGAGAGAGTTTCGTCCCGAAATTCAGCTGGAGTTAGGTCCAAGAGTGTCATCCACGAATAGGTGGGGTATTGAGTTTCATTTGATCTTCCCGTTCCCATGTAACCTCTGGCCCTCATTTTGAATTCCACTTACGCGAACAATTGGTATTCTGCTGCGCTTCAACTGTTTGACCTTACGGTCCATGACTTCAATGGGTTCCTCAATAAAATGAAGCTTTTCATCAATTTTGATATCGTCAATGGGTATGTGAAGTGATTTGTCAGCCAAACACTTCTTGAGGTTTGACACATGGAAAGTATCATGCACACCGCTGAGTTCTTGTGGTAACCTTAATCGGTAAGCCACCGGACCAATTCTTTCTGTAATCTCGAATGGTCCGACGTATCTTGGGGCTAACTTCCCTTTCTTTCCAAACCGAAAAACTCCTTTCCAAGGAGAGACTTTGAGTAACACTCGGTCCCCAATGTTGAATTCTAGAGGCTTTCGACGATTGTCGGCGTAGCTCTTTTGGCGATCTCTAGCGGCTTCAGTCTATCTTGATTTGGAAGATCTTGTCGGTTGTTTCCTGGATGATCTCTGGGCCTGTTAACTGACTTTCACCAATCTCGGCCCAGCAAACGGGTGATCTACACTTCCTTCCGTACAACGCTTCGAATGGAGCACACCCAATGCTGGTGTGGTAGCTGCTATTGTAAGAGAACTCAATCAATGGCAAATGAGTATCCCAACTACCACCAAAGTCGATTACACATGCTCTCAGCATGTCTTCCAGTGTTTGTATGGTTCGTTCACTTTGGCCATCTGTTTGAGGGTGATAGGCGGTACTCATGTCTAATCGAGTGCCCATCGCTTTTTGTAGTGTCTGCCAAAATCGTGAAGTGAATCGGCCGTCACGGTCGGATATGATTGACACCGGCACTCCGTGTCTTGTCACAACCTCTTTTACGTACAATCTCGCCAACTTGTCCATTTTGTAGTCTTCTCGGATTGGCAAGAAGTGTGCTGATTTCGTCATTCAATCCACTACGACCCATATTGAGTCATGCCCGTTGCTCGCTCGAGGGAGTTTGTAATGAAATCCATGGCTATGTTCTCCCATTTCCATTCAGGAATCTCAGGTTGCTGTAACATTCCTGATGGTTTCTGATGTTCAGCTTTTACTTTCGAGCATGTCAAGCATCTCTGACGTACGTGGCAATGTCTTTCTTCAGGCCTGGCCACCAGTACAGATCTTTGAGATCGTGGTACATCTTGTCTGCGCCAGGATGAATAGAATATCACGTCTTATGTGCTTCATCCATGACCAAGGTACGTACACCTCCCCACTTGGGTACCCATATACGGTCCACGAAGTACTGTACACCATCGTCCTTACACATCAGTTGTTTGTCCAACCCTCGGAATTCTTCTCCCGCAAGGTTTTCTTCTTCCAACGCCTCACTTTGTGCAATTTGGATCTGAGCTTTCAAATTTGCTTGAATGGTCAATCCCAAAGCTCGAGCACGTAGTGGTTTCACACGTTCTTTGCGGCTTAGAGCATCAGCCACCACATTAGCTTCCCCGGATGATACCGGATTTCACAATCGTAGTCGCTAAGAAGCTCTACCCAACGTCGCTGTCACATATTGAGTTCCTTCTGATCCAGGATATGTTGAAGGCTTTTATGATCTGTGTAGATGATGCATTTGGTTCCATACAGGTAATGCCTTCATATTTTGAGTGCGAATACTATAGCGCCCAACTCAAGATCATGAGTTGTGCAGTTTTTCTCGTGCACCTTAAGTTGTCGCGAAGCGTAGGCAATCACCTTATCTTTCTGCATTAGTACACATCCCAACCCTTGATGCGAAGCATCACAGTATACCATAAAGTCATTAGTTCCGTCTGGGAGGGACAATATCGGTGCATTACACTGCTTATCTTTCAGCGTTTGGAACGCTTGTTCTTGTGCATGTCCCCAATCAAACTTCTTGTCCTTCTGGGTCAGTAGTGTTAACGGTTGAGCGACCTTTGAAAAGTTCGCAATGAACGAACGATATAGTCCGCCAATCCTAAGAATTGCCGAATCTCTGAAGGTGTCTGTGGCTATCCCATTTCTTTACCACATCGATCTTGCGGGATCTACATGAATCCCGTCCTTGTTAACCACATGACCCAAAAACTTGACCTCTCGCAGCCAGAATTCACACTTCGAGTACTTGGCGAAAAGTTTCTCTCCCTTAACCGTTCCAGTATTGCCTGGAGGTGTTCTTCATGATCCTCTTTCGATCGAGAGTAGATAAGTTGTCGTCTATGAATACGATCACAAACTTATCCAAGTAAGGTTTGCACACCCGATTCATTAGGTCCATAAACATAGCTGGTGCGTTAGTCAATCCGAACAGCATGACCAAGAACTCATAATGCCCATAACGAGTTCTAAATGCTGTCTTCGGTACTTCCTCTTCGAAAACCTTAGTTGATGATATCCAAATCGAAGGTCGATCTTGGAAAAATACGAAGCTCCTTGTAATTGATCAAACTCGTCGATCCTGGGGAGAGGATATCGATTCTTCACAGTTAATTTGTTCAATTCACGGTAGTCGATGCACATACGGAACGACCCATACTTCTTCTTGACGAATAACACCGGTGCTCCCCAAGGCGAGTGACTCGGCCGAATAAAACCCTTCTCCAGTAGTTCCTGTAACTGGCTGGATAACTCTTGCATTTCAGATGGTGCCAACCGATACGGTGTCTTTGCTACTGGTGTAGCTCCAGGAATCAACTCAATACGAAATTCCACCTACCGTGGAGGAGGAAAACCAGGCAAGTCATCAGGGAATACATCTGAGTAATCCCGTACCACAGGGATATCTACCAATTTCTGCTCCTCTTCCTTCTTTTCTACCACATGAGCCAGGAAAGCGTAGCACTGTTTTCATAAACTCCGGCGTGCTTTCATGCAGGAAATAAGCTTTAAGTTTCTCCCCAATCTTTCTCCTTGAATTCTGAGTACCTCCCCATCTGGCATGGGGATTCGTACTACTTTGTCCCGATAGACAATCTCAGCTCCGTGTTTCGACAACCAATCCATTCCCACAATCACGTCGAAACTTCCTAGCTCAATGGGTATCAAGTCTATATCGAAGGCATGGTCCTCCAATATCAATAAGCAATTTCTAATAATCTCGTCGGCCTGAACAACCCTACCATTGGCCATTTCTACAGAGTAGCTAGTTTCTAGTCTACTAGGACTCAGATAAGCAATTGCGCAAACTCATAAGATATAAAGCTATTGTCTGCCCCAGTATCAAACAATATAGATGCAAAGTGATTATTGAGTAAATGCGTACCTATGACAACATTTGGGTCCTGACGGGCATCATTGGCTCCAATGACAAAAACGCGTCCCCGAGCCGTATTCCCTTGATTTCCCGGGCCTTGATTTCCAGCTATGGCCATCGTCTGATGCTGGTTGTTCCCTTGCTGGCCCGGTGCCCGATTCAATTTGGGGCACATGTTCCTGTAGTGATCAGGGCTTCCACACTCGTAACAGTCCCTGGCATACCCGGCGGGGTTAACCGCGTTGACTGGTGCGACCATATTCGGTGCTGTTCTGCAGTCTCTTGCTAAATGCCCCAGGCGTCTACAGTTCGCACACACCCGGCACGGCATAGCTGGGGGATGATGAAAGTTGCACCTATCGCATCTGGGGTGCGGACCCACATACTCTCGCCTGCCCTGGGTCACGGCCACAAAATTTCTGGTTGTCTTGGCCCTTTTCTCGAATTTCCCGGCACTCGACCGGCTCGTTTCCCCAACATCTTTCCTTTTCTCTGCTCCCCTGCCCAATACTCCTGTTCTCACCATCTCATCAGTTAGAGCGCCAGCCTTCAGAATTGCGCTCTGAATAGTAGGAGGAGCAGCTGCGGTTACCATTGCCCGGATTTGAGGCGCAAGTCCCCAAATATACCTCTCTATCCTTTTTGATTCCGGGGTGACCAGATGCGGAACCAATCTTGCTAGTTCATGAAAACGATCGGTGTAAGCTGCGTGCCCAGCCCCCACCATAGCATGATTCCAGAACTCTTGCTCAAGTTTTTGCATCTCGTTAAGAGGACAGTACTCCTCGGTGATTAGGGCTTTGAACTCATCCCATGAAATTTTCATCGCCGATTCTCTTCCCCTAGCCTGAATCTGAGTATTCCACCACGTTAGTGCCTTGCCCTGTAGTGAGCACGTGGCATACTTAATCCTTTGACTGTCGAGGCATTCGCTGATGTCGATCACGGCCTCCATCTTTTCAAGCCATCTGGTCAGGGCTATGGCTCCACCTTTGCCATCAAACTCTCTTGGTTTACAAGCCACAAATTCCTTGTATGAACATCCCCGTCTAGCATTCACAACCCCGGTCTCATTAACAATTCCAGTTTTGTTACCGGCTGTACCACCATTCTGGTCTCCTGATTGCTTTCGTTCCCAGTCGGGTTCCCGTTTTCCTCATTATCTTTGCTACCGTCCCCGTGGGGGTGAGAATTCTCAAGAGCATCGCTCACTTGGGCCATGATAGTCGGAATCAGTGTGGCCAGCTGTTGAGCGATTAAGGCTGCCATATCAGCGTTTCCTGTTCCCGGAGTGACATTGGTAGGACCATCACTTGTTCTCGGTGCTCTACCTCTGCCTCTGCCTCTCGGGGCTTCACTTCCGCCATTGTTTCTGCGGGTAACTCTTCGAGGCGACATGTTCTAATCATAAGAATAGTAAACGCATAAGTTTTAACCATTGCAGGACACGTTATCCATGTCACATTAAGGCCTAACTTTCCAGTTTATGCCATACTTATGGTTGTCACACATCGCTTACAAATCATGAAATTCTCACACCATGTATAAGTAATGTCCAAACAGTAGTCCATCATAATAATGGCATATCCATGCATGAAATCAAGTTTAGTCTAGCGGAGGTTGTCTATTTCCTCCTCTCTCGAGGTCTCAGACATAACCTCCTCGGGGTAAATCCCAGTGTCTAAGGTCAAATGCAATAGCATGATCTATGAAGTTCTCTTTGGGTTCAATACCTGGGTTGATAAAACAACTCGGTGTGCAGAGGGAAACGGAAGATCCAATATAAGCATCCCGTAAAGAGTGAGCACAAGGGCTCCCTCACAGGGTGAAATGATCACGAAACAAATAGTTAATCGAACAAGTAATGAGGAATACGTATGAGATATAAAATGCACACAGTCCTGGCATGCAAATCTACATGAAGGTTCCTAGGTTATAGTCTAGGTCAAGTGTATTGCCTAATTCTCTATAACCAATGGCTCTGATACCAGTCTGTCACACCCCCGCTAAGAGCGGAAACACGGGGATGTAACGAGACGGGAATCGTCATAACACATGGTAAGCGATAGAGATGTAATAATAATAATAATGATGACAAGCGTGTCATGACGACACCCGACAACAAGGGGACTTGTGGCGTGTTTAGTCAGTAATCACGACCACATAGCCATAAGCATAAACATGATATAAGATAAACATAGATAATAACATTGTATGCAATTCCCACAACCCGGGAACAAGTTACAAAGTGTAATGTTGTTTGAAACAGATACAACAATTGTTTTCAAAATGACAAGTTTAGCCCGGAATTGCATCCTAGGGTCTCCACTAAGGCAGCACACCTAGAACCTCAGCTAGCATGATCACCTGAAAAGATATGCTCAAAATGGTCAACAAAATTGTTGGTGAGCTCGCAGGTTTAAAAGTAAATAAGTAATGATGTTGTATAAAGTTGTTGAAGAATATCATGCATACAGTTATAAGCAAGCAAAATCACATGACAAGAGCTTTACAACCAAACCTAACAACGTACACAAAGAATCTTGTCGGAATATATTCACCCAGGCCCGTTCCTGGCTTTTGTTGGTACTAACTAGTATACCAACACGAGGGTGGGGGTGTCAAACCAGTAGTACTACCAATACCTATCCGTCGGTTCCCACACTGGAATTAAATGGTTGTAAGAAAGAACCACAAAGCAGACTCAAGCATGTATCAGATAAGTACCCACAAAACAGTAGCACGTTGATTTCAAGTATGTAAATTGTATGTATGTTGTACAGCATAGAAAACGGCGAGCATACCTTTCCCCCATGTTTGTAAATGTTTGTAAAGTATATAAGCATAAAAAGGGGCCACAAAACTCACATGTTTAGTGGTAAGTATGAATGATCAAGATTCCTAACAGTTGAATGCAATGAACAGTCAAACACCTATTGACAGTTATTGTTAAGCATTAATGACGTGCATAAAGCGTATAGTAATGTTTGGTCGGTTCGAGTTGTATCGGTTCGGTCGTGGGTAGCACACACACAAGCGGACACACGCATCAGATCTTATGTAGATCCAAGTACTAAGAGTAGTCGTCATTGCTTATGACGTCCTTGTAAAGACCTCGTTGTTATGAAAGATGGCACTTGTTAAGTATTTGTAGTTCCAAATGGGTTGTCGATACTTGTAAAATGTTAGGTTGATTTCAATTGAAATAGTATGTGCATGTTGATAGTGTTGACTTTAATCTTTATGGTCAAGCAATGACACTTTTACTGATGTTACCTTATCATCATCAGACGTTCAAGAGGAAATTCACACTCCACATCATCAGTCACACAACAGGACCAGATGCTCGACTCAACGCTCCATTCGTACGAATCAACCTTCAATCGTACAAATCAGCTTCATTGGCGCGATTGAACCTTCATTTCTACGTCTGGCATTCAGTCGTACCACACAACACTCAATCGCACAACTTAACCTCCATACGCACGAATCAACATTCATTCCTACGAATCAGCTTCATTCGTACGACTGAACCTTCATTCGTACGATTGGCCTTCAGTCGTGCGATACACGCACAGTCGCATGCATTCATTCACCCGCATTGACTCAATCGCACACACACTCATCCGCATTGACTCAATCGCACACACATTCATTCGATCGCACAACTCAGTCGCATGACATCCCTAGTCGCACGATTCAGTCACCCGAAAGACACAGTCGCATGACTCAGTCGCACGACTCACCCAGTCGCATGGCTCAGTCGCATGACAGACCCAGTCGCCTGAACTGCAGGTTCGCGACTGCTGAAGTGCAGAGCAGCCTTCGGCTGCCCCAAGCACGGGTTTTACACAACAAACACACACGAACATGAAACACAAGCAGAAAGACCTCACACGCACCCACATGACCTCATGTGTTCGGGTTGAACCCGAACACCCGAAACCCTAGTTTGGACAACAGTAAAACAAGCAAGAAATGGACAATCAAGGTCGTCTACCTGCAAGAATGGAGTTGACTAGGTTGTAGACGAAGTCTAGACGACGAAAATGAGACCAAATGAACGATTTTGGTGCTAAGATGAAGATGTGAAGTGGATAAGAAGATGATGAAGAAGAAATGGGGAGAATGAAGAAAATGGCTGGGAATGGGGTTTTTATACCCATCCTAGGTTTGCAAAATGTTAATTTTAGTCCCTGCACTTAGCCCCTGAGTTTCCAAAGTTTGCTTCAGTTGAAAACGACTTTAAAATGTTCGTTGTATTAAGGTTAAAAGCGTGTTTATGATAATTGATAGCTTAAAATGGTTTTATTAATGACAATGGTTATAATTAAAAATGACACATTTGGTGATAATGGTGATGAAATTTATAAAAGGGTTTATGCTTAGCACAAGTTCACGGTGGAAGTACAGGCACAAGGGTAATAAAGCAGACATGATTCCTTAAAGCAGGAGTTAATGAAGAAGAGGAAGAATAATTAAAATAATTCTATGCTTAATTATGTCGTTCGACGGACCTTAAGGTGACGGATGTCACATATATGGATTCTAATAATTATCTTTTTGTTTGCTTAATTCTTGTTTAGCAAAACAAAAATGTCAAACATTGCAAAAATTGAATTTCTAGCACTAAATATTAGTGGAGAAAACTATATGCCATGGACGCCTCATGTAAAAAGACACCTTAAATCTATGGGTGTATTAGAGACTATACAAGAGGGAAATACTTGCTCAGAACAAGATAAAGCTAAGGCTGATGTCTTTTTACACAAACACATTGATGAAATATTGCAATTTGAATACTCAAAATGTGATGATCCATATGATTTATGAAAAGACTTACAAAACAAATTTAATCATCAAAAGAAAGTTTTACTTCCTGTTGCTAGAGATGAATGAAACAAACTAAGGTTCCAAGATTTTGAAAAAGTGAATGAGTACGTCCCTTTGGTTGCCTGTGATAGGGGGTGGATGGTGGTGGTGAGCAATGGTGGTGGTGATGAAGGAATAAGAAGAGAGAGATGGTTAGGGTTAGATGATGGTGATAATGGTTAGATGATAAAGATATACTTTTATTTTTATTACTAAGGTAATACAGTCATTCATTTTAACTTAACAAAATTACACTTATAGAGTTAATGACTTGGGTGAAATTAAAATAAAACTTGAAACTATTGAACTGTTAGTGTAATAATGAACTATTGGACTAAAAGCGTGATTTTCGTCAAATCCCAAGGACGAAAATAGTAATTTGCTCACTTGTTTATGAGCCTTACTAATAAAACTTTGTTCATCTTGGGATTGATGAATCGTCGGTTTTTGCTCTCGTTTTATATTTCTCCTTACATAGAAATATTGTTAGTCTCTTACTACATGCTCAGCAAGATCTTACAATTTAGAGTAAATTACTGTTTTCGTCCCTGAGGTTTGACGAAAATCACGGGTTCAGTCCAATAGTTCAAATAGTTTCAAGTTTTGTTTCAATTTCATCCAAGTCACTAATACCGTTAGTGTTATTCTGCTAAATGATGTAAAAACATTTTTGCGCTTGCATTTAATAAACACCCATCCCTATCCCCACCCAACCCATTTCCCTCCTCTCTATTTCTCTCTATCTTCTCTCTTCTCTTTCTCGCCACCATCACCTCCGGTGACTACATCCACCACCATTGTGCACCATCACCACATTAACCCACTGACCACCACCAAATCCGGCACCCTTACACACTGTCACCTCGGGTGACCACAACCACAACCATCGCTCGCCGCCACCCATCTAAACCACCAGCCACCACCATCTAAAACCGCCACCTACACCACCCTTCTTAACCGCTGACTACACCACCCTCCCCAACCGTCGCCTGCAGCACCCTCCCGAACCGCCGCCTACACCATCCTCCTCAACCACCGTCTGCACCACCCTCCCCAGCCGCCACCTCCACTAGGACCACCACCACCACCACCACCACTTTAGCAACCCTTCCCTCCACCACCGTCAACCTGACCACCATTAACAATTTTCGCCGCTGCTTGAAACCTACTTGCCACCACCTTGAAACCGTTATCTTCTCTCTAATCTCTCTCTCTTTCATCTATTGTTGGATGAAGACACGAGTCGGTGGTGTGGCATGAATGTGTCGATGGTGATGACCTAGCGGCAGGGAGGTAGTTGGCGATGGAGGTGGCGGCGACACTAGAGATGGTTGGGGATGGAGGTGGCGGCCAGAGATAGTACGGTTGGCGGTGGTGGCCAAAGGTGGTAGTGGTGGTCGAAGGTGGTTATGGTGGTGGTAGCATCGCAGGTGGTTGGGGGTGGAGGTGGTGGATGGTGTTCTCTAGGTGTGTGTGTGAGAGAGAGAGAAAGAGAGAGAGAGAGAGAGAGAGAGAGAGAAAGAAAGAAGAGAGAAAGATTGAGATGGGGGTGGGAATAGGGTGGGGATGTGATTAAAAATATCAAGGGGTATAGTGGTCTTTTTATATGATTTAACCGAACAAACATTAATGGTGTTAGTGGTGTGGACTCAATTGAAATAAACCTTAAACTATTAGACTGTCAGTGTAATAAATAAAGTATTAGACTGAAACCGTGATTTTCGTCAAACCCTTGGGATGAAAATAATAATTTACTCTTACAATTTATAATGAAAATAATGTAAGTTTTGAAGTATTAATAAAACGCAAGAGTTGAATATGATCTTAGGTTTGAAACCAAGATTTGGTATGAGAGCGCATGGTTAAGAAAAGAATGTCATTTTGAGAGTAGGTTTCGAGAGGAGAAGCAGCCCTTGGCTGTAGGGCTAAAGAAGAAAAGTCGCATGAGCAAGTCATATTGAAAGAAGTGAACAAATAAAATCAAAGGCGATAAGAAAAAAATCGAGGAAGGAGCAGGCTATTAATTACACGTGCAAGAAGAAAAATAAATTACCGCCACCAGAAAGAAAGAAATTAAAAGAAACGGAAGCAAGCATGAAGACTAGCACGCACCTCAAAAGTAGTACTGTTGCGGTTCGTTCGAAGCAAGCAAGCATCTTGGTGAATTAAATTGTAAGCAAGAAGGAAGGAAAGTTGTTTGATGAAGAAGCGAACAAGTAATCTGTAACAAGCTAAAAGAAACGATGTAAGGTGAAAGTATCATTGGAATTGACAATTGGAACGGTGGAAAGTTTCCATTGTTTTAATCGATCAAAGAGGGAAGCAATTAGCAAGCGGAAGGAACAAAATCAATTGAATGAAGAGCAAGCACCCATGTAGGCACGTACTTGAATTATTTGTGGTTTATGTGGTGTAGAAAAGAAAGGGAAGCAAGGTGAGTCAATATTGAGTTTCAAGAAAGAAGAAATCAACACCGGGGTTTAGGGTTTTGTTTGGGACCGTCACGATGACCAAATCACGCCTGATTACAGTGGTAGCACCTACCAGAATAGCACAGCAAGCAGGATCACACTTCGATGATTTCGGATTCGGTTTTGAGGTCGATAAAGGTACACGAATCGCGTGTTCTCGGGCACATTTATGAGAATGAAAGCAAGGGAAAGAAAGATAGCAAGAAGTAAGAAGCAAGCGCAAGAGAAAAAAACAAGAAAGTAAGAAAATAGTAAGCAAGATGATTTGAAGTAAGCAATCAAGAAAGATTCGAATCAAGCAAGAAAGTAGCAAGAAAACCGGTACCGGATATTGAAGGAAATAACAAGATAAGAAAGAACGAAGCAAGAGAACCAACCCCAATCGATCAAGATTAAGGGGGTGAATGTTGGGTTAATCTTAATTGGGTCAAGTCGGGTCAAGTTACGGGTTATGGGTCTAGTAATTGAGTCATGTTTTACTTAAAGTATGCAACAAGTTTTTAATTTGAATTAGTCTTATTAATTAGCAAGTAGTGGCCATATATTAGGGATAGTGAAGTAGTCCCACTTATTTTAAAGTGCATGTTTATTTTATAATCTAACGGCAAGTTTTGAAGTATTAATGAAATGCAAGAGTTGAGTATGGGCTTGAAACCAACAAATAAATCATTCAAATATCAAGATGATTTGTTTCAAGAACAGAATCTGTTTTCCAATTAAGCACAAGTATTTTGCTCCATTTCTTATTTTCATAGGTGGTTGATTGAATCTCAGAAATTGAAAACGTTGATGCAGACTATCATCTACAAGATCGTAGTTACCGATTAATAAAATCTAAAGGTACAGAGTTTACGAAGAAGAAGTCATCTACATGAATTTTATCTATGTTTTTAGTTGTAGAACTAATTATTCGACATGAATTCCCATCAATAGTTGATACATTGATAATCAGTACTGGTTTTTAAGTGTTGTCGTGTATAAATCTAGAAATATCAAAACGCTCTTTTAAATATAAATGAGTTACGTTTGGGTTTAACACTTTCAAATTCTTTCAAACACATCAACCTTACAAACTTGATACATTTCCCATGCATGACAATGATCAATCATCTATTTAATTAACTTAATACAATAAATTATCTTTCCATACTGACTTGTATCTCCTGAATCACCACAACAATCATCCTACACATATAATGCTTAGATATTTGTGATATATAATTTTAAACTGAATTATTGTTTGCATTGTAATCTGGCTTTGTTGCATGGGTTGGCAATTAGGCTCGTCCATTGTTTATCCTATCTAACATGACAATCTTTTTCATATTGGTATGGCTAGCCACACTTTCAAAATTCAGCTTTTGACTTTTTGTTGGGAGCCTTTTTGGTTTGTTTAAACTTACTTTGGTTGGAACTCAATCTAAATATTTTTAGACTGTATCGAACATCGAAACAAATGTCTTACTCGTTCACTGATCGGGCCGGTCGGATCGGTCGAACCGGATACGAATTGGATGAGCACATAATTAGCTTTAATTTTTATAATATAAAACTATAAAAGCTAAATTGTATAATAAACTATGTAACAAAATGACTAAAATACATAGAAAGCCATATAATGATACTTTATTCGGCACGAAAGAATAATTTATGGGTTGTGTTATACAAACACCCTTTTTTATTATTTAAACATCCTATTATTTCTATCTCTCTTCATATATCTATATGTATGTATAGAGAGAGATAGGATGAAAATAAATAGGGTGTATATATACATACCCTACAAACATCCTTTTTTGTTATTTGGTTGGGTTATAACACATTTATGTTATTAAGACACTCTATTGTCTTCATATCTCTCTATGTATCTACATGTATGTATAGAAAGAGATAAAGATATGAAAATAAATTGGGTGTATCAATAACATACCCCTTGTCATTTAGACATCTTATTATCTCTATCTCTCTTCATGTATCTATATGTATGTATAGAGAGAAATCAAAGGGATGGCATTATATAGGGTGTATTTATTTCATCCTCTCTCTCTCTTTATATATACATATAAATACATAGAGTGAGATAGAGACACTAGAGTGTCTAAATAATAATAAAAATGTTTGTATAACACCACCCTTTATACCAAAGTAAATAATAAATAATATATTTTAAAATACCATTAGTTGTGATAGTACAAAACAAGTAAAATCAAAGTGATATGTATGTGCTTTTTTCTCCTCCCTACAAAATTCAAAGTTGAAATTGAAAATTCATATACTTTTCGTTTCTCCTCCACACAAAATCTCCTTCGGGCAAGAAAACTGATCATCGTCGTTGTAGTTGCTCCGTCAGTCACTGAAGTCGTCATCGCAGTTGCAGCGGATCCAGCGGTCATCGTCATTGCAGAAGATTCGACGTTCACCATCGTTGAAGCAGTTTTGACATTTTTGTAGCAGATCCAACCTTTTGTTCAAAACAAACCATGGTAGATCGGACCACTAGCCACACTGAATCCTGGTTGAACAGCTAGTTCGATTCAAGTGTGAAAACATTGTTGTATCCTTTAGAACGTCAACCATCTTTGATTATATCCAATGAGGATGGTTTAGCCGTATTCTTGTACTTAGGTTTGTCATATTTTTGAGCTCTTAAGGACTCTTCGATCCAAACATGCTAAATAAGCCAAGCCGGCTCATGAGCCAATTAAGATTGGCTTGTTTGGAGCTTAAATCAAGCTAAATTCAACGAGCTTGAACTCATATTATAACTCCTTCAATAAAGGAGCGCATTCCCGAACTACACACATCGAACTCGCGTCGACTCGTGAGCTTAAATGAGGTTTTTTAATGTAATATTTATTTAGTCTCTTCAATGTAATTTTATATAAAATAATAATCACTATATATGATAATATGAATGTAATTTTATATAAAATAATAATCACTATGTATGATAATATGATTAAAATAAAAATTAATATATGTTATGTGTGTGTATATATATAAAGTGTAATTATTTTTTATTTAAAATTAAAGTTATTAAAAATATACATAAATAATTAATAATGAACGAGCCTAGCTCGATCGAAGCTCTAGCTTTAAAAGTTTCTTACTACCCGACCTTGAGTTTTAGAAACAAAGCTCTAAAAGAACCGAGCTCGAGCTTATTTCAGTGAAAACGAGTTAAACACGAGCTAGATGAGCTCAAGTTTGACTCGACTCATTTATACCAATTGTTGTTAGGATCGGGTTGAACTGGGCGGTCCAACGAGTTCGACCAGGAATCGGATAGGTGGCTAATCCGGTTCGCATAAACTCTTTGGGGTGGTTCGACCAGCCGGTTCGTCCCAAACCGGTGGTCAGACCGGGAATCCGGACCGATTCGAACTGGATTTTGATTTAATGGTTAAAAATAGGGTGTTGAACCATAAATTAGTGTGCTGGATATATATATATATATATATATAATATATATATATAATATATATATATATATATATAATATATATATATATATATATATATATATATGACGTCATCTGTGTATGACCATTAGAAGGGGGTAATGCACTTTTACAACACAACAACACAACTAAGGAGAGTTCTTTAGAACACTTAATAGATCAAATAGAAAACTGGTTAACTATTATAATAGATGCTAAGAACACAAGTAAAAGAGAGACAAAACAAGATAGCAACATGAGTATTTTGGTTTTCAAGAATGTAGTATATTGCTTCTTAAGTTCTATTACAGAGTGTTACCAAGCATCATAGAAAGTTACAAGTACTTCAGATACATATACTACATCCTACAGCTAGCCATACTTTGAAAGCCAGTTGGATACGTAAGACTAGACAACAAAATCAAATGTAGATTCAAAAGAAGATTGCCTTTTGACTTGTGACTATGACATGCCATAGCTCACATTCTAATATATTACAAAAAGAATAAAGTACATAAAGTAGAAAGCTCAGACTCAAGATCTCAATGTATAGTTTTCTAAAAGCATGGACCTTTTTACCAACTTGTAAAAGTTGGTGAACCAAATAGAGTCATAACAAAAAGGTGGACTAGTTTTATGGAAAAGTACATCAGATAATAGCATGTACATAAAAGTCTTCAGAAGAAATCTGTCTTCATAAATTGGCTTCAGTCGACTTTGTCTTAGAAGCTTCAGAAGACTTCATATTTGGCTTCGGAAGATATTGGTCTTGGCTTAGGAACATTTTACACTTAGAATATTTTTTGTGTGAGGTGTAAAACTTTCAAAGCATTTCTACTTCAGTCCTTCAGTGCATGCATGCAGAGAGACTTTGAATGCTTTGAATGTTTTGAATGCATCAGACTTGTTGGAATCCTTACAAACTCCTCTAGGCTGATGCTACCATAACATTTGAAGATCTTCATCAGTTGATAGTCCTCATCATGATGATGACCAGACCCTTCTTCATTAGATGGCCAGGATCACTCAGACTTTCATAGTATATTCTTATTTCAATGAGATCATGCAGAGGTAGGTTGAATAAGTCTTGCCACTGTAGACATTATCACCACCTTGATCTCTCATCACATGCCATCTTTTTGGATTAGTTGTGAAGGTCCAGGATAAGATATGGCTCTCAGTAGCAAGAGGAGCCACTTGAATTGGAGTTGATTAGGCTGCCTCTTCATGCACTTGCTTAGGTTGATCTGACTCACTTTGAGGTATGGAGGTTGATGTTTTAGACTTCTTCTTCTTCTTTGACTTTGGTCTAGAAGCCATCCTCTTCCTCCTCTTTGATTACTTTAACTGACAAGACTGGTCTGCATCACCTTGTTGATCAGTCTTGTCTTGTGCAGTTGGGTGTTCCTCCCTCACAGGTTCAGAAGGAGAGGGAGTTTGAACCGACTATGAATCAAAAGATGAAGTTTGATGAGGCCTAGCAGAAGGTCTAGGTTGTGTTGTGTCAAAAGGTTCAACCTTAACCTTTACTTCTTGAGGGACCTGACTTGGTCAACAAGTTCTCCTCTTGATCTTCTGCTTGATCACCCTAATGTGCTCATCCATAGTAAATAGAGACATAAGGACAAGTCTCCTTTCGAAGAATCCATACAGCTTCAAGGAGCTCATCATTCTTTGTCTATCAACAGACTTTTTCATGCTCTTTTGAATGATGTCCCTTGACCTTGCAGCATCTTCCTTTAACTTTCTCTTTGTTTCCTTATGTTCTTTGAGTACTTCAAACTCAATCTGTTTGAGATACTCAAACTTAATATACTCAAAGGACAAGGGAAGAAATGCATATGCCTGGTAGTGACACTCAAGTAGTTGATCATATTGATCCTATCAGTCTCTTTGTTTACTTGAGGTTCTTGTGGAGCCACAACTCTTGTGTAAGACTTTCTAGAGCTGGGGAGAGAGTGGGAACATGCTTGTATAATCTCTTTTGTCTCCTCTCCTCTTTGATTTGGAAAAGTAGGTTTGCATCCTCTACTTCCATCCTTTTCTTGATAATTCCATGTCAGCCAGTTCATTAAGCTCTTCTAAGGGAAGAGATATAATCTCATCAATGTCATAGTTCCTGATTTGTAGGTAAGTAATCCCGACTGCCCTCAACTCATCATCTTGAGTGTTTGGTCTGGTGGCAGCCATGATTGCAACTTCCATGAATCCTGCAGACCCAAAGGAACTTTCTCCCCTTAGCTTCCTCTTCCTCTCTCTCTCTCTCCCCTCAATCTCCTCAGAAGTCATTTTCCTTTTCCATTTGTCACTTACAGACTGTTGTGACTGAGGGTGGAGAGAGCTTTGGCCTTCATTGCTTGGTGTAGCCTCCAAGCTCTAGCTAGAGAGACGTTGTGATACACCTTCACCAGCATGTGCTTCATTGAGGGAATAAATTACTGAAGTAGTTGTAGGTGTGACAGAACTTTTAGGCTTTACCACTGGGCTTTCAGTCAATGTTTCCCCTTCAAAATTAATCTTAAGGTCTGCCGCAACATCCAGTTGACCAATAGTATCACATAATTGCTGCTGTCTCCTTCTGAGACTAAACCTTTTAGTAATTCTGTCCTGAATCCTTTGTGCCATCTTGTCAGCTTGTTTAGATTGGCTTGGATTGACAAAAGGCATGTTGATCAGGTCATGATCTTCATAGTAGTTCAAGGTCTGAAAATAGAAGACTTCTTGTACCCTTGAACCCTTTGAAGAATAAGGGCTCTTCTGTTTGCATCATACATCCACCCTATGATGTAGTTGGAAGTTCCTTGAGGTGGAGATGACACTACCCTTGTTATACCTTCCTCAAAAAGACTCTGAATGAAGGAGTCTATAGAGTCCATATCAATGTGAACTTGAGGAAGTTGCTAAGTATGGATAGTTGCAAGTGAGGATGGTGAGTTCTCAGTGTGCATGCTCTGTGAAGAACTCCCAGGTTCTGTGTCTGTTATGATTTTCTCCCCCTTTTTAGTAGCATCACCCACTTACATAGGTGAGCTAGAGGTTAGTTCAACCACATTTATAGGTTCTTGTGTTCCTGGTTGAGCTCTTCTTAAAGGTCTCCCAGCTAGTTTTTCCTTAAGATAAGCTATCTCAAGTTGCTGATCATTGACCTTGTTTTGTAAGGTAGTCACCTGAGATTCAAGATTACTAACCTTGGAGACTAAGTAGGTGCATGTTTTTGACAATTTTTGCACCTTTAGCCTCAGATTCCCCTCAACTTCATTAGAAGAATCATGAGGGATGAGAGAATTGGACCAAAGTCTTCTCTCTCACCACCAACATGAAGTTCTTGGCTACTGGTTTTTCTCTGCTCAATGACAACTTCAGTTGAAGTGTCAATGGGCTGAGTTGCCATGGTTTAGGTCTTAATAATGTAATCACTTGCTAAAGTGATTGCCTCTTCCATATGGATATCCTAAACAGGTTCAGAAGTATCCACCTCAGTGATAGGTGACTGATGTGGGCTTGACATAGGTAATTCATGAGCAGTCATCTCTCTTTGAGTAGGGGAGGAGTAGAGAGACTCATGGTACTCACTGAAACTAAATCTTCATCAGTATAGAAGTCAAGGTTGGGAGTTGGTTGGTTTAAGCCTAAAGGCTGGGGATGGTAGCTGTCCCCTAAAGGTTGTTTATCTGAGTCTAGAGACTCAGAGTGAAGGCGTAAGGTTGTTGGGCTTGTGAACCCATTAGTCCGAGCAAGAGGAACCTCAGGACTGATAGTTGAAGTGATGGGAGTGGTTTGCTCCTCAAAAGAAGTGGGAGCTCTAGTTTCCACTTCTTCCTGTGTGGGTAGAGATATGGGGGCCTGCACAACCTTAATAACTTGTGTAGGGGTTCGTCTGGATCTTCTTTGGTAAGTGAGGGTGATTTGTGGTGGTCTTTGATGTAGTTGAGAAGTAGAAGGTGCGGGTTCAACACTGGCTTGTGTTGTTAGGTTGTCACCTTGAGCAATGAGCTCTAACATTTTTAGGACCAGGGCTATTTCTACCCCAGAAAAGCCAACATTTGGCTTCTTTAAGATCTTAAAGATGCCAGGCTTCATTTGTCCTAATTTAAGAATATTATCTCTTTCCCTCAACTGTGAGCACAGTTTATAGTTAAGAATGTGTTGAACATATCTAGAAAACATGTAATATTCTAAGGAGTCTAAGTTGGCAAGCAGATGTGTGTAAACAAATTGAGAATACCTGAAATTGACCCCCTGAACCATCCCATGCACTATGAAGGAGAGATTATCAGGAATTTGGTCCCAACCCCCATGCTTGTTGGACAAGATATGGATGACCACATGTAGTAAGTACTTCCATTGAGATGAGACCTTCCCTTTCCTGAAGGTCTTTATAGAGAAATCCCCCTCATAGTCCATCTGCTGGAAGGATTGGTTAACAACTTCTTTAGAAAAGGACAATTCACATTACTCATCATCCAGCTGAAGATGTGTGTTTATGATGGCTGGAGTGATGAAGATTGTCCTCCCCTGCACTGTAGCAGATAGTGCCTTCTCCAGTTTAGAATAACCTCTTGACAAGTTTTCCAGAAATCAAGCAGATGATCCTCATAAAGAACATGATCAATGGTAAGGGAGGTGAAATAGTTAGACAAAGCAAAGAATTTGCAAACCTCTGAGAAGTGTGGATCTTTCTCAGAGTGTAACAGAGCAACCTGATTGTGTTGCTTGTGTAACTGCATGGAGAAATCTGGGTCATTTCTTTTGTTAAGGTTGGCCATTTGAGAAAGCTTAAAGGTGAAGGAAAGAAAGAACAAAGGCGGTTGCAGATAGAATTTTGAAATTTAGGTTTGAAGGAAAGATGAAGATGATAGAAAGTGGGGGAAACCATTAGGTTTATATGTGAAAAGGATTTAAGACAAAGTTAATGAAGAGGATAAACTTTGATATCCGGATGTCAGTCCCACCTTTGAAAAAACAGTTTGCTTTTTGCTCAAAAAGTAGTTTTCTTGGAAGTCTAAAAGCTTTCGAAGGGAAATTGTCTTCGGAAGTTTTAATGGTAAAGCTTCCGAAGCCAAAATGACTTCAGAAGAAATTTCCTAAGAGTTTTGAGAATTTTGGTTCGGAAGAGAATTAAGACTTGAACGTTTTTTTCAAATGAACAAAGTTTTCGAGAGTTAATTTGCTTCGGAAGAAAATTGTCCTTGAAAATATATAAGTACCTAAGAGAAAATTTAAGCTTCGGATATAAGTACCTAAGAGAAAATTTAAGCTTCGGAAGAGATTTCAGACATTTCTTCCAAAGGCAATTACTTAGGCAGGTATTTGTTTTAAAAACATAAGTTTCTTTCGAAGATAAACCTATATCTTTTGAAGGATTTAAAAGATCAAGATTTTCAAAAATCTAAGGAAAGTTTTTCTAGAAAGATTTTCATCTAGAGAAAATAAGAGCTTATGAAGGTGATAAAATAGACAACTTAGAACACACATATTTTAGGAAATAATATGAATTAGTTATAAGAAAAAGCTACTTAAAGTTAATCATCCCATTGGTTGATATAAGATACTTAAATCTCTGCTTATCAAAGGCTTTGGTGAATAGATCAACATATTGTTTATTTGTGTTAACTTTGATTAGTTTAGTTAATCCCTTTTTAAAATTATCTCTAATCAAATGATACCTGATATTGATGTGTTTTGTCCTGGAGTGCTGCACAAGATTCTCTGTGATAGAGATAGCACTATTGTTGTCTATGTGAATGGGAGTCTCCTTGAAGTTTAATCCATAGTCAAGCATCTGATTTTGAATCCAAAGCACTTGAGCACAACAGCTTGCAACAACAATGTATTCAACTTCGGCAGTTGATGCAGAGACACAGGATTGTTTCTTGCATTGCCATAAGACAGCCCTTCCACCAAGAAACTGACATCCACCTGATGTAGACTTTGCAGTCATATTGCAGTCACCATAATCACTATCTATATATGCATACAAATTAAAGTCAGAATTTTTGGGATACCAAAGGCCAAGTGTTGAGGGACCTTGAGGTATCTTAGAATTCTCTTGACAGTGATAAGGTGTGACATCTTGGGGTGATAGTGATCACCATTGCCTTCTACATTTGCTAACTCTTCAAGTATTCTAGTTATGAGATTTATACTCTATAAGCCTTAGCTTGGGAAGAGTATCCAATAAAGTGTCTATCATCTGATTTCTCAGCAAACTTGGCAATTTGATCTTTGGTATTCAAGATGGTGCAAGGACATCCAAATGACCTGAGAAAACCAATGAAAGTTTCCTCTTGTGCCAAAGTTCATAAGAAGTCTTACCATGAGTCTTAACCACTAAAACCCTGTTTTGCACATAACAGGCAGTGTTGATTGCCTCTGCCCAGAAGGTGATGGGCAGTTTAGAGTTAGACAACATAGTTCTTGTAGCTTTAATAAGTGTCCTGTTTCTGCTCTCAACAATACCATTTTACTGAGGAGTCCTAGGAGCACTATATTGTCTTGTAATACCCTTTTCATCACAAAATGTATCAAGGATTTGATTCTTGAATTCAGTTCTTTGATCACATCTTATGGTTTTGACCTTGTGATCACATTGATTCTCAATTTTTAAGATGAAATTCTTCAGAATCTCAGGAGTCTCATCCTTAGTTCTAAGAAAGAAGACCCAAGTGAATCTTGTAAAGTCATCTGTGATCACTAAACAATAAAAGGTCCTTCCTAGACTCATTACACTGGTCGGACCAAAGAGATCCATATGTAACAAGTGTAGGGGTGTAGTGATGGAGTTCTTTCCTTAGGCTTGTGAGATACCTTGTGTTGCTTCCCTTTCAGGCATGCTACACAATGATCATCACTAGTAAACTCTTTCTTTGGCATTCTAGTTACCAAATCCTTCTTAATCAATTTATTTATCTTTTTAAATTTTACATGGCATATTCTTTTATGCCAAAGAAAAGACTCATTACTATTTTCTTTAGATAGAAAGCATAAAAGTTCTCCTGAGGGAGATGTTTCTTGCAAATCCATCTTGTACATGTTCCCTCTCCTAGGGGCTCTTAGCAGGATATGCTCTTGAGGAATGACCACCTCGGGCTTGAGAACAATACACTCATGCTCAGTGAAGAGCATGTTATGACTCTGATCATAAAACTGGGATACACTCAGAAGATTGTACCCAAGCTGCTTGACAAACTTTACATTTTCAATGCTGAGCTTACCATTTGTGACCCTGTCCTTTCCAGAAATGTAACCACCTTCATCTCCTCCAAAAGCAACTGGCCCTCCATCAATTCTTTCAAAATTTTGGAGTAGTGACCTATTGCCTGTCATGTGCCTGGAACAACCACTATCAATGATCCAGACATTCTTATTTGTCTTGAGCTGTTCGTGCACAAAGAAAATGGTTAGTTACATTTGGAAACTCAATCCTTACTGGTATTGGGCTCATCAAAAGAAGTTTAAGACAATGCAACAGTAATTGATCCTATAGTAATGCTGGAGGGATCATTTGCTGAAGTTGATGAAGGTCTTTCAGTCATTTGGTCTTTCTTTGTCTTCCACACCACCTTTAAAAGTTTGGACTTGACCTTCAACACTTTGGAAGCTTTTGTGACTTTGGAAGTTTTGATGACTGGACCTTCCAAAGATCCTACTAGCACTGCAGCAGAATTCAGGGCTTTGGAAGTATTCCTTTCTTCCGAGAAAAAAATTTCTTCTGAAGGAAATTTTCCACTTGCCTTCTTCTTTATTTTGGAGCTTTCGAAGGAAAAAGATTTTCCTTCTGAAGTTTTTTTCTTTTTGGAACTCTTGGAAGTTTCTTTCTTGGTCATATGAAGAGTACCTTTTGGATTGTATGAACAATCCTTAGCAAGATGAGAAGTACTCTCACACATAACACATTCCATCTTCTTTTTCCTAACAACCTTCGTTTGAGAACAAGGCTGAATTTGATCACTTTCCTTCTCCACCCTTATCTTTGCAGATGTTGAGACAATCCTTTTAGGGTGAGGCTTATACTTGGAATTGGATGGGTCAGGCTGTGTAGCAGTGATACAATCGGATCAGCCTTCTTCATGTTGCTAAGATAATTTGAACATGAACCAGAACTCTTGGTACAAGAGTTTAGGCTAATGTCTTCAGTCTTAACCACTTCAAACCCTACAAAGATAAAGACTTGTTTCTATTTAGAGTCAAAAGTGGCCTTGATCTCTTGAGCCTTCTTAGCTTTTCTCTTGCTCTTTCTAATCAAGTCCTTCCTCTTGGACTTGGTCATCCCAAAAGCTTCACTCTCCTTAGAGGGATGATGACCCTTCTTAGAATGCTCTTCTTCACTCCTCTCAGATCCATTCTTCATCATCTCATCTTCATCCTCTTCAGTCAAAAGGTCTATGTGGGGAAGCTCATCTTCATAAGTTCCACACCTAGGAGATCTTACAGACAAGACTGTGTGTGGAGGAGCTATCTCACAAGATCTCAGTCCTTGCTTATTCTGATAACAAACTTTTGTATGCAAGGATAAGGATGTCATGTTTTTGAAGGTCTCTTCTTCAAGAACACATTTTTTGCCCTGGCTTTGCTGATCACAAGCTCAGCCTGGGATTCAGTCAACTTAGTTATTAGATCCTTGATTTGAGTCCTATAATTGGTGTGCTCATGTTTAAGAAATGAAATGGTTTTCTACAACTCCTCTATCTTTAACTTATAATCATTTTCAGCCTTTTTGTAATCAGATTTTAAGATATTCAAGGACTCAAGATCAGATCTCATCTCTAAGTTGTAGGACCTCTATCTATTAACTTTAGCAATACATTCAGAAATGCAAAGATGTTCCAATACCTTGGCTTTATCGTGGTCAGCCATGAGTGCTTGATTTGGAGATGCACCTTCCACCTGAAAGCCCTAGTCAAATTCACCTTCTTCAACAACAACTATAGCTTGTTGCTTTGGCTTCTTATTCTGGTGAGCTCTTTTAGTATAGTTTGGTTTGGCTTGAGTCTGGCCACCATTTGCTCTTAGTGCCTTACACTCTCTAGCAAAGTGTCTCATCTGGTTACAGTTGTAACACTTTACCTTGCTTTTATCTAGCCTAAACTTTCCACTGGCTGCATTACTAGGAAACTTCCTCTGTTGTAGCACTTCTTGGCTCTATGAGTGAGAAGAGCCATCTGCTAAACTATCTCCATATACTCCAGATCATCTGGATGGATATAGTCCAAATCTTCAAGGGTGAAGAGAAAGTTGCCTGTGGATTCATCGGTAGAAACAAAGGCATGAGAAGAGCTTGTCTCTTGTAAAGGACTTCCTTGAGTGTATCTTTCTCTTGGAGTCTCTGGGAAGGTGATGAATGGACCCTTTTATGAGTTTTCAGGGTAGCATATGAGATGATATTGAGGTTCTATGCTATCCCTTTTAGTCACATGAAGGGTTGAACTCATTTTATTGCTAGAGTTACCAGATGAGTTTTGCATGTTAATCTCTATCTGGTATCCATTGAGAATACCGCACAACTCGGTCAAAGTGAGAGTCTTAAGGTTCTCCGTCCTTTTGATAACAACACAGTAATGTGTCTATTGCCTAGAAAGAGAGGACATGAACTTCCTTACAATGTCCTTGTTTTCAAGAGCCACTCCAACATCCACTAAAGTGTCCACAATCTTAACATACCGGAAGTATTGTTGAGTCATGGTCTCACTTATCTTGAAGGTGAAAATTTCAAACTACTGCTTGAGGAGATCCTTCTTGTTCTCCTTGGCTTTAGTAGAACCCTCATACATATGCTTCAGTGCTTCCCAAAGTTGCTTTGCAGTCTTGCACTTCTTGAAGCCTTTGTAGATGGAGTTTGGAAGAGCAGTTTGAAGGGCTGTCATGGCTTTTTGATCAAACTCTATTATCTTCCTGTCTTCATCAGAGAAATCAGCCATAACCTTTGGAATCATACCACCATCAGTAGTAGATGAGGTGCTTGGTAGGTAAGGTCCTTCAACAATAGAGTCCCACATCCTGGAGTCTTGAGAGTTGATAAAGCCTTCCATTCTTTGACACCAAGTATCAAAGTCTTCAGGAGTGATCAGTGGAGACTTTGTTATAGTTCCAGTTTCTATATCAGCCTTGGTGATAGCGGCCATTTGAGCGGTTAAGTGTTTTTTGTGTGTGAGGGATCTTAAGATGGTAAGATCTTATATCAAGAGCTTTTCAGGCTCTAGTACCAAATGCAGAACCGTTAGAAGAGGGTAATGCACTTTTACAACACAATAACACAACTGAGGAGAGTTCTTTAGAAAATTAACAGATCAAATAGGGAACTGATTAACTATTATAATAGATGCTAAGAACACAAGTAAAAGAGAGACATAACAAGATAGCAACACAAGTATTTTGGTTAACTATTATAAGAGATGCTAAAAACTCAAGTTCTATTACAGAGTGTTACCAAGCATCATAGAAAGTTACAAGTACTTGAGATATATATACTACATCCTAACCCGGCCATACTTTGAAAGCTAGCTGGATACACAAGACTAGACAACAAAATCAAATGTAGAGTTAAAAGGCAAATTGCCTTTTGACTTGTGACTATGACATGCCATAGCTCACATCCTAATATATTACAAAAAGGATAAAGTACATAAAGTAGAAAGAAACTAACCCAAGACCTCAATGTATAGTTTACCAAAAGCATGGACCTTTTCACCAACTTGTGAAAGTTGGTGAGTCAAATAGAGTCGCAGCGGAAAGGTGGTCCAGCTTTACGGAAAAGTACATCAGATAATAACATGTACATAAAAGTCTTTGGAAGAAATCTGTCTTCATAAAATGGCTTCGGAAGACTTCATATTTGGCTTCAGAAGATGTTGTTGTTGGCTTTGGAAGATTTTACACTTAGAATATTTCTTGTGTGAGGTGTAAAACTTCCAAAGAATTTCTACTTCAGTACTTCAGTGCATGCATGCAGAGAGACTTTGAATGCTTTGAATGTTTTGACTGCATCAGACTTGTTGGAGTCCTTACAATCTGGTTCTTAAATCCAGTCCGATCACCAAACTAGTAAGGCGTCTGGTTCGACATTAGATCCAGTTCTAAATACACTGTTTATAGCTCTAAAGGTGCCTACCCAAATGGACCAAGAAAAGTTCTTCCTTTTTATGTGTTTAACATGTGCATGAAATCTTTTTAAAATAGTGACTGCTAAATAGAAGGGACTCTAGTCGTAAGGTGCAAAATTAGTTCTAGACAACCGCTCAAGTTCAAGTAAAGGCTTCTTGTCTTAGAAAGAAAGGATTGAAAGCCTAATGCTATTATTTATACTTTCTCTCTCTGTGAAATGGATGTGGAACAGCGGGCGCTAATGCATCGCTTAAATTAGATCTAGTCTTTTAACAAAAAAGGAGAATAAAAAAGCACGGACGAGCTACATGTAGGGAAACTTGCACATGTCATTCTGGCATGGGACCCAATATACTATACTAATACGTGTAGGCCATGTAATTCGAGTGAGATTGCCATGGCACAAAAGCATATATGGTTTGGTATTTGCTTGTGGCTATATATATTATGTTCTTTATTTTTGTCTAGCAAAAACTAATCAAGCCTTGTTTAATTATCTAGTAGTGAAAGCTGAATCAGTTGCGGGCTATAATGTTGAATATCATTCCGATCACACTTTAAACATAATAGATCCATTCATTTTTATGTTGCAGTGACCAATTTCCCAAAGATACGTAAAAACACTTCTTGATAGAAACCTTCTCGATCATGCACTTTGATTCAATGGAATCCTAAGTTCTTTTAAGATTCTTCATTTTGATAAAACATGAAATAAGGAATCAAGCATACCATTGAGAATGTAGTCACTACATATGTAGTTATCGTTTTCCCATTTGGACCTTATCCTCATTCCAACATTTCATCTTACACAAATTCTATCATGGGTTATCTTTAGAATGCACACCACCTTTAGGGTTGATATGTTTCCTATACATATTCTTATACATATTCTTTTGCTGTATTTGATAGTCATCTTTGAATTCCTTTAATTTCCCTAGTCATATTTGAATTCCAATTTCCCAAAGATATGTAAAAACACTTCTTGATAGAAACCTTCTCGATCATGTACTTTGATTTTATGGAATCCTAAAGTTCTTTTAGGATTCTTCATTTTGATAAAACATGAAACAAGGAATCAAGCATACCATTGAGAATGTAGTCACTACACATGTAGTTATCGTTTTCCCATTTGGACCTTATCCTCATTCCAACATTTCATCTTCCACAAATTCTATCATGGGTTATCTTTAGAATGCACACCACCTTTAGGGTTGATATGTTTCCTATACATATTCTTTTGCTGTATTTGATAGTCATCTTTGAATTCCTTTAATTTCCCTAATTTGCTGCTTATATCACTAACCGACTCACTGGAAGGCATGCGTACATAATACTTTAAATTTTTGGATCTCATAATTGTCGGAAAACTTTCTAAATCTGTTAAACATTAACATAGTTGTAAAAGCTACATTGGTTAAAAGGGACACCAAAACCTTTCTTATAAGGGGGTGAAAACCTACTCTACCAAGGCGCGTTTTGTCTAGTGAGCAATTCGTCAAATAAAAACAAAACCGTAGTTTCTAGATAACAACACATTGAGGGCAAAACATATAATATCTTGGTGTGGTTTACCATGGCTGTTAATAATGGTATTAGCACTATCAGTCGGGGTGATATGAAGATAAGTAGTTAGGTTCCGTAAGGGGATGAAGATCTAAGTCTCAAATCAATTGAGGGGGAGAACAAAACATTCCTTATATAGGAGTGAAACCTCCTCTACCAAAAATGTTTTGCCTGTACGAGCTACTGGTCTAGTGAAAACAAAATAGCGAGTTCCTGGACGGTTAACCCATTAGTAACAAAGTGGATATATATAAGGCCCCGTTCCCGGGACTCTTATAGCTGGTAAATCATTGCACATAAAACAAACATTTTAATTTATCTTACATAAATATTGCAACGGAACATTCAAAAATGACATCTCATTTCATTATAAAAACTTTTGTAAAATAATACATCGTTAATCAGTTACAAAATACATTGTTGCATTACATCACAAAAGCATTAAATAAATGGATGCCATCCCAAAAGAGCTAAGTAGCCACCTCGTGCCATCCTCAGCAATCATTACCTGCCAACTGGAAACACATCAAAGTCAGCGTTGCTGAGTGAGTTCTAGTTTTATAATAAAACATACTTTTCTTTCGTTAAAACCGTGCATTTCTTTTACGCGATCATACATCATACGTACACATAGATAATAGCATTATTATCTTCATTATTCGTTCTTTCGTCATTACATCTTTTCCTTTCATCAACACCATGAACTTTACCCTTCATGCTCATGATACTGGCCTAAGCCTATCATAGACCTTCATTCATGGTGCCCAACACCTCTGGCCACAGTACCTAAATTAAAGTTTAGGTATACCATTGTCTTGTGCTATGCCCTTCATGCTCATGGTACTGCACCTAAGCCTATCATAGACCTTCATTCACGGTGCCCAACACCTCTGGCCACAGTACCTAAGGCAAGCAACAATGGTTCCATACAAATGGTCAATCACAAAGAAAGACCCCAATGTGCAACCTCCCGGGGTAGCGAACCCGCACACCGTTGGGCTAACACCTTTTAATGGCGTGTCCCGACATACAAGGCTTGCAAGACTTCCTTTACTTTCATCATTCATTAATGCATGCTTCTTACTTCATGTTCCTCTTGCATTATCTTTCGCTTTACATTACATACTACTTTCATTTCATTCATTAACCAAAGCCACAGGAAAGATAAACATACATCATAATAAGGAACATAACATACACAGTCATCATCATCATACAGGGCAACATCATACATACATAACATGCATGATCATGCAACATTATCATCATGCCCAGCATACTCTCTAAGGCCTCAATAGTCATCTTACATGAACTTACGGGAACCTTCATGTCAAAACTTACATCTGCACTTTCCCGCGAAAGCCAGTACATAAACTACACTTTCCTCGGGTACACCAGCCCTACTTGGGCGTATGGGCACCCTTCAGTCACATGGTCTCCAGGCGACTGAACATCATGCGATTGAACCAATGCGGATGAACACCTATGCGAATGAACACCCAATCGTGCGAATGAAACTAATGCAAATGGACTCCATGTGGATGAGTCCTATGCGAATAGACCTAATGCAGATGAAACTAATGCGAATGAACATTTATGCGACTGGGCTCTCAGTCGTGCGAATGAACCCTCAGTCGTGCGAAGGAACCCTCAGTCGTGCGAATGAACCTCAATCGCACCTCAATCGGCCGTATGGCCTCCATTCGGCTGCATAGCCCTAGCTGGTGTAGAATGCAGTTCATCACGAACCCAATCTGCCATTTTCGACCTCCAAGCTCATCTAAACTCATTCTAAGCCCAAATTAACCATCCTAAACCTTAGGAATGCATACCACAATACCATTCAAGAACACACAAGCCCAAACACAAGACCCAAACGAATCACACACATACCCATACATACACAAACGGGTCAAACACACACACACTTCAAAAACCCGATTTTCAGATGTGTTCAAGCCCATAAATCATTCAAAAACGTGTAAAAGAGGGGTCCTAGATATCACACAAACGAACACAACGAGAAGAGCTTCGATTTGACCCGCTACTCAACTATTTTGCTCACTTGAACCAACTTGAACCAAATTTTCTCCTTTTTCTCCCTTTCCCTCTTCTTGGCTAATTTTTGGTGGGTGTGGGGAGAGGGTAAGGGCTACCCTCTACCTTTAAATACCCCCACTCACCCAACTTTCTCTTGTTGGCAAGTTTGGTCCCTCGACTTTGGACGTTATTTCTTTTTCTTCTTCCGTCGACTTCAAAATAATAAATAATCGGGTGTTACAATACTTCGTACGATTTATTTGAGTTGTTACATTATTAATGTATTTCATGTGTATATACTAAGTAAATAATCGAATAAGACAAAAAGGGTTTCAAGAACGAGAGTTTTGGTAACTTGTCTTATGAATGAATCGAATGAACCTATTTATAGAATTGAATCATCACAATGAATAGGGTGAAATGTTACGTCAAAATGTATAACTAATATCATTATAATTTCCGGTAGGTGATAGTTGTATCAATAGAAAACCGCTCATTGGCAACTTAAGAATGATGGCTTAGTTGTTGCTAACATTAGCTACAAATGCTAGTTAGCTACCACTAATGTTACTCACTACTACTTGGTCGTTTATTATTGGTCTTCATTTTAATTGAAGATTAGTTGCCGCCGATCTACATTACTAATGCTTTCTCAATTGCATATGATATTAGGTGCCACTAATAAGTTGCCAACAATGAATATCGCTCACAGTAGATTGCCACTGATCATTAGTTACTAATAATTAGTTTTAAAGCAAACTTTCACCAATGATGTGAATCCAAAGAAACTCCTAGTGTATAACACACATTCCACATTGATGAACCAACTTGCCACTGATTATGATTTAGCCAATGTTTACAGAACCGGATCGGACGTCGAACCAGATGTTTTACTGGTTTGGTGGTCGGACCGGATATAACTATATTTATATATGTAATTACATATAAGTAATCTATATATATTTTATATATGTATTTTATAGTTATATATAAAATTGAAGTATATTTGTATATCCAACGTAGTAATTTATGGTTTAACACTCTGTTTTTACTCATTAAAATCTAAAATAAAATAAAATAAAATAAAATAAATACCAAAATCGGTCCGAACAGCGGTTCGGGACGAACCGGCCGGTTTGACCACTAAAAATGATCCATATCAGACCGGAACGGCCACCGGACCGATTCTCGGTCAAACCGATCGGACTGCCCGGTCCAATCCGGACTCCAAAACACTGGATTTAGCCCCCCATCACTGGCACTGCCTATTGGATCCAACATAGGGGAGGTTGCCCTTAGACCCCACCATAGGAGTGGGCCACCTTAACCCCTTTCTCCACCCCCACACACAGCCAATGGTCAATGGGGATTCGTCTTTTTGGACCACTAGTTATGGATAGTCTTATATAAGCATACAATTAGATAAGCATAAACTTCACACCTACGATTCTAGGTAAATCCAACAAAACTAAATTGGTCCTTACTAAAATAACTTACAAAATTTTGAACCAATTATAGAAAAGAATCTCAAGGATGATGAGTAATGGTTAAAAAGTCTAGGCATGTAGCTCTATAAATAGGTCAATCTAATAGAAATACGGATTGATATGGATACACCACAATCATTCAATCAGTATATTATTTTCTAAGTAACGTCCATATACCTAATGTTTAACTATGCCATTCGTTTGTGATGAAAAGTTTTTTTCTAAATAGCATAAGGATGTCTTTGTAATTATTGACATTCTATTGATTGTGTTGTTAGATGTACATACTAGAGCATGCATGATTATTATTGGTTTGATCCAAATAATGCTTTCCATGCAAAGGTTTCAAAATCTTGATTTTGCTCCTTGTGGTTTGCAATTCGTTTCAATCAACTCCGACCCACTAACAATGTTAGTTTTTTATGTTAATTTCAGGGGCATTTTAGTCAATTTACTAATAAGGACTAATTATGTCATTTATTTAAACTTCTTAAATTTAAAGGACCAATAATGTAGTTTTATTAAAATAATTTAATGAAAATAATAAAACCCTATTAATCCATTTTGTCCTATTTTCACTTGATGGCACTATCTACCCCACCCCACCGCCATCGTCCACTATCCACCACCGCCACCATCCACCACCTGCCACCCCACAACACTTTCGATTGATCACCATCATCATCTTCATCAACCCACACCACCTCCATTGTCCACCACCTTCCACCCCTCATCAATTCGACAGATCTCCACTATCATAACCTGTTAGCCACCGTAGACTTACATGATCAACACAATTTCATCCAATAGCAATATGATGGAAGCAATTTATTTTAAATTAGGGTTCCTCATGTCAATAAATTTTCACCATGGATCAATCGATTTTGTTTAGATCTGAGCATATCGCTGCATGTGATGGTGATAGAAGTGGGTATGAATTGAGGGAGGTAGAGAACTCGAGTTGTGATTTTGAGATTCTATCTAGATAAGAAAGGAAATAGAGAGAGGGGGTGTGGTGAGCTGAAATGGGGGAAAATGGTGTAGTGATGGTTTAAGATTACGATGATATTGGTGGTGGTGGTGGTTATGTGTGGTGGTTGTACAAGGTGGTTACTCATGGAAGGGAGACGTAGTGTGGTGGGGCGGGATAGGATGGGTTTAGAGATGCACAAAAAAACCGGGTACGGACCCGACCAGGTGAACCCGACCCGGACCCGGGTCTGGGTACAACTCAGTACAGGGTGTACCTGGTTCGTACCCGAAAAAAACCGGTGGTTTGAACCCAGTTTGGGTTTTTTTGCAATTTCTACAACTCGACCCTACCCGGACCCGACCCGATCCCGACCCGGTTGAACCCGGGTACAACCCGGTTTTGATCGTTTTTTTTAACTAGCCGTTTTTAACGGCTATATAGCCATTGGGATTCATTTCTTACCGTTTTTTGTTGTTTTTTGCCCCTTAAATTAGTATAAATAGGTGTGGGTTGATATGGTTAGGTACCCAAGCCTCAAACACAAAAAAGGAAAAAAATACTCTCTTTTACTCTCGTTTTACATTTTCACTCTCTCATCTTACACTTTTATTCTCAAATCTCAATATGGCTCACTCTCAATCTTCCATTGGTCAAGGTTCATCCAACTCTCCAACTGTCGTTCTTGTTCTTGCACACAATCGTAACATGGATGTTTGGTGCAATTAGGATATGGTTGAGTTGAGTGACGTGTCTGTAAAGGCTCGTTGCAAGTTTTAGGAAGCTTTGCTTGCTAAAGATTGTAACACGACTTTAAGCAAAAACATTTTGTAAATTGTTGAAAAATAATGTATGGCCCTGTTCCTGGGAAGCTTACAACTGGCCAATCATTGCTCATAAAACATATAATTACATTTAACTTTCACAAAACATTACAGCGAAACATTAAAATAACTTTTCATTTCATTAAAAATGCTTTTGCAAAATAATACAACGTTCATCATACAATATCCTTTGTTCGCATTACAATGCAAAAACATTTAAACAAGAGAATGCCATCCAAAATGCCAAGTAGCTACCCCGCGCCATACTCAGCAATGCTCAGCTGCCAACTGAAAAAATACGTAAAATGTTAGCGTTGGTAAGTGAGTTATAGTTTTAAAAATAAAACATACTTTACTTTTGTTAAAACCGTTCTATACTTTCTTTCAAATCATACTATATTATCATACATGATCACACATCCTACGTACACATAGATAATATCATTATTATCTTCTTTACTATTCATCATTTTCTTTCATTATCTCTTTATCTCTTTATCTCTTTTCGGATCAGTGTCATCAGCTATACCCCAAATGTATGCACAAAGCAGTACTGGTCCGAAGATCATAAATGACTTCCATAACGCACATAGCCTGGCACCAACATCGGGGCAAGCGACAAAGATCCCAACTGTATACTACACCCCAAACGTATGCAAAAAGCGGGTACTGGCCGAATATCATAAATGACTTCCATAACGCACAAAGCCTGGCACCAGCACCGGGGTGAGTAATCACTATAAACCATGTACTATATCAATGGTCAGTCACAAAGACTGGACCCCTGCGTGTATCCTTAATGGTTAGCTAAACCACACACAGTTGAGCTTATGACATTTTAGAGTCGTGCACCTCCGTACATTTTGTTTGCAAGCCTTTATTTACTTTCTCTTTCATTAATGCATGCATTCCATCATTATGTTCCTCTTTCATTATCTTTCACTTTACGTTACATAATACTTTATCATTTCTTTCACAACTATAACACGTAAAGCCACGGGAAAGATAAACAAAAATAACACGATCATAAACATAATCATACAAAACATCGCCATACAAGACACTATCACACATGCATAACATACATGCAACATACCATCATGCAAAAAGCATCAAACATACATCATCATACTATGCCCATCACATCACCATTGACTTCAAAAAGTCAACTTACTATGTCCTCGAGAACCTCCCAAGTCAAAGCCTACTTTCACTTTTCCCCAAAAGTCAGAAAATTCTCTAAGTGTTCATCCGCATTTGCCCTTGTTGTTCATCCGCATTTGCCCTTTTTGTTCATCCGCATTTGTTTAGTTCATCTGCATTTCTTTTCCATCAGCCGCATTTATTTTACTTCATCCGCATTTCTTTTACTTCATCCACATTTCTTTTACTTCATCCACATTTCCCACTACTCATTCGCATTTCTCTTACTTAGTGGTAAATGTTCATCCGCATTGACTTTCCATTACTCATCCGCATCGACTTACTTAGCAGTTAATGCTCATCCGCATTAGTTGTTCATCCACATCGACTTCCAATACTCATCTGCATTGCTTCTGCATACTTAGGTAGATTCTAAAACCTAAACATACAAACCCTAAACATCAGATCTCAGTTCCCAATCACCATCTATCATGTTCTAAGCTTAAATCTTACATTCTAAGCCTTAGAAACACAACCATAACCTCAACAAGCATGAACATAGCCCAACATCACATCATAATCACAGCATACACACATTCATACATATGGGTAAAACCCTGCATTTCCAGCCCCAAAATCAGTTAAAAACCAGTAAAAGAGGGGTCCTAGAACTCACCTTGTAGCTCTTGAGTATGGCTTCTTCCAGACTTGTTTGCAATTGAGTTCAACCACCTAAAAACCCACTAAAAACAAATACAACCAACATACAAACACACATAAGCATACACCTGAGGCAAGGCTAGTTAAGAACACCATAAAACCATGATTTCTTACCTTGAATTCAAATATTTCTTCTTGTTCTTCTTCAACACCTAAAAACTCTGCACTTTCTCTCTCTAGAATTGGTAAGCAGAAAGGTGAAGTGCAAGAGTGGGCGGCCATCACCTTTATTCACCAACTTTTCAAAGATTTTGTCCTTTTTGTCACTTTTAACCCCTAGACTTGGGTTTTATTTCTTTTCATTCTTTTTCTTCACTCTACTCTTTCTTCCTTGACTTTAAAATAACCGGGTGTTACAAGTCCACCCCTTATATAGGTTTCATCCCTGAAACCTGTTATTCCTCGAACAGACGTGGGTAATGCTGTCTCATCTCTTCTTCAGTCTCCCACGTAGACTCGGACCCCTTTCTGTGCATCCACTGTACACGCACAAGAGGGACCATTTTATTCCTCATTCTCTTCTCTTTTCGATCAATGATCATCACTGGTTGCTCCACATAATTGAGCCGTTCATCTACCTCGATATCCTCCAGTGGTACAACCATATCCTTATCTGCTAAACATTTCCTCAGATGATATACATGGAATGTTGGCTGAATTCCACTTAACTCATCTGCTAACTCCAACCTATAGGCCACCTCTCCTACTGTAGAAATGATTCGAAAAGGCCCTATATATCCCGGGCTCAACTTGACCCGCTTTTTGAACCGAATGATACCCTTCCAAGGTGAGACCTTCAACATAACCCAGTCACCCACCTAAAACTCAATCGGTATGTGCCATTTATCAGCATACGACTTTTGTATATCTTTGGTTGCCTTCATGAAGGCCTTGATCTTTTCAAGCTTCTCAATCATAGACTCGATCACCTTGACGCTTCCTAACTCTTTCTGGCCAATATCACCCCAACAGCCGGGTGTTCTGCATCTCCTATCGTATAGCATCTCATAAGGAGGCATACCAATGTTGGCATGATAACTGTTGTTATATGAGAACTCAGCTAACGGAAAGTGGTCATCCCAACTTCCTCCAAAATCGATAACACATGCCCGAAGCATATCCTCCAATGTCTAAATGGTCCTTTCTAACTGATCATCCATTTGGGGATGATAAGCCGTGCTAATATGTAACCTCGTCCCCATTGCGTCGTGGAATTTCTTCCAAAATTTAGATGTAAACCGGGTGTCACGATCAGACACAATAGACACCGGCACACCATGACGACTTAAAATTTCCTTGATGAATAGATCCGCCAACCTCTCAGATGAATATGTCTCGCGGATCGGTAGGAAGTGAGCACTCTTCGTCAAACGGTCAACTATCACCCATATGGCATCATATCCTCGTGCGGTACGCGGTAGCTTCGTAATAAAATCCATGGTGATGTGCTCCCACTTCCACTCCGGTATATCCAAAGATTGGATCTTTCCATACGGCTTTTGATTCTCCGCCTTCACTTTCAAGCAAGTAAGGCGCTTACTCACATACTCCACCACATCACGCTTCATACCCAACCACTAATAGTCTTTCTTCATGTATTGGTACATCTTTGTAGCACCAGGATGAATAGAGTACTGAGTCTTGTGAGCTTCATCCATAATCTTCATACTTAAATCCCCATAATGAGGAATCCACATCCGCCCAAATCGGGTCTTAACACCAAGTGTGTTTTCACCCAATTTCGCAATCAGGCCTCTCATTCTTTCGGAGTTAAGATGATCTTCTTGTGATGCCTCATCTTGAAACTCTTTGACTTGCTTCATCATATCCGAGGTCATGATCATCTAGTAAGCTTTCACCCGTATCGGTTCGGGTCTCTCCTTCCGGCTAAGGGCGTCTGCCACCACGTTGGCTTTGCCCGGATGGTAATGGATCTCATAGTCGTAGTATTTTATGAGTTCCAACCATCTCCTTTGCCTCATGTTTAGGTCTTTCTGCTTGAAGAAGTACTTCAAGCTCTAGTGATCAGTGAATATGGTGCACTTTGTACCGTATAGGTAGTGCCTCCAAATCTTTAACGCGAAGACCACAACTGCTAGCTCCAAATCATGAGTAGGGTAATTAACCTTGTGAACCTAATAACTATCAGGATGCATAGGCTATAACCTTTCCCCTTTGCATACACACACCCCACCCCGAGTAGGAAGCATTAGAATAAACCATCAGATCTTCACTCCTATCGGGTAATGACTGAACATGAGCTTGAGTCAACCTCGCCTTCAATTCCCCGAACGCCTTCTTTTAGCTTGACCCCATACAAACTTTACATATTTCTGGGTCAACTTGGTCGGTGGAGAAGCGATCTTAGAGAAGTCTTGAATGAATTATCTATAATAGCCCGCCAAACCCAAGAAACTACGAATCTCGGATGGCATCTTTGGAGACTTCCACTGCATCACCGCCTCCACCTTTTCCGGGTCCACCATAATTCCCTCGGGATTCACCACGTGACCCAAGAACTGAACTTCGCGCAACCAAAATGCGCACTTGGAGAACTTAGCACACAACTTCTCCCTTCTCAACGTTTCCAACACCTCTCATACGTGACCGGCATGCGCCTCCTCGCTCTTTCAATAAATCAAGATATCATCAATAAACACAATCACTGATTTATCTAACATCGGCCAACACACTCGATTCATCAGATCCATAAAAGCAGCCGGCACATTGCTCAAACCAAATGACATAACGAGGAACTCGTAGTGACCATAATGTGTGCGAAAGCTATTTTAGGAATATTCTGCTCTTTCACCTTTAACTGATGGTAACCCGATCAAATATCTATCCTTGAGAACCAACTGGTACCTTGAAGCTGATCAAACAAATCATCAATTCTTGGTAGCGGATATCGATTCTTACCATCAACTTGTTCAGCTCACGGTAGTCTATACACATCCTCATGCTATCGTCTTTCTTCTTCACAAACAGGACCGGAGCACCCCAAGGAGAGTTAATTGATCTAATAAACCTCTTATCAAGCAACTCTTGCAATTGCTCCAACAACTCTTTCATCTCAGTCAGAGCCAACCGATACGGTGCCTTGGCAACAGGTTGGGCAGGTATCAGATCAATCTGAAACTCGATCTCTCGATCAGGTGGCACTCCTGGTAAGTCTTCTGAGAACACGTCTGGAAAGTCACACACAACCGATACATCAGACAGTTATGGTGTTGGCGTTTCCACATCCTTCACATAAGCCAAGTAGGCACTACATCCACGCCTCATACACTTTCCTGCCAGTACCATCGAAATCACTTTCAGGATCATTATGACCCGATTCCCATAAATCGTTACCGAACTCTCGTTAGGTGCTATTAAATGAATCATCTTCTTGTGACACATAATGTTTGCATCGTCGTCCGCTAACCAATCCATGCCAAGAACCACATCGAAACTACCTAAGGTCATCACGAGTGGTCTAACCGGAAACTTATGACCTTCTAATTCCATATCACAACCTTCCATCACCTCAGAAATCCTGGTAGACTTACCTATGGCAGTTTCTACATCAAAGCGCACATCAACACTCCTACTACTAACAGGCAGTTTAGCATAGAATGTAGCAGAAATAAAACTTTTACTGGCACCAGAATCAAATAACACGGAGGCTAAAGTTTGGTTTACTAGAAACGTACCTGACACAACATCAGGGTCCGTCCTAGCCTCCTCTTGCGTCATCATAAACGCTCTGGCGCTCGCCCTGGTCCTTAATCTCCAGCCTTCTTCACCCCAGAACCCTCTACCCTCGGCTTTTTGCAATCCCTGCTCATGTGGCCTTCCTCCCCATAAGAATAACACCTACTCATACCGTAATTCTTCACCACATGTCTGGTTCTTCCACAACGAAAATAGACATTGGTTCCTAATCTACACTCCCCGATGTGTTCTCGTCCACACCTGACACACCTTTTCGACCCTGCACCAGATGTGACCACGCGTCGGTCATCCACCCATGCACCCTTGTTACTTGGAGTGGCCCTGCCACGCCCAAACCGCTTTCCGCTCCAATTCCAATCTCCACCATTCTTCTTACTGCCTTCAGCCACCACCACCATTCTTTCATCATACAACCTTCTCGCCAAATAAACTGCCGACCTAAACGTGCTCGATCGGGCAGCGATCATGTGCCTGTGAATATCCGCTGGCAAGCCCTGGATGTACCTCTTGATTTTTCATGACAGAGGGGTCACCTGATCAGGCACCAGCCGTGCCATCTCATTAAACTTGGTGGTGTACTGTTGATGTGTCATCGTCCCCGACTGCAACTGCAGGAACTCCCTCTCAACCTTATCCATCTCCCTATAAGGACAAAACTCCTCAATCACCAACTTCTTCAGTTCATACCATCTCATCCTCCCAATAGCCCGACTACCCTCATCTTGGACAATATTGTCCCACCAACATAAAGCTGAGTCCAGAAAAGAGTGGGCAGCGAACTTCACTTTCTGATCCTCCTGGCACTCGCTGATGTTCAAAACAGCTTCCATTTCTCTCACCCATCGGTGAGCAGCAGCAGCAATGCCGTTACCATCAAAAGTAGGGGGCTTGCATCGTTGAAACGCCCCGTAGTTACAGCCTCGTGCCACCTTCGGCGTAGGCTCTTCTTCTTCCTCTTCTTCTTTGTCGTTAGACAGAACCGTCTAAGTCTCGGGCTGTCTCCTTTCGCCCGTAGGTCTACTTCTTTCCTTCCTTTCTCCTTCCCTCATAGCCCTAATAACATTGGTCACCACAGATGGTAAGATTGTCTACATGACTTGATGAACTTCTTCCACAACAGCCTCTTTTACTGAGGCTCTCAGATTGGCACTCTCATCACCGCCCTCCGGATAAGGGGTCTCGGGTTCTTCATGAACCACGTTTTCGGCTCTAGGCCTTCTTCTCGTAACCCGTGGTTCAGTACCACGACCTCCACCACGTGAAGCTCTAGATGATCTACCACCAGCCACCCTCTAACACACACACTAAAATATTCAAACACCAACACCGTCATTCAAGGGAACAACTCAGTTTATGTCAAGTATAGTAAGTCCCTAATTATAGTGGCCAGTTGGGATTAGCCACTTACTTTACTCTTCATACCCCAAGCATTACCTATCCTGACAACATCAGTATCTAAATCTACCAGCAACACATAAACCACATAACATGCGCACGTAATACCGGTTAATCATTAAGAAAATACCTGACGGCACGCAGGTACTCGGATTGGCATCCCTTCCCTTTCCGTCTCATTCTCAGTTTAAGTTTGGTTTATTTTGAAATTTTACCCGTTTCACTTAAACTTTGGCTCTGATACCAACTTGTAAGGCCCCGTTCCCGGGACGCTTAGAGTTGGCCAATCATTGCTCATTGAATATATAATTACATTTAGCTTTCACAAAACATCGCATCGGAACAATAAAATAACTTTTCATTTCATTAAAAATGTTTTTGCAAAATAATACAACGTTCATCATACAATATCCTTTGTTCGCATTACAATGCAAAAACATTAAACAAGAGAATGCCATCCAAAATGCCAAGTAGCTGCCCCGCGCCATCCTCAGCAATGCTCACCTGCCAACTGGAAAAATACATAAAAAGTATGTGTTGCCGAGTGAGTTCTAGTTTTAAAAATACAACATACTTTACTTTTTTTAAAACCGTTCTTTACTTTCTTTCAAATCATACTATACTGTCTTACATGATCACACATCATACGTACACATAGATAACATCATTATTATCTTCTTTACTGTTCATCACTTTCTTTCATTATCTCTTTATCTCTTCCGGATCAGTGTCATCAGCTATACCCCAAATGTATGCACAAAGCGGGTACTAGTCCGAAGATCATAAATGACTTCCATAACGCACATAGCCCGACACCAGCACCGGGGCAAGCGACAAGATCCCAACTGTATACTACACCCCAAACGTATGCACAAAGCTGGTACTGGGCCGAATATCATAAATGACTTCCATAACACACAAAGCCTGGCACCAGCACCGGGGTGAGTAATCACTATAAACCATTTACTATATCACTGGCCAGTCACAAAGACTGGACCCCTATGTGTATCCTTAAGGGTTAGCTATACCACACATAGATGAGCTTACGATATTTTAGAGCCGTGCACCTCCGTACATTTTGCTTGAAAGCCTTTCTTTACTTTCTCTTTCATTAATGCATACATTCTATCATTATGTTCCTCTTTCACTATCTTTCACTTTATGTTACATAATACTTTATCATTTCTTTCACAACTATAACACATAAAGCCACGGGAAAGATAAACATAAATAACGCGAACATAAACATAATCATACAAAACATCGCCATACAAGGCACCATCACACATGCATAACATACATGCAACATACCATCATGCAAAAAGCATCAAACATATATCATCATACTATGCCCATCACATCACCATTGACTTCAAAAAGTCAACTTACTATGCCCCCAGGAACTTCCCAAGTCAGAGCCTACTTTCACTTTTCCCCAAAAGTCAGAAAATTCTCTAAGCGTTCATCCGCATTTGCCCTTTTTGTTCATCCACATTTTTTTAGTTCATACGCATTTCTTTTCCTTCATCCGCATTTATCTTACTTCATCCGTATTTCTTTTACTTCATCCGCATTTCTTTTACTTCATCCGCATTTCCAACTACTCATCCGCATTTCTCTTACTTAGTGGTAAATGTTTGTCCGCATTGACTGTTCATCCACATTACCTGTGGCACTCAGGTTGTTAATCATCTTGATTATGTCTTCTTCTTTATCTACCTGAGGTTCTTGTTGAACCACATCCTCTTGTTCAGGACTTTTTTGAACTGGGGAGAGGGTAGGCATACCTTTGTATAGTCTTTTTCTTCTTCTCTCTTCTTTGACTTGTACTTGGAGTTTTGCATCTTATGCCTCCTTCTTCTCTCTTGACCTTTCCAGGTCAACCAGTTCATTCAACTCATCTGAGGGAAGAGAAATGACACTATCTATGTCATAGTTTCTAGTCTGCAGATAGTTTATCCTGACTGCCCTTAACTCATCATTCTGAGTATCTGGTCTGGAGGCAGCCTTGATTGCAGACTCCATGAGTCTTGGAGACTTAGCAGAGGAACTTTCTCCCCTTAGCCTCCTTTTCCTCTCTCTCTCCTCCTCCTCAATCTCCTCAGATGTCATCTTTCTTTTCCTTTTCTCACTCACAGACCTTTGTGACTCAAGGTGGAGAGAGCTTTGGCTTTTATTGCTTGTTGCAGCATCTGAGCTCAGGCCAGAGAGAGGTTGAGAAGTACCTTCACCAGTAGGTGTCTCAGAAGGAATATGGATCTCTGCAGCAGTTTGGGATGATAAGACAGGGCTCTGAGGTTCTGTCACTGGGCCTTCAGTCAAGGTTTCCCCTATGAAGCTAATCTTAGGGTCTGCCTCAACATCCAGTTGACCGATGACATTGCCTGATTGCCTAAGTCTCCTTTTTAGGCTGAACTCTGCAGTGATCCTGTCTTGGATTTTTTTAGCCAGTCTGTCAGCTTGTCTTGATTGGCTTGGGTTGACAAGTGGCATGTTGACTAGATCCAGACCTTTATAGTAGTCCAAGGTCTGAAAATTGAAGACTTCTTGCTGTCCTTGAACTCTTATGATGATTAGGGCCTTCCTCTTGTTGTCATACCTCCACCCATGATGTGATTGGAAAATGGTGAAGATGACATAGCCCTTGGTATCCCATCCTCAAACAAAATCTGTATGAAGGAGTCTATGTAGTCCATATCAATGTGAACTAGAGGAGGTTGCTGAGAATGCACAGTTGCAAGTGAGAATGGTGAGTCCTCAATGTCCATTCTCTCTGAAGAACTCCCAGGTTCTGTGGCTGTAATGACTTTCTCCCCCTTTTTGGTAGCATCACCCACTTGCATAGGTGAGCCGGAAGATAGGTCAATCACATCTACAGGTTCTTGTGTTCCTGGTTGAGCTCTCCTTAAGGGTCTCCCAGCTAGTTTTTCCTTAAAATATGAAATCTCAAGTTGCTGATCATTGATCCTGTTATGTAGGGTAGTCACCTGAGATTCAAGGTGACTGACCTTTGAGACTAGGTAAGTGCATGTTTTATACAATTTTTGCACCAGTAGTCTCAGATTCCCCTCATCTTCATCAGAAGATTCATTAGGGGATGAGAGGATTGGACCAGAGTCCTCTCTCTTACCACCAGCTTGAGGTTCTTGGCTGCTGGTTTTCCTCTGCTCACTGGCAGTCTCAGTTAAGATGTCAGTGGGTTGAGTTTCCATGGTTGAGGTCTTAATGATGTAATCACTTTCAAAAGTGAGAGCCTCTTCCATATGAACATCCTGAACTGGTTCAGGAGTGTCCACCTTAGTTGTAGGTGACTGATGTGGGATAGATGTAGGAGACTCAGGAGTACTCATCTCTCTTTGAGTATGTGGAAAGAAGAGAGATTCATTATACTCACTGAAACCTATATCTTTATCAGTATAGAAGTCAAGGTTAGGAATTGGTTGGTTGAGATCTATAGGCTGGGGATGGTAACTGTCCCCTGAAGGTTGATCACTTGAGTGTTGAGACTCAGAATGATGGCTTAAGGCAGTTGGGCTAATGAGCTCATCAGGCTGAGGATGAGGAACCTCAGCACTAATTCTTGAAGAGATGGGAGTGGTCAGCTCCTCATGAGAAGTGGGAGCTCCAGTGTCCACTTCTTCCTGTATGGTGAGTATATGGGGGCCTCCACAGACTGAATAGCTTGAGCAGGGGTTCGTTTGGATTTTCTTTGGTAAGTGATGGTGATTTGAGGCTGTGAGAGTGGTTGGGAAAAAGCAGGTGTGGGTTCAACACTAGCTTGTGCTGCTAGGTTGTCACCTTTAGCAATAAGCTCTAACATTTTTGGGACCAGGGCTGTTTCTACCGCAGAGAACCCAACAGTGGTTTTCTCAGTATTTTAAAGATGTCGGGCTTCATCTGTCCTAATTTAAGAATGTTACCTGTTTCTTTCACCTGTGAGCCAGTTCACAGTTAAGAATGTACTGGACATATCTAGAAAACATGTAATATTCTAAGAAATCTAAATTAGCAAGTAAATTTGTATAAACAAACTGAGAACACCTGAATTTTACCCCCTGGACCATTCCATGGATTATGAAGGAGAGATCCTCAGGAATCTGGTCCCATCCATCATGCTTGTTTGATAAGCTGTGGATAACCACATGGAGCAAAAATCTCCACTGGGATGAGACCTTCCCTTTCCTAAAAGATCCTTAAAGACCATTAAGAACATGAAAATTTTTCAGCTTATAAACATGAAATTTTTCAGCTTATAAACATGAATTCACATATTGAAGATCCTTTTGATTTGGGTTTGTTTTTCATCTTAAAAGACCATTAAGAACATGAAAATTTTTCAGCTTATAAACATGTTATAATTCTATACTTCCGCTGCGTTTTTTAGAAAGTTTAAAAGGTTAAACTTGTTTACTTTGTGTTCTATCAAACCCATTAGAAATCTCCCTCATATCCCATCTGCTCAAAGGAATGATTGACAGCTTCCTTTGGGAAAAACATCTCACCTTCTTCATCATCCAGCTAAAGATATTTGTTGATGATGGCCAGAGTGATGAAGATTGTTTTTCCCTACACTGTGGCAGACAGTGCCTTCTCCCCATCCATAATGACCTCTTGGCAGGTCTTCTAAAATTCAAGCAACTGATCCTCATAGAGTAGAGGATCAATGGTTAGGGAGGTGAAGTAGTTTGACAGAGTGAAGAAACGGCAAAACCTCTGAGAAATGAGGATCTTTCTCAAAGCTTAACAGAGCAACCTGATTGTGTTGTCTGTGTAGCTGCATGGTAAGGTTGGGATCATTTCTGTGAGCAAGGTTGGCCATTTTGAAGTAGCTTAAGGACAAAGAAAGAAGAAATAAAGAAATTTCAGATAGAAATTTGGGGTTTTAGGTTTGGAGGAAGAACAGATGATAGAAAGACGGGGGAAACCGTTGGGTTTATATGTGAGAAGGATTTCAGATAAAGTTTAATGAAAGAGGATAAACTTTGAAATCCAGATGTCGGTCCCACCTCTGAAAAAGTAGTTTACTTTTGCTCAAAAAGTAGTTTTCTTGGAAATCTAAAAGCTTCCAAAGGTTATTATCTTCGGAAGTTTTAATTAAAAAGCTTCCGAAGCTAAAATGACTTCGGAAGAATTTTCAAAGAGATTTGAGAATTTTGCTTCGGAAGAGAAATTAAAACTCGAATGCGTTGTATATAAACTACAAAGCTTCCGAGAGTTAATTTTGCTTCGGAAGTAAATGGTCCTTGAAAATAAGTAAGTGTCTGAGACAAGTATTTAAGCTTCGGAAGATAAATTTGAAAACACTTTCGAAGGTAAATTTCTTAGACAGTTATTTATTTGGAAGACATGATTTATTTCCGAAGTTAAAAGCATAACTTTCGAAGTATCAGAAATTTTCAAAGGTCTAAGAAAAGTCTTCAGAAAGAAATTTTCATCCGAAGAAAACATGAGCTTATGAAAGTAATGAACTAGACAACTTAGGACACACATAAATTTTAAAGAAATAATAAGAATTAGTTTTAAGAAAAGCTTACTCAAAGTTTATCATCCCAATAGCTGATATTAGATATTTAAATCTCTGTTCATCAAAGGCCTTTGTAAACAGATCAGCATATTGTTCATCTGTGTGAACTTTGACTAGTTTAATTAATCCCTTTTCATAGTTATCTCTTATTAAATGATACCTGATATTGATGTGCTTTGTCCTTGAGTGCTGCATAGGGTTCTCTGTGATTGAGATAGCACTGTTGTTGTCTATGTGAATAGGAGTCTCCTTGAAGTTTAACCCATAGTCCAGCATCTGATTTTGAATCCAAAGCACTTGAGCACAGCAGTAATGTATTCAGCTCCAGCAGTTGATGCAGAGACACAGGATTGTTTCTTGCATTGCCATGAGACAGCCTTTCCACCAAGAAATTGACATCCCCCAGATGTAGACTTTGCAGTCATGTTGCAACCACCATAATCACTATCTGTATAGGCATACAGATTGAAGTCAGAATTGTTAGGATACCATAGTCCAAGTGTTGATGCACCTTTGAGGTATCTTAGAATCCTCTTGACAGTGATAAGGTGAGACATCTTAGGGTTGGCTTGATATCTTGCACAAATACATGTAGCAAACATGATATCAGGCCTGCTAGCAGTAAGATACATAAGAGACCCAATCATATCCCTATATAAGTGCTCATCTACACACTCCCCCTCAAGATCAGGACCAAGAGAGTGGTTTCTGGCTATGGGTGTCTTAGCAGTCTTACGGTCAGTTATATTGAACCTCTTGAGTATGTCCTGAACATACTTTGACTGACTTATGAAGATGCCATCTTCAACTTGCTTCACTTGAATTCCTAGAAAGAAATTGAGTTCCCCCATGGCACTCATTTCAAATCTGTCTTTATTAGCTTCTCAAAGTCTTTGCAGAGCTTTGGATTAGTTGAACCAAAGATGATGTCATCCACATATACTTGAACTAGCAATATGTCTTTTCCTTGTTCTTTGATGAAGAGAGTTCCATCTATAGTACCTCTCCTGTATCCATGTTTACAAAGATACTCAGATAGTGTCTTATACCATTTCCTGGGTGCCTGATGCAGCCCATAGAGAGCTTTGTCAAGCTTGCACACATAATTAGGATGACCAGGATCTACAAAACCAGGTGGCTGTTTGACGTAAACCTCTTCATCTATCACTCCATACAAAAAGGCACACTTCACATCAAGTTGAAAGACCTTGAAGTTCTTGGATGCAGCAAATGCCAGGAATATCCTAACAGCTTCTAATCTTGCCACTGGAGCAAAGACATCATTGTAGTCAATCCCTTCTTCTTGTGTGTATCCTTGAACAACCAGTCTAGCTTTGTTCTTGATTATGATGCCTCTATCATATTTCTTGTTCCTAAACACCCATTTGGTTCCAATTGTAGTCTTCCCAGAAGGAAGAGGACAAAGGTTCCAAACTTTCTGCCTTTTGAATTAAAGCAGCTCTTGTTGGATAGCTTCAACCCAACTTCCATCCTTTAGAGCTTCATCAACTTTCTTTGGCTCTATCTGGGATAGAAAACAAGAGTGAAGACAAACATTTGCTTCATGGGTTTGTCCTCTTGTCTTTACCCCTGAGACAACATCTCCAATGATGTTTGTGATAGGGTGAGACTTATGGATCCTAAGCTGAAGGATCACAGCAAGTTGTTGAGAAAGATCTAAATTAGAGAAATTTAGATCTGGCATGGATGTTTCTCCCACCACATCAACACACTTTTCAAGTGAAACTTGTTCCAAGCAGTGTGTCACATCATTGATGTTCTCATCAATGGTGTGGTTAGTGGCATTTAGAAATTCTTGGTCACTGTCACCACCACCATTGTTATCTTCCACAGTTGAGGTGTTCTTATCTGGTTGTAGAGCCTCAAAGCTGGAATTTGAAGGCATACCAGATGTATCAGTTGAGTTTGTCATTGTTGTACTGACAGAAACCTCATTTGCAGAAGTGGTTCCAACTGGAGCTGAAGATATATGACTTGATGATCTTCCTAGCTCAAATCTTGGATCAGGATCATCTGTATTTAAATTTGCTGCAAATCCAGAAACATTCTCACAAGATTTGTTAAAATAGTTGGTAACCAAATCAAGATCAAACAATCAATCCGGACCAGAACCAGCAACACAGGGTGTGTGTTCATTGAAAGTCACATTGGTTGACTCCTTAACAATTCTAGTTTTGAGATTGTACACTCTATAAGCCTTAGCTTGGGAAGTGTATCCAATAAAGTGTCCATCATCTGATTTCTCAACAAACTTGGCAATTTGATCTTTGGTATTCAAGATGGTGCAAGGTCATCCAAATGACTTGAGAAAACCAATGAAAGGTTTCCTCTTGTGCCAAAGTTCATAAGGAGTCTTATCATGAGTCTTGACTACTAAAACTCTGTTCTGCACATAGCAGGCAGTGTTGACTGCCTCTACCCAGAAGGTGATAGGCAGTTTAGAGTCAGACAGCATGGTTCTTGCAGCTTCAATCAGTGTCCTGTTTCTCCTCTCAGCAACACCATTTTGCTGAGGAGTCCTAGGAGCACTGAATTGTCTTGTAATACCCTTTTCATCACAAAATGTATCAAGGATTTGGTTCTTAAATTCAGTTCCTTGATCACATCTTATGATTTTGACCTTGTGATCAGACTGATTCTCAATCTTTAAGATGAAATTCTTCAGAATCTCAGGAGTCTCATCCTTAGTTTTAAGGAAGAAAACCCAAGTGAAAATTGTAAAGTCATCTGTGATCACTAGACAGTATAAGGTCCTTCCTATACTCATTACACTAGTGAGGCCAAAGAGATCCATATGTAACAAGTGTAGGGGTGTAGTGATGGAGTTCTTTTCCTTAGGCTTGTAAGATACCTTATGTTGCTTCCCTTTCAGGTATGCAACACAGTTGTCATCACTTGTAAACTCTTTCTCTAGCATTCTAGTTACCAAATCATGCTTAATTATTTATTCATGTTCTTAAAGTTTACATGACACATTCTTTTATGCCATAGGAAAGACTCATCACTATTGGCTTTAGACAGAAAGCATGAAACTTCTCCAGAGGGAGAGGTTTCTTGCAAATCCATCTTGTACATGTTTCCTTTCCTGGGGGCTCTAAGTAGGATATGCTCATGTGGAATGACCACACCAGGCTTAAGAGAAATGCACTCATGCTCAGTAAAGAGCATGTTATGACTCTGATTATAAAATTGAGATACACTCAGAAGATTGTATCCTAGCTCCTTAACAAAGTTTACCTTTTCTATGCTAAGCTTACCATTTGTGACCTTGCCCCTTCCAGAATTGTAGCCACCTTCATCTCCTCCAAAAGCAACTGGTCCTCCATCAATCCTTTCAAAGTTCTGGAGTAGTGACCTATTGCCTGTCATGTGCCTAGAACAGCCACTGTCTATGATCCAGACATTTCTGTCTATCTTCAGCTATCCCTGCACAAAGAGAATGATTAGTTACATTTGGAAACCCAAGCCTTACTTGTCTTGGGCTCATTTACATAAGGTAATTCAACAGTAATATATCCTATGGTTGTACTAAGAGGATCTTGAGCTGTTGTTGATGGAGAAATCTCAGTCACTTGGTCTTTCTTAGACATCCACACCACCTTTGGAGTCTTGGACTTGACCTTCAAAACTTCGGAAGCTTTTGGAACTTCGAAAGTTTTGATGATTGATCCTTCGGAAGATTCTGCAGACACTGCAGCAGACTTCAGTGCTTTGGAAGAACTCCTTTCTTCCAAGACCAACTTTTCTTCTGAGGGTAATTTTCCACTTCCCTTCTTCTTAGACATGGAGCTTTCGAAGAAAACAGTTTTTCCTTCCGAAGCTTGAATCTTCTTAGAACTCTTTGAAGCCTTTGTTTTGGTCATATGGATAGTACCTTTAGGATTGAAAGGACAATCCTTGGCAATGTGAGTGGTACTTTCACACATGACACAATTCATCTTTTTCTTCACAAGAGTCTTTTCTTGGAATAGGAATCTTTGGTCACATTCCTTCTCCACCTTCATCTTTGCAGATGATGAGACAATCCTCTTGGCTGAGGACTGTGCTTGGAGTTTGATGGTCCAGGCTGTGCGGCAGTGGTACACAGCAGATCGGTCTTCTTTGCTGCTGAGATGAGTTGAACAAGAACCAAAACTCTTAGCAGAAGAGTTTTGGTTGATGTCTTCAGTCCCTACCACTTTAAACCCTGCAAAGATAAAAACTTGTTTCTGCTTAGAGTCAAAAGTAGTCTTGATCTCTTGAGCCTTCCTTGTCTTTCTTTTGCTCTTTCTGATCAAGTTCTTTCTCATGGACTTGGTCATCAACGTCTTCATTTTCTCCTCAGAAGAATAGTGGCCCTTCTTGGAATCCTCCTCTTCACTCTTTCCAGAGGGATTCTTCACTATCTCTTCTTCATCCTCTTCACTCATGGGATCTATGAGAGGAAGCTCATCTTCACAAGTTCCACACATAGGAGATCTTACTAACAAGATTGTGTGTGGAGGAGCTATCTCATTTGAACCTAGTCCTGCATGTTTTGATAGCACACTTTGTTGTGTAGGGATGAGGATATCATGTTCTTGAAGGTCTCTTCTTCAAGAACACTCTTTTCTACCCTGGCTTTGCTGATCACAAGCTCAACCTGGCACTCAGTTAACTTGGTTATGAGATCTTTGATCTGAGTCCTAAAATCTGTGTTCGTTTTAGAACTGAAATGGTTTTCTCTAAGTCCTCTATTTTCAGATTATAATCATTTTCAGACTTTCTAAAATCAGATTTTTAAAATGTTTAAGGACTCAAGATCAGATCTCAGTTCCAAGTTGTAGGACCTGTACCTGTTAACTTTAGCAATGCATTCAGGAGTACAGAGATGTTCTAATACCTTGGCATCATCATGATCAGCCATTAGTGCTTGGTTTGGAGAAGCATCTTCCACCTGAAAGCTCCAGTCAAAGCCTCCTTCTTCAACAGTAACAGTAGCTTGCTGCTTTGACTTCTCATTATGGAGAGCTTTGTTAGTGTAGTTTGGTCTGGATTGTGTTTGGCCACCATTTGTTCTAGGTGCCTTACACTCTCTGGCAAAGTGGCCCATCAAGTTACAGTTGTAACACTTGACTTTGCCTTTGACCATTCCAAACTTTCCACTGGTTGCATTGCTTGGAACTTCCTTCCAGTCCTCTTGTAGAACTTCTTGGCTCTGTGAGTGAGAAGAGCCATCTACTGGACTATTTCCATAACTCCAGATCATCTGAATGAATACAGTCCAAGTCTTCAAGAGTGAAAAGAGAGTTGCCACAGCTTTCATCAGAAGACACAAAAGCTTGAGAAGAGCTTGTCTCTTGGAATGGGCTTCCTTGAGTGTAGTTCTCCCTTGGTGTCTCTGGGAAGGTGATGAAAGGACCTTTGGTGAATTGTCAGGGTAGCATAAGAGATGATGTTTGGGTTCTATGCTATCCCTTTCAATCACATGTAGGGCTCAACCCATTTAATTGTTAGAGTTGCCAGATGAACCTTACATGTTCATCTCCATCTGGTAGCCACTGAGAATCCCATATAACCCTGTCAGAGTAAGAGTTTTGAGATTTTCAGTTCTCTTGATCACCATACAATAGTGTGTCCATTGCCTCAGGAAGTAAGGACATGAACTTCCTTACAATGTCTCTATTTTCAAGAGAAACTCCTCCATCCACTAGGGTATCCACAATCTCAACATACCTGAAATACTGCTGAGTCATGGTTTCACCTGTTTTGAAGGTGAAGTTTTCAAACTACTGCTTCAGGAGATCCTTCTTGTTGTCCTTGGCTTCAGAAGAGCCCTCATATATCAGTTTCAGTGCATCCCACAGCTTCGTGGCTATTTTGCACTTCTTGAAACCTCTATACACAGAGTTTGGAAGGGCGGTTTGAAGGGCTATCATGGCTTTTCTGTCTATCTCTACTCTCTTCCTATCTTCATCAGAGTAGTTAGCCACATCTTTGGGGATCATACCAGCACCAGTAGCAGAAGGGGTGTTGGGTATGAAAGGTCCATTCTCAATAGACTCCCACATTCTTGAATCAAGAGACCTGATGAAACCTTCCATTCTTAAACACCAGGTATCAAACTCATCAAGAGTGATCAGTGGGACTTGTTCATGGTTCCAGTTTCCATATCAGTTTTGGAAATGGCTGCCATTTGAAAAGTTTAGTATTTGTATGTGTGAGGGATCTTAAGATGGTGAGATCTTATATCAAGAGCCTAAAAAGCTCTGATACCAAATGCAGGATCGTTGAAGGGTTAGTTACAACACAACAACACAAAGAGGAGATTAACTAAACTTTAATCAAACAGTAAACTGGATTAACCAAGTGTTGAGATACTAAGAACACAAGTAATGCAAGAGACAGAATATAAAGAACACAAGTGTATGGTTTTCAAGAATATAGTATATTGCCTTCTCTATGTTCTATTACAAGTGTTACAAAGCATATATAAAAGATACAAGAACATGAGATACTTATACTACATCCTATAGCCGGCTATACTTTGAAAGCCAGCTGGATACAATTGACTAGACACGAACAAAATCAATTGTAGAGTCAAAAGGCAGATTGCCTTTTGACTTGTGACTATGACATGCCATAGCTCACATCCTTATCTATTACAAAAAGGATATAGTACATAAAGTAGAAAGTTACAGACTCAAGACCTCAATATACAGTTACCAAAAGCATGGACCTTTTCACCAACTCATGTAAGTTGGTAACTTGCAGAGGTGCAGCGGAAAGGTGTCCAGCTTTATGGAACAGTACATCAGATAAAGCATGTTACTATAAGTCTTCGGAAGAAATCTGTCCTCATGAACTTGAAGCTTCGGAAGACTGTCTCTGAGGCTTCGGAAGACTTCATGTTTGGCTTTGGAAGATATTGGTCTTGGCTTCAGAAGATTTCACACTTAGAGTAGTTTTTCTGTTTCATGTGTGAAACTTCCTAAGCTTCTTCTTTAATGCACTTGTGCAGCATGCAGAACAGACTAAAGATGTTTAGGTTGCATCAGCCTCTTCATTAATCTCTACAAATAATAATAACAATAATAATAACAATAATAATAAAAATAATAATAACAATAATAATAACAATAATAATAATACAATGATAATAAGAACAATAATAATAACAATAATAACAATAATAATAACAATAATAATAACAATACTAATAAGAATAGTAATAAGAATAGTAATAATAATAGTAATAATAATAGTAATAATAATAGTAATAATAATAGTAATAGTAATAATAGTAATAATAGTAATAATAGTAATAATAATTAAAGAAAGAGTAAATTACTGTTTTCGTCCCTGAGATTTGACAAAAATCACGGGTTCAGTCCAATAGTTTATTTATTACATTGACGGTCTAATAGTTTTAAGGTTTGTTTCAATTTCACCCAAATCACTAACACTGTTAAAAGAATTCTGTTAAGTGGTGTAAATTGACAATGTTACCCATTGATTAAATTTAAAAAATTAAAAAAAATCTTCCACCTCCAGACATCATCATCATCTTACCCTCATCTCCATCTTATAATCATCCCCATTCTGTGCCCTAAATCTCAACCTATATAAAACACACTATCATATCTCCACACCGTTTCTTCATCTTCTCACAAAATTCTCCTCTTGCACTCTTGTAGTATCAACAAATCCCATATCAATGGTTGTTAGTGAGCTCGCTTGCACCTATGCATCATTAATCCTTCATGACGATGGTATCGCAATCACCGTAAATCACCATCTTCTTCATTTGATTCAGTATCATCCCTATTTCTGATTTCAGTTTCGTGGTGTTTGTGTTATAGGCTGAGAAGATCGCTAAGCTTGTGAGTGCAGCAAATGCGAGCATTGAATCGTACTGGCCTAGTCTGTTTGTGAAATTGTGCGAGAAGAAGAATCTTGATGATTTGATCGTGGTGGTGTGGCTGACAGGTTTTAGGTGGTGGTGGTGAGCGATGGTGGTGATCGTAGTCGACAGGTCTAGGTCATGGTGGTGTGGCCGATAGGTTTTAGGTGGTGGCGGTGGTGAGTGATGGTGGTGGTTGTGGTCGAGAGAGAGAGGGAGGGAGGAGAAGAGAAGCTAAGAGAGAGGGTGTGTGACTGTGTGAGATATGAGTGGTGGGGTGAGGATGGGGATAGGTTTTTAATATTCAGGGGCACAATAGTCTTTTTACATGATTTAACAGACCAAATACTAACGGTGTTAACACCTTAGGTGAAATTGAAACAAACCTTAAAACTACTGGACCGTCAATGTAATAAATGAACTATTGGACTAAACCCGTGATTTTCGTTAAACCTCAGGGACGAAAATAGTAATTTACTCTTAAAGAAATTTAAAAAACCCGGTTGTACCCGGTTTTTGTATCCGACCTGACCCTAACCAGGTAGGCCGGTTAGGGTATTAGTCCACTCGAACCCGACCCAGGTTCGTACCGGGTTCATCAATACCCGGGTACAAAAAAACTCGACTTGACTAAACCCGGTTTGAACCCAGTTCTGGGTGCGGCCCAATACCTGGTTTGTGCATCTAGGTGGGTTCTTGGTGTCAAGATAGAGATGACAGCTCCTTTGAATTAATAAATAAGTTTGAATAAATTGTAAAAATAGTCTTTATTAGTAAATTGATTGAAATGCCCTTGAAGTTAATCGAAAAACTTGACGATGTTAATGGGTTGGAGTTGGTTGAAATGAATTGCAAACCACAAGGAGTAAAATCAAGATTTTGAAATCTTTGAATGAAAAACGTTATTTGGACTAAATCACAGGGAGTAAAAGCGAAGTTTACTCTTTTAGAAAATACTACTACAATTACAAAATATTAAAAACACGAGCCCCATGTAAATATCGTCCCGACACGTTATGCGAACACCCTTTTATATTAACAAGCATGGGAATTCTGGAGTTCGGTAAGATTAGCATGGGCTTGAAAGCATTTATTCAGGAAGAAGAGGATAGGGCCAATAAAAGTGAATCTTATTATATAACACGGGCCTCCTTCTTTGGAGTCTGTTGGGCTATGCGGTCATTTTAAACATTTGCGATTACCTTTCATATGGGGAAAGAATATAAATAAAGACTTACAATAAAATATTATTATTGAATAAAAGAGATTCGATATATAAAATTTTGATATCACCAGAAATCAACATATGTAAACTCAAATTACTTATTTATTATATACAATACTATTTTGTCTTCATAGTCAATGATAAGCTGTAAAATAATCCTCATGTTTCGTTTCATAGCTTATATTAATTAGTTTTGGAATGCGTAAAATTTCATGATTGTAATTAGTTTCTATAATATTATTTGAGAAAACTTTTATGTTTACATAGTGATGATTAAATGATGTTCGTCCTTTCTCATCTGATGTCACTAATATGTTTTTTTATATGGTTGTTAGGGCCACTAAAGGAGATTTGAAGATAGTATCCTAGGTATATTTTACAAAATTTAGTTACATTTACTTATTCTGAAACTGATACAAAACTATTAATTTCTTTGTTACTAGGGAATAATAGGGTATAGATAAGAGAGGATAATATTGCTAATCTCTACGCCTCTCTCTTTGTAGTAGATATATATATATATATATATATATATATATATATATATATAGATGAATTATATTATATATCCTTATTGTGTCCCGTCCCATACTTTGGATTGTTATGGGAGGTTGTAACGAGCTTCATCACAAATTACAAGACTGATGTGACACTAAACTTTCTAAATATCATATGAGGGCCAAAAATATGCCCGGATGAGCGATGACGGAAGAAAGATGAGTAAATCTGATCACTTTCTCATCTGTATAGAAGCTTTATCAACAGTTGATCTAAAGCTTCCATTACAACTCCTTCATGATATATAATGGTCTGATTAATGCCAATTATTCTTTCCAATGAATTTTTTAGTTTGGCACCCGACCATTGAGATTTTATGATTCTTAGTGGACGTTTTACAATTTTACGTAATTTTTAAGTAAAATTACATTTGACCGGGTGATGAAATATAAAACCAAAAGGAATGTTTCATCTTAAATTTTCTTAGTTGTGCGATTTCAAATTCACTCTTTAGGTGGAAGGATTTTGAAATTTCACAACCACAGGAATTTGAGGTGAAATATTCCTTTGGGTTTTACATTTCATTACTCACTCAAACATAATTTTATTTGAAATTTATATTAGTTTTTTAATATCATTACATTCCTTCGAACCAAACACCCCCTAGTTATATTTAGAAGAGATTAAAAGATCTACAACTCATGAGGGAAAACAGGAGTCCGACCAGTTGGTTAGATTGATAAATATATCTATTAGACCTGCAATCAAAACTAGTCCAATCACACTATATGAAAATAACATAACATGCTTTACACAAACTAAGGAAAGAGTATATCAAAGATCATACAAGCTGCTAGCATATAAGGTTGAACTCTAAAGAGTAAAAAATAAAATATATTTAACTAATCATATATTATACATACCGTTCTCTTTTTTCATAAAGGAGTTTTGTCTAACTTTTCTTAGTAATATTTTAATAAGATATATATCGTAGCTAATCCAATGGTATCGGGCAATATTTGTTATAAATAATAGCACTAATATTTGTCAAATAGTATAATGTTAATAGTGTATAATATAAAATGTGTAAGTGGAGTGTTGTAAATAGAAAATATGATAGGCGCAACCCAATGTTTATGAGCATTTGAGTTTGATGATTAATGGGTGTTTGTTTTTTCTGAAAAACACTTTATGATCTCTTTATATGCACCTTCACACTACTGCCCGTCACCTCCCCCTTCACGGCCGCCACCCGTAGCCGCCTCCACCTTCACGGCTGACGCCCATTACAGCCTTCAAAATATCAAATCTTGAGGGTAAGGTTTGTGATTTGGTTTAAGTTTTTTGTTTGATTTGTGATTTATGTAGTATGATTTGTGATTTGATTTAGTTTTTTAGTTTATTTGTGGTTTATGTAATATGATTTGTGATTTGGACTATGGTTTTGTTTGATTTGTGATTTTAGGTTGTATAATTTATGATTTGGTTTAGGATTTTGTTTAATTTGTGATATTAGGTGGTATGATTTGTGATTTTGTTTAGGATTTTGTTTGATTTGTGATTTTAGTAGTATGATTTGTGATTTGGTTTAAGGTTTTGTTTAATTTGTGATTTTAAGTTGTATGATTTGTAACTTGGTTTAGGATTTTGTTTGATTTGTGATTTTAGTAGTATGATTTGTGATTTGATTTAAGGTTTTGTTTGATTTGTGATTTTAGGTTATATGATTTGTGATTTAATATAGTATTTTGTTTGATTTTTGATATTAGGTGGTATGATTTGTGATATGTTTAGGATTTTGCTTGATTTGTGATTTGGTTTAAGGTTTTGTTTGATTTGTGATTTTAGGTTTTATGATTTGTGATTTGGTTTTGTATTTTGTTTTATTTGTGATATTAGGTGGTATGATTTGTGATTTGATTTAGGATTTTGTTTGATTTGTGATTTTAGTAGTATGATTTATGATTTGATTTGAGGTTTTTTTGATTTGTGATTTTAGGTTGTATAATTTGTGATTTGTTGTTTGTTGATTAATAGAAATGGAAGATAAACAACAATGGTCAATTGAGCAACAAAAATATTTAATAGAGACTTGCATAGAAGAGGTAAACATGTTGGGTAGAAAAGAATTAAGTATGCACAAAAAGTAATTGAATAACTTAGGAAAAGTGCCTAAGGAGATGTTTGGTTTGCAAATTTTAAAAAACAAACAATATTTTTCTTGTAAACTACAGACGTTTAATCTACCTATTCTCCTAGACGTAATATGCAGACTGCAGATATTTTTCTATAGAAAAAAAAACAAACAACATATAATTAATAAATATATGATATGTGTATTATTTGTGGTAACTCTACTAAATACAAATCCTCTTTACTTCTCTCAATTTCTCTTATTTATATTACTAATTTATAGTTTAAAAGAAACCAATTTTTAAGCTTGCTTTTGGATTTGTCGCTTGAGAGTTGACGTGTTGCCTCTAATAGTTTTTATATATTTCTTACCGGATACATCCATGTTTTTTATACAACCTTTTTGTGCTCTACTTCAACGTCTATAAAATATAGACGATCTTAGATTTTACGAGTTTTTACATTTCTTAGCTTAATTATCTACACTAGGATCTTCACCAATCATTTGTGCATGAAACTTCTCTCTTACATTAGTCACATAGATCAACACTCTCCCAATCGTACCACTAGAAAACTAAGCAATAGCCACCAAAATTTATGACTGACAAAAGCGGTAGCAAAATTTGTGACTATTCTATGACTGAAGTTAAAACAATCGCAAACTTAGCTGCCAAAGAAGATTGCTAGCAAAACAGTAGCAACATTTGGGATTGTTCAAGTATGGTCTCAAAATAGTCGCAAATAAATGAAAAGAAATAACAAAAAGATTTAATATCTTTGATGATGAGGTCTTGCGACCACCTAACTATGGTTGCAAATGATTGAAGAAAATCAAACAAAATTATCTTAAAATTAAAATTTAATTACCGGTCTAAATGGTTGCAAAAATAAAAATAAGAATAAGTCTAGAATCAAAGAATATATTGATCGCAAATTGATTCTAAATACTTAGAATAATAAAAAACAGAATAAGAATGCTCAATAATTCAAAGATTTTTAGCAAATTAAAAGTTAAAATAGAAAAAAGAAAAAAAATAAAGTAATTTTTTTATTAAATTAGAAAATAAAGATTCAAATATAAAAGAATAAATTACATGAAATGTAATTGTGCTTAGGTATAATTTAACTTTGGCCACTAGGTTTGAGAAAGTACAAGATTGGTTTAATCCTAGGGAACAAAAATAAAATCATGCTAAACACAAGGATCTTTCATGTAATTAACTCCACAAAAAACAAAATGAAAACGGAGTGAATATATAAGCATGGGGTGGGGATGGGAATTAATCTGAATACTTTATTTTTTTATGATTATACAAATATGAACTGCATGAATAACAAAATACATAACTATGCAATAAATAGAAAAATGACATGGGTAATGTCCAGATAGAAAATTTTAAAACATATAAATATATGTTTGTATCAAAGTGAGGCTGAGAAAACAAAAAAGAAGAAGAGAGAAAAGCCAACCTCGAGAGTGGGGTCGAAAAATTGACCAAGAGGTAAAAGTAGCATTAGGGCAAATGGTCTACTTGATTTAAATTGGGCTTCTATATTATTCGAGTACAAATCTACATGTAGGTATATTCAAACATCCATCTTGAAAATTATATGAAAAGCATGCTGAGGACAAAGTTCTTATACAAAAAGATAAAGACCAAACTCAAACTTATATGGTGAAGAGCTTCCTTAAAAGTTCTTACACAAAAAGGTAAAGATCAAACTCAAACTTATATGGGAAAAAGCTTCCTTAGTTGATTCGTTTAATTGATGAATAGTTGACAAATTCATTCTCAAACTATGATACAACAATCCTAGATAAAATAAAAGATGATAAATTTGCTAACCGGTTACAGATGCATGTAAGCATTCTAACACCCAATTTATTATCTTGATAGTATATTCTTACATATATAATGACACCTTTATAAATGTAGGCAATGAATGCTCCAAATAAGGAACATCTTAGAGGTGTAATCTAGCGACCTCTTATCTAAACTCACATAAGGGTTATAAGTTTCACAGACAAACACCTTATGATTGCAGAGTCACACAAGATAGTGGTGTGTTTCTCAAATGAGCCACGTATGACTAAAATAAAAACTTCTACTATGGATTAGATGAGATAATAGAGTTGGAATATCATAGTATCATAGGGTGTTGTGTGGTTGTTTTGTTCAAATGTACTTGGTTTGATCCTATGAGGGGGAGGTTAAGAGTAGATCCCAAACTCATATGGTTGATGTTAAACCCGCAACAATAGGATGCATTGATGACCCTTTTATCTGAACATCACAAGCTTGATAAATATATTATACATCATATCCTTAAAAACAAAGAAACTAAAATGCTGGTTCTGTTGTAAAGATAACCCGAAGAGAATTTATGAACTCGTCCAAAATTTTAGTGAAGACGAAAATGATGCTAATGTGAACGGGAAACATTTCTTTCAAGGGAATGAAAGGATAGAATGCGCAACTACAGAGGATCTTTTTTCCATTTCTTTTGTACCTATGAAAGATAAGGGTGATGATAATGATAAAGCAATTGAGTTTAAAGACATGCATCTAGCCTAAAGATTTTAAAGACAAAGAGTCATAATGATAGGTGTACTTTTTCTTATATATAATTTATTTGTTCTTTCAAATAATTTTTTATTGCTAATTAGTTAGCATAGTAACATGCAAAATAATTCTAACTAGCTATTTTAATGTATTGGTTTTTTAATATTAATGATTTTGTTTATGTTGTAGGTATCCAGGTGCGTACTATGGGTCGAGGTGTTCGGTAAGGTAGTAGTCAAGTTGGGGGAGCAAGTGTTGGGCAAAGTAGCAGTTGAGGTGTTGGTCAAGGAAGTAGTTAAGGTAGTGTTCAAGATGGTGGTCGACATATTAATCAAGGTGTTAGGAAAAGTAATAGTCAAGTTGGTGATTGAGGTGTTGGTTAAGAAAGTATTTAAGGTAGTGTTCAAGCTGGTGGTCAAGGTGTTAGTCAAGGTGTTGGTCAAGCTAGTGGTCAAGTTGGTGATCGAGGTGTTAGTCTACGTGGTGGTCAAACTAGTGATCGAGGTGTGGTGAGGATACTATAGGACTACATTCACATGTAAACCAGGATACCAATATGTCTTCTTCGATTGAGGGTAGTGATGATGATGATTGATTTGGTTGTCGAGACTCGATTAAAAACAAGTTAATATATCGGTCTTAGCTATCTTTATTGCGTAAGAGTAAGTAAAATCATCTCCATAGGAAATATGTGGAAATGTGTTTGATTAATACGAATTGATAAACTAAAAGACACGAACTTTGAATTAAAATTTAGAACTTTAGATGAATTTACTAACACAAGTATAAAAAGCAATCAACTTTGAAATAAATTTAATAACTAATAAGAAAACAATCAATTCTGGGTTTCACGTTCTACAAGCTCAAAGGCTATTAAGTGTAACTTAGGGTTGTATAAACACGACTCAAGATCTTTGCTTTTGATTGAGTGATAGCCAAGGAATATTATCTTAAGATTCGTTCATTCATGAAGTTACCAATTTACCTATATCAAGTTATCTACTTTTCTCAATGAGCTAACGATTCAAGAAAACCAAAAACTGATGTTTAAAAAAATAATTTTCTTTATAAACAAATTTTTTAACTCAATCAAAATCTTTAATTACATTTAATCACAAATTGTTCAACATAAAACCCTAAACATGACTAACTGTCTCACTTGGCAAGAACTATCCACGTGAAAGCAACCGCAAACGATTTAGCCACTCATCATCTTCATTATGTCTTCATATTGATCTGATGATGAATGTGGATGATTTAGAATGAGTAAAGGAGGTACTAAGGCCTGAATTTCATCCAATATTCGTTTTTGGGACTCAAGGAATATCTCCCCTTCAAACCCTAATCATTGGGGTTTAAATATAATTTAAAATTTGAAATAATCCTTCAAATATCACGTTGGACCGTAACTTACGGTCTATTGACCGTAGGTTACCACCTACCTTCAAACAGACCGCCAAAACTTCTTTTTATGGGATTCACAAACGGACTCAACACAGGGCTATAAGTTACGGCCTTAGGACATAACTTACGGCCTCCTTGATTTTCTCATAATTTTTTTTTGTTTTCAGTACCTTTCCAGCCATAGTCTTGCTATCCTTTGTATCCTTCTCAAATAATGTTCATTAAGGTTCAGTTAACCTATATTTCAAACTCGTAACAAAGTGATTGTATTAGATATCAAAATTAGTTTAAAAACATAGTTGTAAACATCTAAAACTAAATCAAACACCAACATATCACATTACCTTACTTAACCTTTTTCCATCCTAAAATGATATGCAATGAAATCAATTGAAAAGTTAATCTTACACTTTTTTCAAATAGTATTGTACTAACAAAGTAATTATGATTGCCAATATATTGATCAACTTTAACTCATACCTGTTAAATCCCAATCAAATGTATTGTGCTTATTAATATTCAAAGTTATCATTATGGTTTAACCACCTCACACCCGAATGCACGTAACAAAACCTACCCAACCTCATGGTTTCTTGAGGATTCATTAACGCACACTTAGACAACCATGTACCATAATTATGACATAATAACTATTAAGGTTTTTCATTTTCCTTCTACGTGATATGCAGGACTTTTCTCCGTTTATTTTCTCACACACACACACACACACACACACACACACACACATATATATATATATATATATATATATATACATATATATATATATATATCTTTGTTTCTTCTTCTTCTTTTCTTTTTTTTCAGCTTTTCATGCATATATATCAACTAATCCTTTTATTTAGTTGGAGGTGTCATAAACAATAGAAATATAGTACGTGAGAACGGAATACTAGGTATATATACCACTTGGAACCCGTTTTTGTTGGAACTCAGTTTTTTAAACCGTGCATATCAAGATGGGATACTAAACATATATATTTCTTAAGTTATTGCACGTAACATTGGTGTTCTTATATTTAGGTCGAATTTTCTTTGTTATCCTCCCATATGTAACACCCGTAATAAAGTCGAAACGAGCCAATTAATAATAATGGGCTTAGCCGAGATTATTTAAAGAAAATAAGTGGGTAATGGAGTATAGACTGAGTAGACCTCGCGGGATATGTGTTTGGCGAGTTTAAGGTCCAGGAATGCCCGATATATATAAACGGATCAGCTTGAGCAGCTTTCGTTTGCAACTAAACACCTAATTTGTAGAGAGAGAAAATGGAGATGGGGTGAAGATTTAAGGCTCAGTTGATTACGGGATTAAAGATCGGTGTTCGTGGGCATCCAAACAACAAGAAAACACCAAGAGTCCAGGTAATAAACATCATTTCATCTTTCATTTTGATGTAATCCCAGATTCTAGGGCTTGGGTTTTTGAAAGTGGTAAAGATTCGCTCAAAACTCACGTTTTTGTGTAAGAAAACATGTAAAAAGCTTAGATTTAGCTTCATGGACGATAAACCAAGATTTGGGGTGTAAAAGATTGAAGTTTTGGGTCAAAAATAGGGTGGTTCATAATTTTCAGCCCATTCTGCGAAACTGGGTGTTCATCCAGCGAAATTATGTTTTGTCCGGCAAAATTATGTATTCGTCCACCGAAATTATGTATTCGTCCAGCGAAATTATGTATTCGTCCGGCAAAACTATGGGTCTTCCTACGAAACTGTATTTTCGCAAGTCGTTTCGCATACATGATTATCCAAAGAAAGTTGGGCGAAACTAGAAGCGAAACTAATAGCAAAGATGCCAGCGAAACTACCAGCAAAACTACCAGCGACTGCCAGCGAAGATGGCAGCGAAACTGCTGGCGAAATTAGCAACGAAACTACTGATCATGCAGCGAAATTAGCAGCGAAATTAGGTAGAGATTAACCCCTTTGAGTGTTAATTTATCTGTAGGCTATATAGTGCAACCCTTGCTTTGAAAGCTTGATTGAGAAGCTACTCATCGAGTCCAGGTGGGTTCTAGATTCCCTGAACTGGTTAGCGCAACCCCAACCAGGGGCGTTGCCCTTGCACCCCACTAGGGGCTACTACCCCTAGGACCCCGCTGTCAGGGGCTGCCGCCCCCAAACCCCCGCTGTCCCACGGAGGATCGGTTATGCTTTATGATGACTTATGCTTGTTGTGCATGTGTATGTGTGTAGAGATTAATGAAGAGGCTGATGCAACTCAAACATCCAAAGTCTATCCTGCATGCTGCACAAGTGCATTGAAGAAGAATGCTTAGAAGTTTCACACATGCAACTGAAATATTCTAAGTGTGAAATCTTCTGAAGCCAAGACCAATATCTTCCGAAGCCAAAGATGAAGTCTTCTGAAGCCTCAAAGACAAAGTTTTCTAAAGCTTCAACTCATGAAGACAGATTTCTTCCGAAGACTTTTGACACATGTTTTATCCGATGTACTTTTCCATAAAGTTGGACACCTTCCACTGCATCTTTGTAATGTCACCAACTTACATGAGTTGGTGAAAAGGTCCATGCTTTTGGTAACTATACATTAAGGTCTTGAGTCTGTAACTTTCTACTTCATGTACTTTATCCTTTTTATAATAGATAGGATGTGAACTATGGCATGTCATAGTCACTAGTCAAAAGGCAATCTGCCTTTTGACTCTACAATTGATTTTGTTTGTGTCTAGTCAATTGTATCCAGCTGGTTTTCAAAGTATAGCCGTCTGTAGGATGTAGTATAAGTATCTCATATTCTTGTATCTTTCCAACATGCTTTGTAACACTTGTAATAGAACATAGAGAAAGCAATATACTGCATTCTTGAAAACCATACACTAGTGTTCTATTGTTCTGTCTCTTATATTACTTGTGTTCTTAGAGTCTCATTTGTGATTAATCCAGTTTACTGTTTAATTAAATTTGGTTAATCTCCTCTTTGTTGTGTTGTAAGTGACCCCCTTCACCGGTCCTGTATTTGATATCAGAGCTTTCCAGGCTCTTGATATAAGATCTCACCATCTTAAGATCCCTCACATACACAAATACTCAACTTTTCAAATGGCAGACATTTCTAAGACTAATATGGAAACTGAAACCATGAACAAGACCTCACTGATCACTCTTGATGAGTTTGATACCTAGTGTTTGAGAATGGAAGGTCTCATCAGGTCTCTTGATTCAAGAATGTGGGAGTCTATTGAAAATGGACCATTCATACCTAGCACCCCCTCTGCTATTGGTGCTGGTATGACCCCCAAGAATGTGGCTAACTACTCTGATGAAGATAGGAAGAGATTAGACAGAAAATCCATGACATCCCTTCAAACTGCCCTTCCAAACTCTGTGTACAGAGGTTTCAAGAAGTGCAAAACAGCTAAGTAGTTGTGGGATGCACTGAAACTGATCTATAAGGGTTCCTCTGAAGCCAAGGTGAACAAGAAGGATCTCTTGAAGCAGCAGTTTGAAAACTTCACCTTCAAAACAGGTGAAACCATGACTCAGCAATACTTTAGGTATGTTGAGATTGTGGATACCCTTGTGGATGGAGGAGTTTCTATTGAGAACAGAGACATTTTAAGGAAGTTCATGTCCTCACTTTCTAGGCAGTGGACACATTACTGTGTGGTGATCAAGAGGACTGAAAATCTCAAAACTCTTACTCTGATAGAGTTATATGGGATTCTTAGTGGCTACCAGATGGAGATGAACATGCAAGGTTCATCTGGTAACTCCAACAATCAAATGGGTTCAGCCCTACATGTGGTTGAAAGAGAGAGCATAGAACCCAAACATCATCTCATATGCTATCGTGATAACTCACCAAAAGGTCCTTTCATCACCTTCCCAGAGACACCAAGAGAGAACTACACTCAAGGAAGCCCATTCCAGGAAACAAGCAAGAGAGAACTACACTCACCAGAGGGTCCTTCTCAAGCTTTTGTGTCTTCTGATGAAAGCTGTGGCAACTCTCTTTTCACTCTTGAAGACTTGGACTGTATTAATCCATATGATCTGGAATACATGGAAATAGTCCAGCAGATGGCTCTTCTCACTCACAGAGCCAAGAAGTTCTACAAAAGGACTGGAAGGAAGTTTCCAAGTATTGCAACTAGTGGAAAGTTTGGCCTTGACAAAGGCAAAGTCAAGTGTTACAACTGTAACTTGATGGGCCACTTTGCCAAAGAGTGTAAGGCACCTAAAAAAATGGTGGCCAAACACAGTCCAGACCTAACTACACTGACAAAGCTCTCCAGAACGAGAAGTCAAAGCGGCAGGTTGCTATTACTATTGAAGAAGGAGGCTTTGACTGGAGCTTTCAGGTGGAAAATGCTTCTCCAAACCAACATTGATGGCAGATCATGATGAAGCCAAGGTATTGGAACATCTCTGTACTCCTGAATGCATTGCTAAAGTCAATAGATGCAGGTCCTTTAACTTGGAGATGAGATCTGATCTTGAGTCCTCGGAAGAGAAGTTGGTCTCGGAAGAAAGAAGTTTTTCTGAAGCACTGAAGTCTGCTGCAGTGTCTGCAGAATCTTCCGAAGGTTCAGTCATCAAAACTTCCGAAGTTCCAAAAGCTTCCGAAGTTTTGAAGGTCAAGTCCAAGACTCCAAAGGTGGTGTGGAAGTCTAAGAAAGACCAAGTGATTGAGAGTTCTCCATCAACAACAACTAAAGATCCTCTCAGCACAACCATAGGATCTATTACTGTTGCATTACCTTCTATTTCTGAGCCCATGACAAGCAAGACTTGGGTTTCTAAATGTAACTAATATTTTTCTTTGTGCAGGGATAGCTCAAGACAAATAAGAATGTCTAGATCATTGATAGTGGTTTTTTCAGGCACATGACAGGCAATAGGTCACTACTCCAAAACTTTGAAAGGATTGATGGAGGACCAGTTGCTTTTAGAGGAGATGAAGGTGGTTACATTTCAGGAAGGCGCATGGTCACAAATGGTAAGCTCAGTATTGAAAAGGTAAACTTTGTTAAAGAGCTTGGGTACAATCTTCTGAGTGTATCCCAATTTTATGATCAGAGTCATAACATGCTCTTTACTGAACATGAGTACATTGTTCTCAAGCCTGGTGTGGTCATTCCTCATGAGCATGTCCTACTTAGAGCCCCTAGGAAAGGGAACATGTACAAGAGGATTTGCAAGAAACATCTCCCTCTGGAGAAGTTTTATACTTTCTGTCTAAAGCCAATAGTGATGAGTCTTTCCTATGGCATAAAAGAATGTGCCATGTAAACTTTAAGAACATGAATAAAGAAAGAGTTTACAAGTGTTGACCATTGTGTTGCATGCTTGAAAGGGAAGCAACATAAGGTATCTCACAAGCCTAAGGAAAGAAACTCCATCACTACACCCCTACACTTGTTACATATGGATCTCTTTGGCCCCACCAGTGTAATGAGTCTAGGAAGGACCTCTTATTGTTTAGTGATCACAGATGACTTTACAAGATTCACTTGGGCCTTTTTCCTTAGAACTAAGGATGAGACTCCTGAGATTCTAAAGAATTTCATCTTAAAGATTGAGAATCAATCTGATCACAAGGTCAAGATCATAAGATGTGATCAAGGAACTAAATTTAAGAACCAAATCCTTGATACATTTTGTGATGAAAAGGGTATTACAAGACAATACAGTGCTCACAGGACTCCTCAGCAGAATGGTGTTGCTAAGAGGACAAACAGGACATTGATTGAAGCTGCATGAACCATGTTGTCTGACTCTAAGCTGCCCATCACCTTCTGGGCAGAGGCAGTCAACATTGCCTGCTATGTGCAGAATAGAATTTTAGTGGTCAAGACTCATGGAAAGGCTCCTTATGAACTTTGGCACAAGAGGAAACCTTTCATTGGTTTTCTCAGGTCATTTGGATGTCCTTGCATCATCTTGAATACCAAAGATCAAATTTCCAAATTTGCTAAGAAATCAGATGATGGACACTTTATTGGATACTCTTCTCAAGATAAGGCTTATAGAGTATACAATCTCAGAACTAAAATTGTTGAGGAGTCAGACAATGTGACTTTCAATGAACACACACCCTATGTGGTTGGTTCTGGTCCTGATTGACTATTTGATCTTGATTTAGTTACCAACTGTTTTAACAAATCTTGTGATATGCCGGTAGAAAATCTAAATACAGGTGATCCTGATCCAAGATTTGAGCTGAGAAGATCTTCAAGTCACATATCTTCAGCTCCAGTTAGAACTAATTCTGCAAATGAGGTCTCTATCACCATAGACGGCAGAATCATCTGCATGACTTGATGAACCTCCTCCACAATGGCCTCCTTCATCGAGGCCCACTGATTAGCACTCTCATCACTCACTTCCTGGTGATGGGTCTCGGGCTCCTCGTGAGTCTTCTCACCGGTCTTGGCTAGATTCCTAGTGACCTGTGGTCTAGCACCACGTCCACCAAGACCTCTACCTCGTGAAGCTTTCGAAGATTTACAACCAACCATCCTCTAAACACTATAATATTCAAACACCAACATAGTCATTCAATGTAATAGCTCAGTTTATGTCAAGTGTAGTAAGTCCCTAATTATAATGGCCAGTTGTGATTAACCACTTACTTTACTCTTTATACCCCAAGCATTTCCTATCCTGACTACCTTGTATCCTAATCTATTAAGGCAACATAAATCATTTAATGCGCACATAATACTGGTTAACATTTAAAGAAATTACTGATGGCACGTGGCTATTTGGGCTGGTATCCTTTCATTTGGTCCCATTTTCAATTTAGGTTTTTGAATAATTTACCCATTTCTCTTTAACTTTGGCTCTAATACCAACTTGTAAGGCCTCGTTTCTGGAACGCTTACAGTCGAGCATTCATCACACATAATATTTAAAACACAATACAATTCATTAAAACATTATAATAGAATAATTTAACAAAAGCATTTCATGCATTAATAATTACTTTTGCAAAATATTACGTCATTGTTTAAAAATTACAAAATAATATTTAGTTGCATTACAACACAAAATATAAATTCTGCATACAATGGATGTCATTCCTTTATTTTCCAAGTAGCTCCACCTTCATGCCACCCTCAGCAACAATTAATTGCCAACTAAAAATGTATAAAAATTAGTGTTGCTAAGTGAGCTTTGGTTTTATAATAATAAAAATACTTTACTTTGGTTTAAAAACATCTTCTTTACTTTCATTCGCGATTACTCATCGTACGTACACATAGATAATATTCATTATTATCTTTCATTATTAATTTTCACATGCATAGTACGCTTTGTTCATTCATCATTATCTTTCACTATCATCTTGACCAATGGCATGTGCTATACCCCGAACATTATGCATGAAGTTGGTACTGGGCCGAAGTCTAGAAATAGACCCCTAACATTATGCATGAAGCTGACTCCAATACCTAGGGCAAGCGACAAGGGTCTCATATGTTTGGTCAATCACAAGGATTAGACCCCTGTGTGCTCCTCTTGGGTTAGCTAAAAAGCACATAGTTGAGCTAACAACCCTTCAATGAGTTGTGACTTCCTTCCAATTTGCTTGCAAGACTTTCACTCATTCTTTACGTTCCATTTTTCATTATCTTTTATCTTTCACTTCATTACATAATACTTTTCTTACAAAAGCATAAACACACCACGTAAGCCACACAATAATACGTAATAAGGAACATAAAGAAACATGCCCAAAATATGCATAACATCAACAAACATCATCACCAAAAACATTCCCAATCTTAGCCTAAAAATCCTTTTTCCAAAATTTCAGAATATTTTCTAAGTCTTTTGTGCGCATGGCCACTATGTGGCGCATGGCCACATAGACGCATAGGGAACACTTAGTTGCTTAGGAAAATCCTAGGCGCATGGGCACTATACCGGAGCATGGGCCTGACTTAGGCGCATGAAGGAAAAACTTATGCGCATGGGTAGTGGGCGCATGATGACTATGTGGGAGCTGGGAAACACTTAGGCGTTTAGGTAGAAAACTAGGCATATGGACACTATGTTTGCACATGGGCTTGACTCGGGCGCATGAGCACATAGGCGCATGGGCAGTTGGGCGCATGGGCAAATGTCATCTAACTAACATTATTTTCAGACCCCAATCATCATCCTAACATGTTCTAAGCATAGTTTCTAACATACCAAACATCAAAACAGGCCTACAACCAAGAACATCATCAAAACATTTCCAACATACACCCACCTAAAACAAGGCACACACATATATACAGGTACACACTCAAACATCATAAAAAGTTATAACATGCATTCTCAGCCCCATAACTTGTTAAAAACATTAAAGCCAAGGATCTAGAACTCACCTAATGCAACCACAAGGCAACATTCCATCAAACCCGAGATCACAACGAGTTCTAGCACTTAAACACTCCAAAACACAAAACCAAACACAAACAAACACATAAGCACATACCCAAAGGCTGAAGCCTAGCCGAAAATAACCCGAACCACCAGAAAACTAACCTTAAACTGATCTTCTTCTTCTTTTTCTCTCTAAAACCGAGAGAAATCCAGCTTTCTCACTCTAAAAGTCGATGAAGATGATAGTAAAACGGGTGTGGGCAGCCATGCCCACCTTCTGAACCAAATAATAATAAACTTTGCCATTTGCATAACTTTAACCCCTTGACTTGGGTTATTTTACATTTCTTTCTTTTCACCCTTCTTTTCTTTTAAAATTTTTCGGTGTTACATGCGAGTTGCTAGGAAAGAATAAAGGAAAACTTTATGGGTTAAATAACGTTAGTGAGTTGTATGTACATGACAGACAAGACCCTGAGATATGTTTATTCTTGTGATTTGGACTATATGAACATATTGTGTTTCAAAAGCATTTAATTTTTTAAAAAGTATTATGTTATTGTTATAACAATTGAGATGATGGTAAACATGGGGTAATTGCTTAGATAATGGTTGTTTTGTTATAAGTATTTGATTTGGTTAGTGATAAAGTTCCAAATTGGCATTTATATATCAAATCATCTCAACAACCTGACTCGACCCGTTATTAATTTTTCGATTTTGACTTCTTGTATCTATGCATTGGGTTTTTTTATAGATCGAAATGTTATGACGCTATTAAGGAACTTGTTAAGGGAAAAGAAGATGAGAAAGAAGAGAGAGTTATTGCGGAGTTGTTGACATATAATGAAAAACACATGTGGAGAAATATGTTATTCTCAATAGCATGACAAGCATCGAAGCTATGTTAAAAAAATTTGGTTCGTAGATAGGATACAAACAATTTACTTTCACTTTATGGATGTTTATTATATTAGGATAAGTTAACTTACTTGATCGTTTTAGTTTGTATGCCATTGGAATGTTTTATATAACTTGGGAATTTATATGAATGGTTTGATTTCAAAGTTATTCAAGTTTTTTATATAAAATGATAGAAATAGGGCAAAACGAGTAGCAACATGACATTCATTATTAATACCGTCGCTAGTCACGCGGTCTCAATTTGGTGTCAAATTTGATAGCAAAAATGACATCGTCACATGCTAAATTTTGGTGGCAAAATGAAGATCGCAAAATTGTATTAGACAACGTGCAAATAGAAACGGCCACAACATTTTAGATGGGTTTTGTGCTCATTGCCATGAGTTCATAAATTGTGTTAGTGGTCGCAAATTGGTGGCAACAACGCAACTGCCACCGGTATTTTCTCATTACGATTTCAGCGGCAAAAATGATCGAAACTGAGCAATTGCTACTGTTTTATGACCAAATGTGTGGTCACAAAAACTGTGTTTTGTAGTATTGTCACTTAATTTAACTTGCACATTAGTTGTTGTGGGTTCAATCGTTTGATTCTTTGAGTGATACACTCTACAATATCATAAAAGAAAAGTAGAACAAAATGTAATGATGGAAAAAACAAAACAACCTAACAAAATCTCATAACAATGAGATGATAAGGAACTTTACCTCCAATTTAAGAGATAAAGAAACTTAACTCAGAGAGATCCCTAGCTCATAAAACTTGTAGTATGAGAACATGATGCATGCAACACCTAGAGAGACAAATAGTATATCAGATAACAAATGGCTGACTATTAATAAGAAACAACTAACATTAGTACCCTACCATGTATCATTTTCTTGTGATTTATAGTCGTAAATCACAGTTATATATTTTCTAAATATGGAGACGACAGGAGATGTGGGTGTTAAAACTTGTAAAGGGTGTAAATCAACTGATGTAATCAATGATGATTAAAGAATATTGTTTTTAATTTTATCTTTTATGAATTGGTGTGTGTGTGTACATATATATATATATATAATATATATATATATATATATATATATATATATATATATATATATATATATATATATATTATATATATATATATATTATATATATATATGTATATATATATATATGTATGCATGTATGTATATATATATGTATGTATGTATATATGTATGTATGTATATATATATGTGTGTGTGTATGTTGGTTCTCAATATACTATTTAGGTCAAAATCTTAGAGAGTTGATCAATATTATTATTATAATAACTAATAATAAATCCGGAACTTTTTAAAAAGTTTAGATGATTAGGGGTAACTTTGTAAAATAATAAGCAACTTTCAAAAGTGTTTCAATTAGGTAACTTAAATTTTAATAGTATTCCAATTAGATCACTTAGTTTTTATATTTATATAAATTAAAAGTTATAACATATTTTTTAGCATGTTATATTTTTGGATTCAGTTAGAAAATATTTTTTTCTATCTTTTGATGCTAATATAGAAAGTTGATGTAAATTTTAGGCATTTTTTTATTTTTTTCATAATTAACATGTTTTTTTATATTTTTAATATGATTTTATATATTGAAAATTCTGACTCCCACGTTTTTTCCATCATTACTTTCTTGTCGTAATAAAATTTGGTAATGACTCAATTTGATTGTTTGGTGGTCCAATTTGAGAAAAATATGAATGACTAAATTAGCACACTTTTGATAAAATTCATATAAAAGTAATAGAAATGTTCAAATACAAAGTTTTTAAACCTAAAAAGTGTAAGAATGATTAAGATGTTGATATTTTTCCTTTTGATCAAAATTAGGTTAGGGGTAAAATTAGTAATGTTACCCATTCTCAAATTCCATCTTTTTTAAACATTCATAACTTTTACATACGATATTATTATTATTTTTTAAATTACATCATAAAAATTTTTTTTAATCTTAAAAACGTGTATAGTGTTGATATAATAAAACAATTTTTTCATGTTTTTAACTCAATATGTAATTTTGTTAGGTCATTGTGTAATCTTCTAGATTAATAAGGATTATATAATTATCTGATGAGAAATACACAAAGAACTTGAAGCATAAAAAGTTTACATTTCTTAGCATTGTATTAATCATCATTTTGAAGAACACAATGCATAACACAATGATCAACATTAGACACGATAGCTAACACAATGACCAGCACAAGACTTGATTAACAATATGTAGAATGAACTGCTTGATAATGATTACAAAATAATCTAATCAGGATTACACAATGATCCAAAAAAACATAAAAAATTACATTTTTAATATTGTGTTATTTGATAATCACCATTTTAAAAAATATAATGCATAACACAAAAGTTAACATTAGACACAACGGGTAACATAATGACCAACACTAGACTCAACGATTAAAATAGACATAATGAACTGCTTAATTAGACAAGATCACCTTATTAGGATTACACAATTAACTAGTTAAAATATAATTTTTTATTTTTAGCATTGTGTTATTTAAAAATCATCATTTTAAAAACACAATAGTCAACATTAGACACAATGAGTAACAGAATTACCAACATGAAACTCGACAACTAGCAATAAACACAATGGACTGCTTGATGAGAATTACAAAATGACATGATCAGAATTACACAATGAACTAGAAAAAACGTAAAAAAAATTATATTTTAGCACTGTGTTTTTGAAAAAATTTCATTTTAAAAAAGACAATGGTTAAAATTAAACAGAATGTGTAACTCAGTGAGTAGCAGTAGACTTAATGATTAACAATATACACAATAAGCTTCTTGATGAGGTTTACACAATGACTCGATCATGATTACACTATAAACTAGAAAACATAAAGAAATTACATTTTTAACATTGTATTATTTGAAAATCATCATTTTTAAAAAATGCATAACAAAATGGTAAACACTAGACATAATGAACTGATAAATATTACACAATGACCTGATATTACACAATAACCTGACTGATATTACATAATAAGCGAAAGAATATTAAAAAATTAGTTGAAATAACGTGAAAAAAACGTACTTTTTATGCATAAAAATTATGTGTTTTAAAAAATAAAAAACGTTTGTTTTTATGGTGTGATTTAAAAAAATAACATTGTGTGTAAAAATTACAAGCATTTAAAAAAATATAAAAGTTGAAAATGGGCTTAAGACCAAAATACCCTTGGTCTATGATTTAAAGTTTTAATTATTTATCATTATGTTATCAAATTTTATTATTCCTGAATCTAAGATTTAATGTAATAATCCTTTTCACATTTTTTTAGTTTTTCTCTATTTTTACAATAATATCACCTGTAAAGTAAATATCACAGTTACATAAAAAACTTAATATTATTTTAAATTATACTTGTAATATTCCCATAATCCTATTCCCTCCACCAATTCATCTTCAACCCCATCTCACTATTTAACAAGATAATCTGATAATTTTGCTTCATCTCATCCCTTATTCTCATACTCCATCCTTACTATTTAACAAAATACGTTATGAGTTATAACAAGTCTTTATGCTTGCGTGTTGCGGCGCGGGCTTTGCTAATTTTGTGTTGTTGTTCAAGGATTGAAGAAAATGCAAGTTTAAGGTTATATACACAAAAGCTACAACGAAGATGACATAGAGAACATTTAGTTATATGCTCGTATGTTCTTAAGAAAGTCATCCCTATCAAATAGCTTAGCTAATGTTGAAGGAGGAGTTCTAGGATATGGAAGCGTAACGCGCGCCCCATTACAATAATGATGATATCGAAGACAACGACTCGAAGAGGCTGCAAACACATGTTCATCATACCAGAAGAAGGCATGGTTGTATTCACAAACATTGTCACAATCCCCCTGGTCTATATAAGTTGATGCATCAACAGAGGAAACATTACCTAAAGAGGCATTATTATCGGACAAAAGAAACTCTTGGCTGTCAACACCTATAGAAATTATAGTTGTAGAGTCAAATGACAAAGTAGAAGAACGTGGTGTTTTTTGTGACGTCATGTTAAAGGCAGATTTGGTAATAGCAACACAAAGTGTTTGTATAAACCAAGTACATATGGTGGAAAAAAGAGTAATTATATTAACAGAAGAGAACATAAAAAACAAACCTTCAGCGTAAAGAGGTCTGGTAGATGTACAGAGCAAAGCCACCGACAGACACCTGAAAATAATAAGGTTACATGACCAATGCAAAAAGACAAAGAACAACAGAACATAGGAAAATAAATACATAGAGCATCACATGATGATAAACACTAAAAGGCTTTAACACTAACGAATCACAAACGTATAAATTTGGTACAAAAAAAACCAAACATAAGAAAATAAACAACTACCAAATCAAGTGCATAACATCATCATATGAATATTAAATGAGTGCACATAACCACAAAAGCAATAGGTAAATATATAGTATTTTTTCCCTAGATAAATTATATTTGCTCATGTAGTCAACTCAGGTCTTCTTTTGCAATTGTTTTCTCTTCGTATTTCATGCACCGTATTAAATTATTATCAGCTTCAAATGATGGTTTTTGTTAGGCATGGATAAATGAAGATGCCATCGTAAAATTTATTGGCATAGATACATGATATTTCTAGTTTATGTGTTTAAATGTAAAAGTCTTTCATGTCTTACATATGTATAATGTGATAATGTAATAAAGTATGATATATGATTTGATGTTTATATATCTTTGATTCTTATGTATTAACTTCTTATATAGGTTTGAGTTTGTTGTACACAATTCTAAGTCAAAAATGATTAAGTAATGTGTTCAACATAGTCGGGTGATTATTCATGCTAATGGAACATACTTATGGACCATTCGCATGAATATATCATGCTTATGGATCAGTCGCACGACTGAACCAGGAGACTGGATCATTCATATGATTGAGACATAAGATTGACTCAGTCGCAAGACTGAACTTTCAGTCATGCGTATGAATCAATCGCATGAGTCAGTCGCACGACTGAACCATGCTAATGGTTCAGTCATACGAATGGAAACTGCATACCTATAAATACTACCTAATTCGTGGAAAAACATAACACTTTGAGAGATACTTCAAATACACATAAACCCTAGCCGTCCAGAGCATCCAGAACAACCTATCCAAGTTCATAGTTCGATCTTGATCGATTTCTACTAGTTCTTAACGTTTAGTTCATTCTCATATCGACCGGGTTATCGTTCTCACTGATTGGATCACCAATCAAATAGGGTTCCGCACTATTTGATCTTGTATAACACAGAATCCGTTAGTACTCTGTACGTACACGATCATCTAACAAGTGGTATCAGAGCTTTGGCTCGTGATTTTGCGTTTGGTTCGATTAGTTTCGGTGTAAAAAACATACGTTTTAATCAAAAGAGTCACCACTTTGCTTCAAAAGGTGTTTTCGACATTTGCAGGCGTTAAAGTTTTGATTTTTCATTATACGGCAGATTAGGGTTCCTAGGAAAATCGTATTTTCTGTCAAAATGTAAAAAAAAATATTCGATTTTACAAAACCAGCAGCCTCAGTTACACGATTAGCCCATTCATACGACTGAACTCATTCGTATACTCCATTCGCACGACTGAACTTAGTCGTATACTCCATTCGCATGACTGAACTCATTCGCATCCCTCATTCGCACGACTGGACAACTCCAGTCGTTTGATTCTATTCGTCTTATTCATACGCACGACTGAATCCAATTGCACGATTGAATTCATTCGCTCCCTTCATTCACACGAGGGATCCATACTCATAGTCCATTCGCACGAGTGAAATAGTCATGTTTTTAAAGTACCAAGTTTAAAGCAATGGAAGATCAATTTGTTTCGTTTACTGCGGGAAAGGACTCGCGCATCTAGAACCTTCTACTTCTGGAGAATGAGATTGGAAATCAAAATAAACCGCCAAAGTTGTTAGCGTTAGATGAATATCCTCAGTGGAAATAGCGGTTTGAGATACATTTAAATGGAGTTGACCCAAATATTTGGACATCCATTGAGACTGGTTATACAGTACTAGTCAGTGCTAATGGAGTCAAGCTGACTTTAGGAGGAATGAGTGAAGCTCAGAAGATTCTGTTTAATACTGAAAAGAAAGTTTATGCCTTGTTGACTTAGTCAATACCTAAGGATATTTTTCATCAGTTCTCTGAGAACAAGCAGGCTAAAAATTTATGGGGGGTATTGGAGAAGAGATATGATGGAAACACAACTCTCAAAGCTCTGAAGGCTAAAGCTCTCAAAAAGGAGTTTGATAATTCTCTTCGATAGGGAATGAGAGCTTGGATAATATTATTGACAGATTCTATCATCTAAAGAGTAAGTTGCACACTCATAGTGTGACAACATCAATGGAAGATAAACTTTCAAGCTTTGCTGATGGTTTGCCTGAAAAATGGGATTCATTTGTGTCTAATCTGAGACAGAATGACATTCTTGTGACATTTGACATAAATGATTTCATCCTGAAGTTAAGGCAAGAAGAACTGAGAATGAAATACAAGTCGAAGAAAGGATCCTATGTTCAGAATCCTTCACTTTACAACTCAGTTCCACTCCAACTACTTCAGGAGCACCATTACAAACTGCATTCATGTCTAGCTCCTTCCCAAACCACTGCATTAGGAACTGAAACGTTAGAGTCATCCGGAACCCAATACATTGTTCCTGAGGAAAATACTACAAAGTTGAAGACTAAGAATCTCGGGAATGACATAGTGGAAATGGCTAAGGAGCACATGGATCTACTAGCGGCTGTAGTACATTCTTATGATGGTCTAGTTGCAGGTAAGATTGGAAATTATCATCTTGCAGATGAGGATTACAAGCAAGTTGATGAAAATGAGCTAGAAAGAATGGACATAATGTGGGCCTTGGCAAGTGCAGTCAAAAGAGAAAAGAAGTTTGTCAAGAAGACGCGGCAAAATCTAGTTGCCACTAAAGATACGACTTTTGGTTTTGACAAAACCAAAGTCACATGTTTCAAATGTGGTGAAAAAGAGCACTTTAAACGTGAATGTGTAAAGCCCAAGAAAACTGGAAATGGAAACCCATTTCCTACATTCAACCGTCAAGACAAAGACATGATTTGAACTGCTTCTTCAAGTAAAGAGACAAAGGCTCTAACTGCTCAAGGTGAAGAAGGGCAAGATTGGTCCTCCCGATTTGTTTCTCCAGGTGAATCAAATATTGCATTTGTCGATGCATTGGATGATGGTTCTACTAGTGAAGGTGAGATCATAGTTGAGCAAGCAATGTTAGATACCGAAGAAGTTGTGAATGTAGTAAATCACTTGGTTGAGGAAGAGCTCAGAGCAACTAACTTAGAATATCCAGTCAACGAAGCTTTAATGGTTGATATGTCTGATTCCTCACAGGTAAGTTCTAAAGACCAACTATTTGAAAAACATGCTTGTAATGAATGTGAAAGATTTAGGGAAAGCATTGATCTTAAATTTGCTAGGTTACTAGAACACAATGGTAATTTAGTAAATGATTTACAACTCCGCACTAAGGCTAATCATATTTTAAAACAAAATGAGTGTAGTTTCAAAGAAAAAGTAGAACTTTTGGGAAAACAACTAAGGGAAACCGAGATTGTTGCCTTGAATCAAGCAAATGACATAAAGTTTTATTTAAACTCTTTGGAAGAAATGAAAAAGGGAAAAGCAGTTTTAGAAGTCGAAGTTGAATATTTAAAACAAAAACTGCATAGTTTGGCTAGTTATTCTCACATAGTTCAAAACTTAGTGAAAGAACGAAATAATGGGGAAGGTTTGGGGTATAAAGTAGTTCCGCCACCACATGCAGTCCTTTTGAACACAAAATGTTCACCAATCAATAATAACCCTATAAAGGATCATGTGGTGTCCACTTCTCTGATTACTGAACCTGATTCCACGGGCAAACCTGTGAAACGGTCACTAAATAGAAGGATTCTACTTTGAAATCAAAAGTAAAAATACCTGTTGGGAATGTGGATGATAAAAATGAAAAGGTTAATTTAAGGTTAGGTTCACACACGTCTATTTCAGAACCCAAAATGACTAATCCAATTAACCAAAAATGTGTATTCATCAAAGTTCAAATAAACTAAAAGTTAACGATGTTCAAAATGTTAAAACAATTAATTTTGTTAGAGAAGTTGAAACATCTAAAAGATAAGTTACAAAACCTAACCAGACACACTTCACACCCTTAGTAAACTCAACACCACAAAAAATTTTTACTCAATCTATAGAAGGGAGATCATGCTACAGTTGTGGAAAGTAAGGACATATCTCTCTCAATTGTCCTTATTATCAGACACCCAAAAAGAAAATTGAACTTAATGACGCAAAACCAAGTTTTTCTAAAAGTAGATCTAATACTCCACCTAAGAGTATTAGTGAACCTAAAGTTCAAATCATAAGTCAGCCGTCTGTTTACCACAAACATGCCTTACCCTAAACTGGTTTATGTAAAGAAAAATCAAGTAATGTATCTGATAGTAAGGACAAGAAAAAAAAGGATGTGTCCTCATCCTCTAAAGGACAGTGGGTTGAATTTATGATGTGTGATTCCTTGGATCACCCAAGCCAGTTAAGGCTTGGGTCCCAAATCTGAACTGATAATTTTTTTTTAATGTGCAGGGTATCTGCTACAACGCTATCACTAATACCTGGATTATTGATAGTGGGGCATCCAAGCACATGACCGAGAATTTGTCCCTCCTTTTCAACGTCAAACAAATTAAAAGGGGGACATGTTTCATTTGCTGGCAATAAAGGAGGTTACATCACCGCTCAAGGCGAAGTGGGAAACGAGAAAGTGAAGTTTGACAAGGTCAACTACGTTCAACAACTACAGAGCAACTTACTTTCAGTCTCCTAGATCTGTGATAAAGGATTCAAAGTTGTGTTTGACAACAAGAAGTGCTAAATGTTGAAGAAGAATTATGTGATTGAGGAGGATAAAGTTCTTATGTCAGCTTCAAGATATAATGACTTGTATGTCTTGGATCTATCAAAAGCCTCCATAACTGATCACACTGTTAAATGCTTCTTGTCAAAGGCAACTGAGAGGGATTCAGTCTCATGGCATAGGAGAATAGGACATATTAATCCAAGGAAGATGAATCATTTAGTTCAGAATGTTTTAGTGAATGGAGTAATGTCAAGAATTTCTACTTCTGGATTTCTGCATAGCATGTAAGAAAGGGAAACAGACCAAGAAGTCTCACAAGGCAAAGAAAGTGAATTCTATTGACATTCCTCTTGAGCTTCTACACATGGATCTGTTTGGCCCTGTCAGCACAAAGAACATTACTGGAGATCTGTACTGCTTTGTAGTAGCTGATGATTACTCAAGATTATCTTGGGTGATGTTTCTGAAAGCCAAATCAGAGACTTTTGAATCATTCAAACATCTAGTGATTACTTTGGAGTCACTCTACAAGCTGAAAGTATGGCAGATTTGATTAGACAATAGCACAGAGTTCAAGAATCAGTGGATGGAGGTATACTGTAAAGATAAAAGAATTGTACATCAATTTACTTCTGCCTACACTCCACAGATGAATGGGGTTGCTGAAAGGAAAAATAGGAGCTTGATAGAGATAGCCAGAATAATGCTAGCTGACTCGAAACTGCCTATGAAATTCTGGAATGAGGCAGTGGATAATGCATGTTACACGCTCAATCGAGTCTTAGTGGTCAAACGACATGGGAAAACATGTTATCAACTGCTCTAGCGATGTAAACCTAACTTGGAGTATGTTGTTGAAGAAAACTCAGACTGGGAAGTTTAGTGAGAAGGTAGAAGAAGGTATCTTTCTTGGATACAGTATACCAGACAAAAGAGTTTATAACAACTCAATGGGTTAGGTAGAAGTGTGGTGCAATGTTGATGTTCAAAGATACACCACCCTCCCTGCTGGAAAAGGACCCTCCTTCTTCTTTGACTATGATGGATTCTTTAAATCATTCAACCTACCTCCCTCTCATCTTGATGATGAGTTATCTGCTACAATGATGTACGACATTCTGAACACTCCTCCACAAGACTCGACACCATCGGTTCCATTAGACGATTCGTCTAGTCCTTTAGGGGGAGAGCTTGAAGTAAGTGACTCCTCCTTTGATGATAAAGCAGTTATGACTACAAATATGGACCAGGAGGAACATCTTCCCACCAATGAAAGTACTCAAGCATCGGATCTTGATGCCTCTGACACTTCTGAACCTCATACTCCAACAGCTACAGATACTGAACCTGGGATTCAAAATCTGGATACTGAGGTAGTTGTTCCCCCCACTCTTGGATCTTGAATTAATGTGTATCATCCCTTGGACAACATCATTGGGGATGTTAGATCGGGAGTACAGACACTAAATCAGCTATACTCAGCTGATTATGCCTCAGTCTTGGAAAAAGAATATCTTCACGATGGTGCTTATTGATGTTTTGTGTCTTAATTTGAGCCAAAATATGTGAGTGAAGCCTTAAATGATGAGGCATGGGTTAGTGCAATGCAAGAAGAACTTCTACAGTTCAAGAAGTTAGGAGTATGGACCCTTGTGGACAGACCAAAAGGTGCTAAGGTGATAGGCACTAAATGGGTGCTGAAGTGTAAGAAAGATGACCAAGGGATCATAATTAGAAATAAGGCTCGGCTTGTAGTTCAATGGTTTTGACAAGTCGGAGGCATAGATTACAATGAAGTGTTTGCATCGGTGGCACGGATTGAAGTTATTTGTATCTTTCTAGCTATGCATCCTACATGAAGATTAAAGTTTAGCAACTAGATGTAAAAATTGCATTCCTTCATGGTGAAATTCGTGAAACAGTCTATGTTAGTCAACCCGAAGGATTTGAGGATCCTTATCATCGGATAAAGTTTACAAACTGGACAAGGCTCTTTACGGGCTCCATCAAGCCCCTAGAGCCTGGTATGAGAAACTCTCAACTCATCTAGTGAAACATGGTTTTTGCATAGGAGTTATTGACTGCACATTATTCATCAAAGAAAAGGATGGTGATTTACTATTGATACAGATATATATGGATGACATAATCTTCGGTTTCAAAAATAAAGAATTATGTAAAGAATTCGAATCTGTAATGAAAGAAGAGTTTGAGATGGGTACCATGGGGGAGATGAAGTTCTTTCTTGGCTTATAGGTGGATCGGACACCAAAAGGAATCTTCCTGCATCAGACCAAATATGTAGGAGATATCCTCAGTAGATTTGACATGGAGAATGCTTCGGCTGCTGGAACTCCACTTGCCACGAACCATGACGTGGCACCCAACGAAAATGGTGATCTGGTTGATGCCACAATGTACAGAGGAATGATCAGATCCCTAATGTACCTCACAGCCTCTCGACTTGATATTATGTATGCCACGTGTCTCTGTCCGGATATCAAGCAAAACCAAAAGTAAATCATCTCATCGGAGTTAAAATGTTTTTTTGTTATTTGAAGGGTACTCCAACATCGGGTTGTGGTATCCTCATGATGATGACTTTGAGCTTAAAGTGTATAGTGACTCGGACTATGGTGGGTGCAAGATGAATTACAACTCAACATTAGCGGGATTTCAGTTCTTTGGTAGACGGTTAGTCACCTGGCAGTGTAAGAAGCAGACATCAGTTGCTCTGTAAACATGTGAAGCTGAATATGTTGCTGCAGCAAGTTGTTGTTCACAAATCATTTGGATTCAACAACAAATGCGCGACTACGATTTGCAATTTTCTAACACCCCTATTTTTGTTGATAATTCTGCTATAACTGTTGTCACCAAAAATCCAGTCCAACACCCTAAACACAAAACACATCGGTATTAAATATCACTTTATACGTGACTATTTGAAAAGCAATTAATCGATGTTGTTAAAATTAATACTGATTTTCAATGCGCCGACCTCTACACAAAAGCATTTGACAAACCACGATTTTTATATCTTTTAGAGGTTAATGGCGTGAAAAAGAAAAGTGATGTGATTCAAGAAGACGAAAGTTCTTAATCCAACAAGTAGTTTCTTAGTTTATTATTTATTTTATTTTATTTTATTTTCCTGTCTATTAAAATCCAAAAACACAAAAAGACGTTCGGTTTAGAATTTTAGGGGGATAATAGTTTAGTTTAGTATTTTAATTAGTTGCATTATTTATTTACTTAAAAAACGAGGGGGGAGGACAGGTTAGCTGAAAGAAATGAAATCAAATCTGTGATTTTCATTCAAAGCTTATAGAAAATGATAGTACAGGGATCAAATTGGTTGGGACTTCAAAACTCATTTGCTCAAAATGCGAAATTCAAATTACAAGTCTGAGAAGTCTAAGCACAACAAAAGAAAAATGATAATAAAACTAGTCTGCTACTGAGGTAACATAGAGAAAGTAGACCTAGAGGTTGCCAGTTCATTATATGATGTGTCGGTAGATTCAACACAATAGATTAGTAGACTTCATTGGTGAATTAAAATTCAAACTAATTTGTTCAACTTGCTGTGGGTTCTCATCCCTGGTTAACACAATCAACGCATTTCCAGTAAGGGGTGACAAACAAAATAAACGCCAAAAATGTGTGCGGATGACCATAAAAATGAGCAAGCACATGGAAAAACTGCTAAAGGTAATCAAGCTAATGACTTATGTCACTGGGGTGTTATGTGCAAAAAGAAACAAATGCTCTAACAAGAAGATACGTTGTGTGCCTCTCTACTGTGCGGTGGCATTGATCTAAGGATAAGCATAACCTAAATATTCTAGAATTCATTGTTGCTTGCGCCTCTCTGTTGTGCGATGGCACTGACCTGAGGCTTGGCATCTCTTTGAAAGCTCTTAGAATAGTTTCTTCTTGTCTAATACCCGTAGACCACTCAAAAATCTCTTAAGGAATGTTGATTACCATATAAGTATGGGATCCACAAATGCTTGTTGAAATAATTAAACCTAACTGATCAGCAATGTGAGTCAAAAATCTGTGTATGGATTTAAGTGGATAAATATACTGACAATCATCGTGGCTGCAACTCTCACAGTCAAAATCATTGTGTGCATCTTATAGCTCTAGTATGATTTCTTAAAAGTGCTATTGACTCTCAGAAAAAATAAGAATCTAGCATCAAAGTGCATATTAAAAAGGTCCAAATATTATGATATACTTGTATGATTCTATAATGAATCTTCCAGACATGATCAAATTAACTTGAAGCTGTTCTGCTCAGGAAGTAAAATTGGTTAAAGCTATTCTAAAAGGTTTCCATACTTCTCAAACCCAAAACCACAAAAATATGTCTTGTTTTCTTTTAAAATTCAAGTAATTTCTATTTTCTATTTTTTGTTGCGTAAATGTCAGACTATACAACTAGATGAATTATGTGAATCGCTCATTAAACGGGATCACGTCTGAGGTGACCAATCAGTTCTAAACTAAAAGGATCAGGTCTGAGGTGATCAAATGGTGTTAAATTAAAAGGGTCATGTCTGAGATGATCAAAGGTCATAATGTTATATTCAAAAGTTAAAATTTTAAGTGTTTAAAAGTGTATGAGGTCAAGCTCATAAGTATGAGCCAATCGCATGATTGATTCATAAGTATGAGCCAATCACACGATTGAATGATAAGAATGACCCAATCGCACGATTGAACCATTAGTATGAGTTGGTCACATAATTGGATCATGAGTATAGGACAACCATGAGATTGTACCACAAGACTGAACCAATCATATGACTGGTAGCCTAGTCGCATGAATGAAGAATGCATATGGGTCAGTCGCACGACTGAAATTTAAATTAGTATAAATAAGGGGGTCAGTCGGTCGTAACCCTGCTCAATTTTGTTTAACTGATATTACCGATGATTGTGATCCTAACGTGTGTTCTACTCATCTACAGGTACTGGGCAACTGAAATCGATCCAAATGAATGTCTTAATCGCATCTTTAAGGACTGATAATGCTAAAACCTAGAACCAAGACAAAACCTTAAGAATAGACCACTTAAATGGACACTAATGTTGATTTAAATGAAACTAAGTGCTATTTCGAGTCTTTGTGGTCCAAATAACTTTAAACACGAAGTATAATGTCATGTTTTGACAAAGATTCAAATCCATGGGGTTCAACCGTGAAAGATGCGAATGGACATGCTGATGAACCTCAGTCGCACGATTGAGCCAGGCGCACGATTCAATCGCACGAGTGAATCAATCGGTGACTCGGTTGCACGACTGACTCAAGCGCATGGTGTAGCATACAACTAAGTTCAGTCTCAGGCTCAATTGCACGATTGAACTCAACCGCAGGCTAAATCACACGATTGAACTCAGTTGTGTTGTTCAATCGCACGACTAAACCAGTTTGATCAAAACAGTTTAAGTTCCAACTATCTTTACTTATGCACAAATCTAATGTATATGTTTCTTGTGTTGCAGCAACATGGCTGATAGATGGATGACAAGCACCAAGCACAACATTTGTGCTTATTTAGATGCTACTTCTCGGAACGCTTCCGAGTTCGCTGGGATTATAGCCTTTCTACGTAGATCGAGGATCTATAAGGCTATCTCTGCTCCATGCACACCCTATCGATCTATACAGCAGGCCTTCTGGAAAGGTGCCTCGGTTGACAAGTCTGTCGAGCCCCACAGTATTCGAAGCTCAATCTTCAGACAAGAGATTAGGATTACTGAAGATGATCTAAGGCAAGTCTTGGATCTGGGTGAGGATGGTGCCTACCCAACCAAGCTACATCGCCTGACTATTCGGGGATGCTTTCTACGGATAAAGTACGCTGGGGACATCAATGCAGGTGTGCTAAAAAAGAGCAACATGTGCTCCCATGTTAAGTACTTGGCTCATGTTATCCTTAAGTGCATAGCTTCAAGGAGAGGAGGATTTGATGAGATGTCTGATCAAATCCAGAATGCATATGTTGCTCTGGTACTGAATCACCCATTCAGTTTCTCCCGCATGGTGTTCTCCTACATGATCAAGAACATCAAGGCCAAAGGAAAGGAAGGCTTCTGTATGTATCCTCGGTTCTTATAGATGATTATTGATGAGAAGCTACCTATGCTGCCGAAGGAGAAAGACGATGCCGTGGTGCTTGAGGTGATTGACGATACCACTTTGGGTAGGATGAAAGTGTACCGGGGGAAGCAGGTGAAGCCCCGGTCAGGCGATTGTTTGGTCATCTAGCCAATCCAGACTACGTGGCGCCTGCTCGCAAGAAATGGCGTCACGATGATAGCGATTCAGATGTTGAGCCTATAGTGGTACCCACCGATGATGACGACAACGATGATGACGATGTTGATGATAGTCAAGGTGTTGGAGATGCAGGTCCAAGTCAATCAAAGGCCACTAGCACTTCATCTATATCTCCACCATCTTTACTTGGTACTTCTGATCCACCTGGTGGATCAGAAAAGGCTGCTTTCCATAAGGAATTCTTGATAGATGAAGAGGAGGTGTCTAATGATGAGCCTCTGGTTAGGATAGTTGGGAGTCGGGTTGTGGCTACTGAGAAGGGATAGAGGCGGTTGGTGGACGCCTAGCTCGTACTACAAGTGATGATCCGATGTCACTGATCCTACTTACACACCTGACCAGTCTATCAGCTCAGGGGGAGCCTTTACAGCCAAGGGCTCTAGGAAGAAGAGGATGGCCCATCTTATGGCAAAAAGAGTAAGAGACAAAGGTCACATTGATCACATCCACTACCACCACTGCCACAGCCACTACAACCACTGCCACAGCCACCACCACTACCACACCCACTACCACCTCTACAGCCACTGATACTCCAACCACCACTTATACACCTACCTCCACCTAACCCACAATACCAAACACAATTCCCTACTACCCACTCCCATCCTCCTCCATCTTCACCACATCCACCACCATAACTACCACTCAACAAGCAGGTCCCTCCACCCAATCCACAGTTACATCTGGATCTACTCTACCCACGGTCGAGTTAGAGGAACAATTGGCAAGCCTGAACCACATTATGCTAAAGCTGATCGCCACTGATGATCTGAAAGCTACTCAAATGAACCAGTTGATGGCGGTAAATGTGGCTCAAGCCAAGCAAATAGCTCAGCTAAGTGAGAAGAACGCACAGTATGAGAGAGCTTTAGGCCGAGCCCACCATGCACTAAAGAGTCAAAACGAGCTAGTGCTGGCTTCAGTAAAGAGGATAGCAGAACTAGAGAAGAATAACAAAAAGATTTTGCTAAAGCTGAATGGATCTAAGAGTGAGCCTTTAAAGATTAAAGATGGTGATGATGAGGATGATGATGATGAGCTCACTGAAGATGAATTTGAAGAAGATGATGATGATGAGGAAGCATGAGGAAGTGGAAAGGGAAAAGGAGGAGATGATGATGATGAGGATGATCAAGAAGGTAATCTATCTTCATTAGCCTCAAATCCATCAGCAAAGGAGAGGTGCACCAAGCGAAATCAGGATCAAGGAGCCTCGTCCTCTGCTCCTCAAGCTAAAGAGACAACAGATTAAGGCAAAAGTAATGATTAGATGTTTATGTATTTGAAACTTTTATACTTGATTTGTGTATTACATTAATGTAATTAATGATTGTTTATGTTTAAATGTCTTGATTAATGATTTATGCGTGATGTGTTGAATGTTTAATCAAATAGATAAAGCTCAACGGCCAGATGAATATGATGTTGCCCCCCTTCAGCAAGTCAAGACTCAACTTACTATGATTCTTCACTTGCAAGGGACCGTCAAAAGATCTGTGAGCTACACGCCTGAAGAAGGAGAGATCATCAATGATTTGACAGATGAGCAGCTGGCCGATATGTTCAGATTAAATCCAGATGAAATTGTCAAAGATGCTCCGGAACTTTATGTATTAAGTGACAAGGAGCTACAGGATGTGGATGAATAGAGATTGAGGATGTCACAGCTGACCACTATCCTGAGTACATTGACCATGAGGGCAATGTTATCCCTAACTTGGGTGAAACTTTTGATAGTGATACTTTTGATAAGTTGGAGGAAATAGAGAAAGAGAAAGAGAAAGATGAAAGTACAGCCCAAGCTTCAGATGCAAATGTTGATATTAAGAAAGCTGAATGGGCAGCTTATTTTGATGAGATGAAAGCCCAGCGCGTAACCCCCAGAGAAAAATGCCTACACCAAACTTTACAGAGTCAAGAGACATCAGAAAGTGTCAGGCAAGATTATCGCGTGGGCATATTTTGAAGACTTGGAAGTTTATGCTGTTAAAAGGGAGAAAGGGATTGAGTACTTTAGATATCCACATGATCAGAACACTCTCCTGGTTTTGAGCTTAATAGATTGGCAAATTTAGATCTTTTGTATGGCAACCAAGGAAGATGTCGGGATGGTTTGAGACAGCTCTTAAGTAAGAATACCACACCAGATGGGTCAACTTTAAACCTTAACAACCTAAGCGGTTTTTCATAAGACTAAAGTTGATCCTATCTTTAGAAGACCTAAGGTAGTGTTGAAGTGGAGTCCCCCCACGCATAATGTCGAAGATTCCTTTACGGGAAATGCTTCAGGACTTCATTCCACACTTCAAATGGTGGTATTATGATTGGAGGACGAGAGAAGCGGTCATAGTTCTAAACAAAGATGGAAAGATAGAGACTATTAGGGTATTTGACCCAATGTGTCTTACCAACTTGTCTGCAGAAGATGTCTATACTTTAGACAAGTGGCCATTGTTCTATGACACACAAGAAATTGTACAAGCTCTTCAATTCCAACATGTTATAAGGCTCTGCTTCGCATTTGAGATACACACTGGAGTAACAACAGAAGAGAAGTACAAGAAGTTTCAAGAGCATATAAAGAATGTTAGACAATAGGGTAAACTAGGTTCAAGGGGGAGTTTGTTGATACATGATGTTCCTAGTTTATGTGCTTAAATGTAAAAGTCTTTCAAGTTTTACATATGTGTAATGTGATAATGTAATGAAGTATGATATATGTTTTGATGTTTATTTATATTTGATTCTTATGTATGAACTTCTTATATAGGTTTGAGTTTATTATACATAATTTTAAATCAAAAATGATTAAGTTATGTGTTCAACATAGTTATACTATAATTGTTTGTTATACACAATTCTAATGTAATGAGTTTGTTACCAAATGAGTTATACTATAATTGTTCTCTTAAAAGTATATGTTTTGTAAGTTCTAGATACGGGGGATAAAGTAGTGTCGCCCTATTGTCAAATTGTCAGAGGTAGCAGCTGTAACCAGTAGTAACCTTGTCGAAGATGTATTTGTATAATGTATATTATGAAATTAGGGAAAATATGTTTTGAGTTATAATTGTTCTCTTAAAAAATATATGTTTGGTAATTTAAACTTCACTAAGCCATATTGGTAATTTAATTTAAGAAAGTGAAATTATACTAAAAGTTAGTGTAAAATAATAGTTCATGCTATTTATTTTACTATTAACACTTTTTTATTTGAACGACTACTGTTGGCACTTTTAATTTCCATTTTAATTATTAATGACAATTCAAATATACTAATAATTAAATATTTACACTTAACTTGCACTTTGATTCTCTTCATAATAATTATTATGAATGATTTTTACGAATGAAAGAGAAAAAATATCGCCAAATACCAAATGGAATATAAATGAAAATGAAGTATGAATATATAATAATTATTTTATAGGGATTGTCATAAAGTTGAGAATCTTATTAGTTAAATTAATTATGTGAATTATTATAAGCAAATGAAATATAGTTTGAATCATTTAAAATGTTATTTTAACTAAACGCATCCCTTGTTAAAAATTTACTGGTTTCGAAAATAAATGGCTATTTGAGAATTGGTTATTAAGTTTTATATTAGCCCTATAAGTATTTAACTAAAGCTAAGAGTATTCACAGTGGAGTTCTTAAAAGTATGTTTGGTATATTATATAGAATAGTTTTGAGTGTTTGCGAGGGACGTAAAAGAAAATGTTATTATGAATTGATATATTTGAAAATTCGTTGTTCAATTCTTATAAATTTTTTTAATATTTTTAAGTGGTTGTGAGTGGATAAGAGATAAAAAAATAATAATAAGAGTATAAAAAGTATTATTTATTTAAAAAGTAGAGAGAAAATATAGTGATTTTTAATGTAATTATATGAATAAAGATAAAAAAGTCATTGTGAATAACTACACTTTTATAAAGGTAATAGAATATAATTCAGTATTTTATAATTCATCAAAATATACTTTAATAAGTTTAATTTTATTTTTGTTGAAGAATTTCTTTATTTATGTGTGGGAGTACCAATTAAACCATCATATGTTTGTTCGTATACTAACTAGAAATTGAGACCCAACTGTAGTCGAGAGTCTCTTTTGAATTTTTTTTAATTATAAAATTGCTATTCATGCATTGCTACAAGTAAAAAAAACTATGTTAAATAACGAAAAACGTAAGGGCCTTAGACGAAATCATTTAAGAAAAACAACTAGAAAAAAAACAGTTTAATGATTTTTTAGGATTTTTAAGAAATTACGTTATATGTTTTGTACTCTTATATTTTTTATAAACATAAACATTCCTTAAATATTGTTGTTAGTTGAAAATAATAATAATAAAAGCATCCAATATAAATTTTATATTATCTATTTTCTTTTTTAACAAATAAGTATGATTTAATTATCATTTTGGAGAAGATGACGTGGTTAATATTCCTAAATAAACATCCCTAAAACTTTTGTGCTTAATATCAAAAGCAATGATTCTTCACTGCACACACCGATCAAAGTTTTTAATAAGTATTATAAAATAATAAACACATATTCCAGCTTTACATTTTTTCAATAGGAAATCGTAGGCGTTAAATACATATTCCCCAAAAGTTTATGATCGGATGATAAAAAGAGTTTCATTTTGTGGCTTTTGTTTCATTAATTTGTAAATAGCAATCTCATATCTTGGAAGTAGCTAGGAAATGAGAGGCCAACACGGTAGACATATGATTCCCGAAAAGCGTAAAGTAACGGGTCGTACCAAAATTATGGTTTGGTATTCGTGACTTCACTTTACATATACATTTTGCCGTCTCTACCATTTTTATTCCAATGAAAAAAATGTTATAATATATTCCACCTATGAATATCATCTCTTTATCTCCATTTCACAAGTATCTATCCGTCAATTATGTTAGTTATAAATTTAAAAAATAATTAAACTCGGAGTCGATTAATTGCAAAATGGAGGTTTTAATACAATTATATTGTTTCTGGTTGCATAATGGAGCTTTTAATATCATCCTCAACAACTTCGTATGTTGCCGTTGAAGTAGGTCGGGAGTTCTTCTCGCTATTCACTACTATTTCTGTTACTGGGCCAATAAACTTGTGAAATCGGTTCCACCACGGTAGCCGTTGTTGGAAAAGATTTATCAAAGCAATTCACACAAGGTATTTAGGATGAAACCTTCGTCACAATAACCAAGGGCGAATCTAGATTAGAGGGATCACTCACACCCTTTAAAATTATTATTTATTTTAGTATATGTACAATCTAATCATATCCGCCCCAACAAAATTTTCAACCGCCCCTCATGAACGAACTCAAGAATTATTGTCCCACCAAACAATAAACTTTTGACATTGAAACCCATAAAATTTGCCAATATAAAACATATTATAAACAGACTAAAACATATTTCAAGAAGTTCTTATAAATAAATGGTTAAATTCATTACTCTATTTATTCTTATAAATTGACTAACTCAAATATCTAATAACTGATTTTAAAACTAATTTTGTACTCTATTATCTCAACCATTTAACAATAAACCTAAAATAAATAAAAAACAATTCAATTACAATCTTTAATAAAATAAAATAAGCTTTCACACAAGTTTTGTCATGTGTCACTGTCTAAGCAAGTTAACCATTTAGGGGCTATTTATTTTTGGGCTGATCAGGCTGACCAATTGATCCAGTTGACCAGCTAACTCGATTAGCAGGTCAGCCCATTTGATTTTGGCTTCGGGCACGGCTGACCAGATCTCCATTGTTGACCCAAACTTTGAAAAAAATGTTGACCAGCTGACCGCGCCCCCTCGTGACCGCAGCCCGCCACTCCCTCGCGACCTGCAACCCGCCACCCCCTCGCCACCCGCAGCCCACCTTCGGCACCGCTTTTGTGTACGGTGGATTGCGGTGGTGGTCGGAATGTGTACCGTGATAATGGTGGTGGTGTGGTGGTTCCGACCGGTGGTGTGACTCCGGTGGGTTTTGTTACTGAAATACTAAATCGATTTGGTTATAGTCAGATACTGAATTAAACGGCCAACTTTCAGTCATATGCTTACCCAGTCAGAACTTCTATTAGTTAGCTTTTAACTCAGTCAGATCTTACACAGTCAGATAAAATATGATTGCAACTATATACTTTTCTAGTTATAAATTTTTTATATGAACTAAAAACATGTTTCTTTTTATTGAAAATGTAATTTTTTTAATAAACAAAATTTTATGACATATGTTTTTAATAAAAAGGACTTTAAAAATGACACTTTTTAAAAGCAGTATTAAAAAAGTTAGTGTTTAAAAAAACAATTATTTAAAGCAAAAGAATAACATAGACAATAGTTTGAAAAAGAATTGTTATTTCTTTCTTATCTCAAGTTGTTAATTATATATAACTAGTATTAATCCCCCGCGTTGCGGTGGGATGGGTAAAATCATACCAAGTAGCATCAATGACACACCATTAATGACCACCAACACCGAAAAATCTCATATTCAAATATAAATAGAATGCGAAAAAACCCGAGTAAAAAGTAGATATAAAAACGTTGAACCACGCATTCAAAATGTAAAATATTAAATTAAAAATAATGAATAAGTCGATCTAGACCAGCGTGTTGTGACGGGACCAATAAAAAGGAAAAATAAGCGTAAAAATGTTGAACAACACACACTTTGTAGCGTGTTAAGTCGCAAAATTTAAACCGAAACGTTATTAGATTAAAGTGAAAATAATAATATTTTAGAGCTAAATATTGGGTTAAAATAAAATAGTTAAAATTAAAATAAAAAAGTGAGTACAACTCACAAATACACATTATACAAGCCATGACGCATGCCAATGTTGGTAATTAGTATATAATAATTGCAATCATATTTTATCTTAAAATAATTTTTTAAAATTTTTAAATATTATATAGTAATTGTTAATTTTATATTTTTATTTAACTTGTGTATTACATGACTTTTTAAAATAGTTAATATTAAAATATTAATAGCAACTAAAGGGACAATTAGTTTAATTACATATCCGATTCTAATGGCTTAATTTGTTGTTACCCTCCTAAGCCTCAACTATCAAGTTTTTTTGCCTAAATCTTGCTGACAAAGCCATCCCACACTCGTCGCCCCTTTGCCCACTGTTACACCCCCTCAAACTTGATTTCAAACAATTATAAATCCTCAATTAAGTATTATATTAAATGGTTGACATATCTTTATTATATGTTTGAGATCTAATTTGGTTTTATCCTTTTATTATGTATCCTGATCGTAATGGGAAAAGATATTAAAATTTAGTAATATACCCATAATTTTCAGACTCCAGTCTCCATAAGAAAAAATTATGTGTACGCCATGTCAAATAACAAAGTAAACAACGTATTTATGCTATCTAAGATTGACTAACAAATAGCCTACTGAAACTCAAATTTAAACTACTTAAAGATAGCAATGTTTCTCGACGGCCCGTCCGGTCGGACCAGGAGCCAGCGATGACAACGATCTGATCATGCATGTTTAGGCCGTTTTAGAAAAAAACCGACCGGTTAGAAGCTCTCGACCGGTGAACTGTTTTTTGGTAGGAGAAAGAAACGAAATTTTATAAAGCATAGAGAGATACTGAATTAGTGAACCCATACTAGCTAGTTTATACAATTTTAGAAATGAGGTAGGAGATAAATGAAATTTAAGTACATTAAATAAATTACCTACCAATAGTATATGGGTGGAATAGATGTTCACTCAACTACCAAGAATATATGAGTGCAATAGTTGGATCATTCTTAAAAGCAATTTGGCGGGTTGCTTTCTTTAGGTAGAATTTCGTCTAAAGAAGAATTCGAAATAAAAAATATTTATATCGACTCAACTTGCGACTTATGCCATTATCCGAATCCATTGATCATAATTTCGTGGGTTGCAATTATGCTAGAGAGGTGTGATTTTGATCATTGGTTGGATGAAGATGGCTTTCTCAATTAGCCCTTTAGCAGATGATATATATACATATACATATACATATATACATATATATACATATACATATATACATATATATATATATATACATTATATATATATACATATATACATATATATATACATATATACATATATACATATATACATATATATATACTATACATATATACATATATATATATATATATACATATATATATATATTATATATATATATATACATATATACATATATATATATATATATATATATATATTATATATATATATATATATACACACATATATACATATATATATTAAAAGCGACACCACAAATAAAAAGGGATGATACTTTTAGAAGAAAAAAAGCAATCAATGCGATCATATTAGGGATATTATGAAGTATATAAAACGCTAAGAATGAATTGAAAGATTATTTGGAAGGAACTTGTGGAGCAAAAACAGGATTTTTGAATATATTAAGACAACTATCTTCTATGAATAAATCATAGAGCAAAATGATATGACGTAAATGGGGATAAATGAATTATGTTTATCTAATAAAAATAAAATTAAAAATTAGGTAATAAGTATTTACTTAAAATAATAATAAAAACTTGCAAGTGTTGCTCATGTTCGAAAAGTATAAAGAAAGATGCACCATAATTAGATGCATTAATGCATTATTATTTTTCTATTTTGGAACGACAATACATTTATTGTTTTATATTTACGCTTCTAATATTTTATTATTGATGACTTTGTAACAAACATAGCTTTATAGATATTACTTTTTTTGTCCTTATTTTAGTTACATATAGATTTTAGCATCATCATTTAAATTTTTATTTGTACATAATTAATGTTTTTGACGTGGCTATTTTTGTGTCTAGTGTTGGTGTCCACAATGCGAGTTGCATGATACTCTACGGTTACTGTAAATTAGTCGTATAATTATGTTATCTGGTTTTTTAATTTAGTTCAACTGCTACAACCTGTGATCTAGTAAGATTACTACTTCAATGTCTGGTCCTGTTTAAAACACATGAAAATTAGTAATAACTTAAACTTGCTCGAGCGTTACGCTAGCTTGTATAAAGTTTATATCAAAACATAAGTGAAAATAAATACATTGCAATGGTATATTCGGAATATGAAAACAATTACGATGTTTCGAAAGAATGATATAAATATACACGGACCATAGGTTTCAATCACATGTTACGGGGCGTGGATTTAAATGAAATTTATATTGAAACATATGAAAAATATATAATCATGTCGTAACAGTATATTCAAAAATATTACTTTGTTGTAAGAAAATCTAATAATATGTTATATTCGACCTATATCGGTTTTAAACGAAACTTACACCTGAATGTAAATAAATAAGTTCGTGTAATGTGTATTCAGAATTTAAAAGAAATTTATATTTTTGAAGTTATAACTAGAAAAACAAAATAAGATACAACTTAATTATAATAATAAAATAATAATTAAACATTAAAAGCAAAGCAGCATAAAGCAAACATCAAAAAAGTCACACGTCCTTATTTCACTTGTACTGTTGTTTGGGTTTTAAAGTATTAGTAATATCAAATCTTTATTTGTAGTTTGTAGATTTCAAATCATCTTCGAATCCTCTTGTGGTAAAAAAGATAGAGTTAGAAACAAGTTTTCAAAACATCGAGATTTTAAGCGACATAATCAAATGATGGATAAGCCCTCCACACATGGTTGTGTATAGATCTTTGTCTCCTTTCAATTGTTTTTAATAAATATTATTGTGCTTTATATGTTATCCCAAAATAATGCGTGCAAAATGCATTTAACACGTTTCAGTTTTAACCAAGTTTTTTGTCGCTATTCATTTCATCATTTCCTTTCTTCTTTATGTGGTTTGGATGTGTACGCATTTACTTTTGTGACATGATTTGATATAATACTAATTAAATATTAACGTTAGCTTCGATTAGATAGAGACGAAGAAAACAAAATTATTCAAACTATATAATGTTTGATTACTATACAAAGAAATAAATTTATTAGTTCGATTAAAAAGAGGTTAGTTTTAACTTTTAATAGGAAGTTATTTACAACTAACGGTTCCTAAAAAAACATCAACGTGTTTTTCTATTATATATAAAGATTAAGGATTTGAATTTTTTCAAATGCAGGTATAGTTGGATAGTAAGAATAGATTAAATACAAATTGAATTTTAATAATTTAAACTATTACTTATTATCAAATAATAATTCATACTATTAATCGGCTAGCAACACTTCAAACTTTAAATTTTGCTACCAACAACAGTTCAAGTAACATATATTTCAAAATTTTACGTTGATATGTATTTATTTTAGATTGAATTTAATTTGTATTTTTCTTCACTTCACTCATAATCATTATTTGCGATTGAAATCAAGTCCAAATCAAACCTAAAAAATTGAAAATTTTATTTGTCAAATTAATAGTATAGATTATTATCAACCAACAAGTAATATTTTGGATTATTAAAATCCAATTTGTCAAGATTAAATTATTATACTAGAAAAATTGGATATTATTACTTGTATCGTTGATTTATTGAAGCTTTAAAATTGTTATCCATTTTTACTTATAATTTAACATGATGAATTTTCCATTTCACAACACAACAGCTATGTTGTCGAATGTTCAAGTATTATTAATAACTAGCTTGGTAAATCTGTGTGTTACACGAGTTTAATAAAAATATTAATATAATATATTTTATTAATTATAAAATAATATTTTAAGATATTATATGACGAAAATTATGTATGAGAGAATTGATTATAGGCAATAAATAGTTATATCAACTTTTTAAAATTTGTTTTTGATTTTTTTTCTAAAAAATAAACATTTTGGTTTAAAACAAACTATATAAAAATGTCATTTCTAAAATTTTCTTATTATTACTCTCAAATTTAATTATATTTTTCTTAAAATTGTTTTTTTTAAAAATACAAATTAAAAGATTTCGTATTTTTAAAAAAGTTATATGCTTTAAAAAAGTTTATTATTTTATAAATTTATTTATTTAGAAATAACATTAATAAATAGATCTCTTTCTTAATTTATTAAATTTACAAATTTATTAAATAATAGTACTAGTAATTAAGGTAATTATTTAATAGAAAAGAAATACGGAGAAATTTTGGCGAGAATGATTGTGGTGTTAACATGTGTCATCTCAAGATACTATTTTATTAGAGTAGTAAGATTTTCTATTTTATTTTTAATAATGCTGAAATAATCTGAAAATCAATATGCCCATCAATGTGAGCCGTCGTCAAATTGGGGATGAGAAATGCATGCATTTAGGCAACAATGCCTTAAATGCAAGAACGGATGCATAAATTTCAAAAAAGAAAAATAAATCCCGATAACGATTGTCATCTGACAATTAGAAAGTTAATTTGTTTGGTTTGTAAAATTAAACAATGTTTACACTAGTAGTTCATTTGTATATAACTTGAATCATATTGACTTTCTTTTGGGTATTTGTGATATTAGCTTTTGTTTTGGTGTATAATTCTATTTTCAAAACCTATAATATTAGGACAAATCTGAAAAATATAAAAAATTAAAATAAAAAATAATAGGATATAAGGCGACGACACCATTGGATTTTTTCTTTTTTCTTTTAGTTTTATTATAATAGAAATAATTTACGAAACCTATTCTCATCGCCAAAAACAGAAGTTCAAATTATTTTTAATTAAAATATAACCATGTAAAATTTTTTTGCCGACAATCCTAAGACGAGGACTTGTTGTTGAGATGGACCTTTGTGGCGACTAAAGTTTTGATGATAACTAAAAAGTAGGCTATAGTAATAAGTCTGTGTCCACTAAGTTTGTGGTCGCCACCATAACCTATGACGATGACAACTTAACCCTATCACAACGACAAATGTTGTCACCATAACCCTAGCTTCTAATAGTGCGCTACCTAAACCATTCAATAATTATGTATCAAATACGATTATTCAAATAGGATAAGTTCCATTTAAAAACACAAATTTATCGTGAGAACAACCACCACAAACCTAAATTGTTTGTTTTATTTTTTTATTAATGGTTCATTTTCTTTAAATTTTTTTACTTTCTTCACAAATTTGTGTATAGTGGATTGCATTAAAAAACCATTAAATTTTTAAATATGTTTATTAAACTTTAAATATTACTTACACATGCCTTATGTATAATATAATCCACAAATGACTTGCATATGTGTAAGTTTAATAAATAAAAACAAAATCCGTTCATATTTTCTTTTCAATTTCAAGATATAAATGAGTGAATTTTGTACTTCAATCAATTTTTTTATAATTTTTTAAAACGTTAGACAAAAAAATGAAAGACTAAATTTGTTTTCATGGTTCTCTCGAAATGACATGTTCTAAATAAAACCATCCCGTATCTAAATAATACTCAACTTTAATTCAAGATTATATTTACTATTATAACCATATACCATTTGCATTTATATGTTACCGAATAAGAGAGTAATTCCTAACTTGAGCCGGAACTGATGAATACGACCTACTTGAAAACAACTAGGTTTTGTGTTGATAAATACTATTGAAGTGACTCGCGCAATACAGCGAGGGATATAAAAATTAAAAGATTTAATTTTATAATTTATACGTTAGTACTAACCACCCACAAAAATATTAGATGCGAGACGGTGATAAAAAGTATAATAGACAATTGCTATAAAAAATTAAATACCTCGACAATAGAGAAGAAAAATAACTAATGTATAAATGATTACTTTACTATAATTAACAAACTCTATTATATATTGATTAAAAGGAAATTTGACATAACTTAGAAAACTTAATTATAAATTCAAAAAAGTTAAAGTGATTAAATGTAAATTTAATATAACTCAAATGCTTAGTACAAAACTTAAAAAAAGTTCAGGCATTAAATGTAAATTGAACATATTGGAGGATTAAATATAAAATTTTGAAAAAAGATAAAAATGAGTAGGTATCAATTTGTAGAAAAACAAAAAGAGAGAAAATGTTGTAATTAGTTTCAAAAAATCCTTTGACGTTTAATAGTAAAATTATAAATATAATAAAGTTGTTATGATAACATGAGAAAATTTATACCTTTACTACATAAATTTTTTATGTTGTATATAGTTATGAGGCGGGTGTTATCGAGCCTATTTCCGACCTGTGTTAAACGTTGATATTTTTAAATATTATTATAACTATGTAAATACTTAGTGATTATATACTTAAGTGTTTAAATATAACAATACTTAATTCAAATAGTATTAAGTTATAAAAATATAAGTACTAAATATATATCTTAATATTAATTTAAAATATTAATATAAGATAATACTTAACATAAGTGTATGTAAGGCTCCGTTCACGGGACGCTTACAACTGGTTAATTGTAGAGATTATATGAAGAGGCTGAAGCAACCAAACACTCAAAGTCTTTCTGCATGCATGCACACAAGTACTGAAGAAGAATGCTTCGGAAGTTTCACATAAGCAACGGTAATATTCTAAGTGTGAAATCTTCCGAAGCTTCAAAGACAAAGTCTTCCGAAGCCAACACTTGAAGGCAGATTTCTTCTGAAGACTTTTAACAACATGCTTTATCTGATGTATTTTTCCATAAAGCTGGACCCATTTCCGCTGCAACTTTGTAAAGTCACCAACTTACATGAGTTTGTAAAAAGGTCCATGCTTTTGGTAACTATACATTAAGGTCTTGAATCTGTAACTTTCTATTTCATGTACTTTATCCTTTTTGTAATAGATAAGGATGTGAGTCATGGCATGTCATAGTCACAAAGTCAAAAAGACAATCTGCCTTTTTGATTCTACAATTGATTTTGTGTTGTGTTTAGTCAATTGTATCCAGCTGGGCTTCAAAATATGGCCGGCTGTAGGATGTAGTATAAGTATCTCATGTTCTTGTAACTTTCTTTTATGCTTTGTAACACTTGTAATAGAACATTGAGAAAGCAATATACTACAATCTTGAAAACCATCTCCTTGTGTATTTTGCTATTTTGTTCTGTCTTTTAATTACTTGTGTTCTTAGTGTCTTTACTTGTGGTTAATCCAGTTCACTGTTTGATTAAGCTAAGTTACTCTCCTCTTTGTGTTGTTGTGTTGTAAGTGACCACACTTCACCGGTCCTGCATTTGGTATCAGAGCTTCTAGGCTCTTGATATAATATCTCATAATCTTAACAGCCCTCACACACACAAATACTTAACTTTTCAAATGGCAGCTATTTCCAAAACTGATATAGAAATTGGAACCATGAACAAATACCCACTAATCACTCTTGAAGACTTTGATACCTGGTGCCTAAGAATGGAAGGTTTCATCAGGTCTCTAGACTCAAGAATGTGGGAGTCTGTTGAGAATGGACCTTACATACCATTCACCTCTTCTGCTACTAGTGGTGGTATGATCCCAAGGCTGTGGTTGACTACTCAGATGAGAGAGAGAGAGAGTAGATATTGACCGGAAGGCCATGATAGCCCTTCAGATTGCTCTTCCTAACTCTGTATACAGAGGTTTCAAGAAATGCAAAACAGCTAAGCAGTTGTGAGATGCATTGAAACTGATGTATGAGGGTTCCTTTGAAGCAAAGGAGAACAAGAAGGATCTCCTGAAGCAGCAGTTTGAAAACTTCACCTTCAAAGCAGGTGAAACCATGACTCAATAATACTTTAGGTATGTTGAGATAGTGGATACCCTAATGGATGGAGGAGTTGCTCTTAAGAACAGAGACATTTTAAGGAAGTTCATGTCCTTACTTCCTAAGCAATGGACATACTACTGTGTGGTTATCAAGAGGACTGAGAACCTGAAAACTCTTACTCTAACATAGTTGTATGGGATTCTTAGTGGCTACCAGATGGAGATGAACATGCAAGGTTCATCTGGCAACTCCAACAATCAAGTGGGTTCAGCCCTTCATGTGGTTGAAAGGGATAGCATAGAACCCCAACATCATCTCATATGCTACCCTGACAACTCATCAAAGGGTCCATTCATCACCTTCCCTGAGACACTAAGGGATAACTACACTCAAGGAAGCCCATTCCAAGAGACAAGTTCTTCTCAATCCTTTGTGTCTTCTGATGAAAGTTGTGGAAGCTTTCATTTCACCCTTAAAGACCTAGACTGTATCCATCCAGATGATCTGGAGTACATGGAGATAGTCCAACAAATGGCTCTTCTCACTCACAGAGCCAAGAAGTTCTACAAACGGACTAAAAGGAAGTTTCCAAGCAGTGCAACCAGAGGAAAGTTTGGGTTGGACAAAAGCAAAATCAAGTGTTACAACTGTAACTTGATAGGCCATTTTGCTAGGGAGTGTAAGGCACCAAGAACAAATGGTGGCCAAACACAGTCCAGACCAAACTACACTGACAAAGCTCCCCAGAATGACAAGCCAAAGCAGCATGCTGCAGTTGCTGTTGAAGAATAAGGCTTTGAATGGAGCTTTCAGGTGGAAGATGCTTCTCCAAACCAAGCACTCATGGCAGATCATGATGAAGCCAAGGTATTGGAACATCTCTGTACCCCTGAATGCATTGCTAAATTTAATAGGTACAGGCCCTATAACTTGGAAGTGAGATCTGATCTTGAGTCCTTAAACATTCTAAAGGTTGATTTTAGAAAAACTAAAAATAAGTATAAACTAAAGATAGAGGACTTAGAGAAAACCATTTTAGTTTTGAAACATGAGCATACAAACTACATGATTCAGATCAAGGATCTCATAACTAAGCTAACTAAATGTCAGGCTGAGCTTGTGATCAGCAAAGCCAGGATAGGAAAGTGTGTTCTTGAAGAAGAGACCTTCAATAATATGATATCCTCATCCCTGCACAACAAAGTGTGCTATCAAAACAAGAAGGGACTTGGATCCAATGAGATAGCTCCTCCACACACAATCTTGTTTGTAAGATCACCTAGGTGTGGAACTTGTGAATATGAGCTTCTTCTCATAGATCCTTTGAGTGAAGAGGATGATGAAGTGATAGTGAAGAATTCCTCTAAGAAGACTGAAAAGGAGGATTCTAAGAAGGGCCAATATCCTTCAGAGGAGAAGAAGAAGACTGTGATGACCAAGTTAATGAGAAAGAACTTGATCAGAAAGAGCAAAAGGAAAGCTAGGAAGGCTCAAGAGATCAAGACTACTTTTGACTCTATGCAGAAACAAGTTTTTATCTCTACAGGGTTTGAAGTGGTAAAGACTGAAGACATCAACTTAAACTCTTCTACTAAGAGTTCTGGTTTATGTTCAAATCATATCATTACCAAGAAGAAGGTTGATCTGTTGTGTACTTGCTACACAGCCTGGACCATCCAACTCCAAGAACAGTCCTCAGCCCAAAAGGACTGTCTCAGCATCTGTAAAGATGAGGGTGGAGAAGGGGTGTGACCAAAGTCAGTCTTGTTCCCAGCAAAAGGCTCTTGGGAAGAAGAAAATGGAGTGTGTCATGTGTGAAAGTACTGCTCATCTTGCTAAGGATTGTCCATACAATCCTAAAGATACTCTTCACATGACCAAGACAAGGACTTCCAAGAAGATTCAAGCTTCGGAAGGAAAACTTATTTCCTTCGGAAGCTCCAAAACTAAGAAGAAGGCAAGTGGAAAATTGCCTTTAGAAGAAAAGTTGGTCTCAGAAGTAAGGAATACTTCCGAAGCATTGAAGTCCGCTGCAGTGTTTGCGGAATCTTTCGAAGGTCCAGTCATCAAAACTACCAAAGTCTTAAAAGTTTTTGAAGTATTGAAGGTCAAGTCCAAGCTTCCAAAGGTGGTGTGAAAGTCCAAGAAAGACCAAGTGATTGAAAATTCTCCATCAACAACAGCTCAAGATCCTCAAAGCATAACCATAGGATCTATTACTGTTGCATTACCTTTTGTTTCTCTTATTGAGCCCAAGACAAGTAAGGTTGGGTTTCCAAATGTAACTAATCATTTTCTTTGTGTAGGGACAGCTCAAGATAGACAAGAATGTCTGGATCATTGACAGTGGCTATCCTAGGCATATGACAGCAATAGGTCACTACTCCAGAACCTTGAAAGGATTGATGGAGGGCTAGTTGCTTTTGGAGGAGATGAAGGTGGTTACATTTCTAGAAGGGGCAAGGTCACAAATGGTAAGCTCAACGTTGAAAAGGTAAACTTTGTCAAGGAGCTTGGGTATAATCTTCTGAGTGTATCTTAATTTTGTGATCAGAGTCATAACATGCTTTTTACTGAGCATGAGTGCATTTTTCTTAAGCCCAGGGTGGTCATTCCTCATGAGCATATCCTGCTTAGAGCCCCCAGGAAAAAGAACATGTACAAGATGGATTTGCGAGAAACATCTCCCTCTAGAGAAGTTTCATGCTTTCTGTCCAAAGCCAATAGCGATGAGTCTTTCCTATGGCATAAAAGAATGTGCCATGTAAATTTTAAAAACATGAATAAACTGATTAAGAATGATTTGGTAACTGGAATACCAAAGAAAGAGTTTACAAGTGATGACCATTGTGTTGCATGCCTGAAAGGGAAGCAACATAAGGTATCTCACAAGCCTAAGGAAAGGAACTCCATCACTACACCCCTACACTTGTTACATATGGATCTCTTTGGCCCCACCAGTGTAATGAGTCTAGGAAGGACCCCATATTGTTTGCTGATCACATATGACTTTACAAGATTCACTTGGGTCTTCTTCCTTACAACTAATGATGTGATCAGGGAACTGAATTCAAGAACCAAATCCTTGATGCATTTTGTGATGAAAAAGGTATTACAAGATAATACAGTGCTCCCAGGACACCTTAGCAAAATGGTGTTGCTGAGAGGAGAAACAGGACAGTGATTGAAGCTGCAAGAACCATGTTGTCTGACTCTAAGCTGCCCATCACCATCTGGGCAGAGCCAGTCAACACTACCTACTATGTGCAGAATAGATTTTTAGTAGTTAAGACTCATGGCAAGACTCCTTATGAACTTTGGCACAAGAGGAAACCTTTTTTGGTTTTCTCAGGTCATTTGGTTGTCCTTGCATCATCTTGAATACCAAGGATCAAATTACCAAATTTGCTGAGAAATCAGATGATACACTTCATTGGATACTCTTCCCAAGCTAAGGCTTACAGAGTATACAAATTCAGAACTAGAATTGTTGAGGAGTCAGCCAATGTGACTTTCAATGAACACACACCTTGTGTGGCTGGTTCTGGTCCTGATTGGCTTTTTGATCTTGATTTAGTTACCAACTGTTTTAACAAATCTTGTGAGATTGTTTTAGGATCTGCAGAAATCTTACATACAGGTGATCCTAATCCAAGATTTGAGCTTAGAAGACCATCTAGAAATAAATCTTCAGCTCCAGTTGGGACTACTTCTGCAAATAAGGTTTCTATCAGCATCATAATGACAAACTCAGCTGATACATATGGGATGCCTTCAAATTCTATCTTAGAGGCTTTACAACCAGATAAAGAGGCTCCAAATGCAGAAGAAAATGATGGTAGTGGTGACAGTGATCAAGACTTTCTTGATGCTGATAACCACTCCATAGATGACAACATCAATGATGTCACACACTTCTTGGATCAAGTTTCTCTTGATAAGTGTGCTGATGTAGTTGGAGAAACATCAAAGCCAGATTTAAATTTCTCAAATTTAGATCTCTCTTAGCAACTTGCTATGATCCCTCAGCTTAGGATCCACAAGTCTTATCTTACTACAAACATCATTGGAAAGGTTGTCTCTGGGGTAAGAACAAGAGGACAAACCCATGAAGCAAATGTTTGTTCTCATTCTTGTTTCTTGTCCCAGATAGAGCCAAAGAAAGTCGATAAGGCTCTAAAGGATGGAAGTTGGGTTAAAGCTATGCAAGAGGAGCTGCTTCAATTCAAAAGATAGAAAGTTTGGAACCTTTGTCATCTTCCTCATGGGAAGACTACCATTGGAACCAAATGGGTGTTTAGGAATAAGAAGGATGATAAAGGAATCATCATCAAGAAAAAAGCTAGACTAGTTGTTCAAGGATACACACAAGAAGAAAGGATTGACTATACTGATGTCTTTGCTCCTGTAGCAAGACTGGAAGCTGTTAGGATATTCCTGGTATTTACTGCATCCAAGAACTTCAAGGTCTATCAACTTGATATGAAGTGTGCTTTTCTTTAGGGAGTGATTGATGAAGAGGTTTATGTCAAACAACACCTGGTTTTGTAGATCCTGATCATCCTGGTTATGTCTGCAAGCTTGACAAAGCTTTTTTTGGGTTGTATCAGGCACCCAGGAAGTGGTATGAGATTCTATCTCAGTATCTTTGCAAACATGGATACATGAGAGTACTATAGATGGAACTCTCTTCATCAAAGGATAGGGAAATGACATATTGCTAGTTCAAGTGTATGTGGATGACTTCATATTTGGTTCAACTAATCCAAAGCTCTACAAAGACTTTGAGAAGCTGATGAAGGATAGATTTGAAATGAGTGCCATGGGGGAACTCAATTTCTTTCTGGGAATTCAAGTGAAGCAAGTTGAAGATGGCATCTTCATTAATCAGTCAAAGTACGTTCAGGACATACTTAAAAGGTTCAACATGACTGATTGTAAGATTGGTAAGACACCCATAGCTAGAAACCACTCCCTTGGACCTGATCTTGAGGGGGAGTGTGTGGATGAACACCTTTACAGGGCTATGATTGGGTCTCTTATGTATCTTACAGCTAACAAGCCTGATATCAAGTTTGCTACATGCATTTGTGCAAGATATCAAGCCAACCCTAAGATGTCTCACCTTATTACTGTCAAAAGGATTTTAAGATACCTCAAAGGTACTTCAACACTTGGTCATGGTATCCTAAGAATTCTGACTTCAATCTGTATGCCTATACAGATAATGATTATGGTGGTTTGAACATGACTGCAAAGTCTACATCTGGTGATGTTAATTTCTTGGTGGAAGGGTTGTCTCATGGAAAAGCAAGAAACAATCCTGTGTCTCTGCATCAACTGCTGAAGCTGAATACATTGTTGCTGCAAGCTACTGTGCTCAAGTGCTTTGAATTCAGAATCAGATGTTGGACTATGGGTTAAACTTCAAGGAGACTCCATTCACATAGACAACAACAATGCTATCTCAATCACAGAGAATCCTGTGCAGCACTCAAGGACCAAACACATAAACATCAAGTATCATTTAATAAGAGATAATTATGAAAAGGGATTAATTAAAGTAGTCAAAGTTCACAAAAATGAACAATATGCTGATCTGTTCACAAAAGCTTTTGATGAGCAGAGATTTAATTATCTAATATCAGCTATTGGGATGATCAACTTTGAGTAGGTTTTTCTTAAAACTAATTCTTATTATTTCTTAAAATATGTATGTCCTAAGTTGTCTAGTTCATCAATTCCATAAGTTCTTGTTTTCTTTGGATGAAAATCTTTTTGAAGGCTTTCCTTAGATTTCTGAAAATTTTGATCCTTTGGAAGATATGCTTTTACCTTCGGAAGAAAATCACGTCTTCAAACAAATAATTGTCTAAGAAATTTACCTTCAGAAGAAATCTCTGAAATATCTTCTGAAGCTTAATACTTGTCTCAGACACTTATGTGTTTTCAAGGAACTTTTTCTTCCGAAGAAAAATTAACTCTCGGAAGCTCTGTTCCTTTGAACAAAGCATTCAAGTCTTAATTTTTCCTTCCGAAACAAATTTTCACAACTCTTAGGAAATTCTTCCGAAGTCATTTTAGCTTCGGAAGCTTTTTCATTAAAACTTCCGAAGAAAAACTTTTTGAGAAAAAGTAAACTACTTTCTCAGAGGTGGGACCGACATTCAAATTTCAAAGTTTATCCTCTTTCATTAAACTTTATCTGAAATCCTCTTTCACATATAAACCCAACGGTTTCCCTCTCTTTCTATCATCTTCTTCTTTCCTTCAAACCTAAAATCCCAAATTTCTCTTTGAAATTTCTTTCTTTCATCTTTCTTAATCCTTAAGCTCTCTCCAAATGGCCAACCCTCATCACAGAAATGACTTGAACTTTACCATGCAGTTACACTGGTAGCATAACTAGGTTGCTCTGTTAAGCTCTAAGAAAGATCCTCATTTCTTAGATGTTTGACGTTTCTTAGCTCTGTCAAACTATTTCACCTCCCTAACCATTGATCCTCCACTTTATGAGGATCATTTGCTAGAATTCTGGAAGACCTGCCAAGAGGTTGTCATGGATGGGGAGAAGGCATTGTCTGCCACAATGTAGGGGAGATCAATCTTTATCACTTCAGCCATCATCAACATGCATCTTAGCTGGATGATGAAGAAGGTCAGGTGTTCTTTCCCAAAGAAGCTGTTATCCAGTCCTTCATGCAGATGGGCTATGAGGGAGGCTACTCTGTCAAGACCTTCAGGAAAGGGAAGGTCTCATCCCAATGGAAATTCTTTCTCCATGTGTTATCCACAGCTTATCAAAAAAGCATGGTGGATGGGACCAGATTCCTGAGGATCTCTCCTTTATTGTCCATGGGATGGTTCAAGGGTTCAAGTTCAGGTATTCTCAGTTTGTTTATACTAACCTGCTTGCAAACTTGGACTCCTTAGAGTATTACATGTTCCCTAGATATGTTCAATACATTCTTAACTATGAACTGGCTCACAGTTAAAGGGAACAAGTAATATTCCAAAATTAGGACAGATGAAGCCCGCCATCTTTAAAATACTAAGAAAGCCCACTGTTGACTTCTCTAGGGTAGAAACAACCCTGGTTCCAAAAATGTTAGAGCTCATTGCTCAAGGTGACAACTTAGCAACACCAGCTAATGTTGAACCCACACCTTCTACTTCCCAACCACCTCATCAGCCACAAATCACCCTCACCTACCAAGAAAATACAAACGAACCCCTACTCAGGCTAAACAGTCTGTGCAGGCCCCTATACACTCACTCACACAGGAAGAAGTGGACACTAGAGCTCCCACTTCTCTTGAGGAGCAGACCATTCCCATTACTTCAATGATCAGTGCTGAGGTTCCTCATGCTCAGCCTGATGAGCTCATAAGCCAAACTGCCTTAAGCCATCACTCTGAGTCACAACACTCAAGTGATCAACCTTTAGGGGATAGTTACCATCCCCAGTCTTTAGATCTAAACCAACCAATCCCCAACCTTGACTTCTATACTGATGAAGATCTAGGTTTCAGTGAGTATCATGACTCTTTCTTCTTTTCCCCCACTCAAAGAGAGTTGAATGCTCTTGAGTCTCCTATTTCTATCCCACATTAGTCACTTACTAAAAAGGTAGACACTTCTGAACATGTTCAGGATGTCCATATGGAAGAGGCTCTTACATTTGAAAGTGATTCCATCGTTAAGACCTCAACCATGGCAACTCAGCTCATTGACATCTCAACTGAGACTGCCAATAAGCAGAGGAAATCCAGTAGCCAAGAACCTCAAGCTGGTGATGAGAGAGAGGACTCTGGTCCAATAATCTCATCCCCCAATGATTCTTCTGATGAAGATAAGGGGAATCTAAGACTAAAAGTGCAAAAACTGTCTAAAACATGCACCTATTTAGTCTCCAAGGTTAGTCACATTGAATCTCAAGTGACTACCTTGCAAAACAGGGTCAATGATCAACAACTTGAGATTTCATATCTTAAGGAAAAACTAGCTGGGAGACCTTTAAGAAGAGCTCAACCAGGAACACAAAACCTATGGATGTGATTGACCTAACTCCTGGCTCACCTATGCAAGTGGATGATGCTACCAAAAAGGGAGAGAAAGTCATTACAATCACAGAACCTGGGAGTTCTTCAGAGAGTATGGACATTGAGGACTCACTATCGTCACTTGCAATTGTGCATACTCAGCAACTTTCTCAAGTTCATATTGATATGGACTCTATAGACTCCTTAATACAGAGTCTGTTTGAGGAAGGGATACCAAGGGCTATGTCATCCCCACCATCTTAAAATCACATCATTGGGTGGAGGTATGATAGCAACAGAAGAGCCCTTATCATTCTTAGAGTTCAAGGGCAACAAGAGATCTTCAATTTTCACAACTTGAACTTCTATGAAAGTCTGGATTTAGTAAACATGTCACTTGTCAATCCAAGCCAATCAAGACAAGCTGACAGGATGGCTCAAAGAATCTAGGATAGGATCATTGCAAAGTTCAGCTTTAGAAGAAGACTAAGGTAATCAGGCAATGCCATCGGTCAACTGCATGTTGAGGCAGACCCTAAGATTAGTTTCATAGGGGAAACCATGATTGAAGGCCCAGTGGCAGAACCTGAGAGCCTTGTCCCATCAACATCAACTGCTGTAGAGATCAATACCCTTTTTGAGACACCTGTTGGTGAAGGTGCTTCTCAACCTCTCTCTGGCCAGAGCTCAGAAGCTACATCAAGCAATGACAACCAAAGCTCTCTCCACCCGAGTCACAAAGGTCTGTGAGTGACAAAGGGAAAAGAAAGATGACATCTGAGGAGATTGAGGAGGAGAGAGAGAGAGGAAAAGGAAGCTGGGGGAGAAAGTACCTCTTCTGGGTATGCAAGAATTATGGAAAGTGCAATCAGGGCTGCCCCTCGACCAAACACTCAGAATGATGAGTTGAGGGCTGTCAGGATCAACTACCTGCAGACCAGGAACTATGACATTGACAATGTCATTTCTCTCCCCTTGGAGGACTAAATGAACTGGTTGACATGGAAAGGTCAAAGGAGAAGAAAAAGACAGAAGATGTAGAGCTACTTGTACAAATCAAAGAAGACAGAAGAAAGAAAAGATTGTACAAGTATGTGCCTACTCTCTCCCCAGTTCAAGAAAGTCCTACATATGAGGATGTGGTTCAACAAGAACCTCAGGTAGATAAAGAAGAAGACAAGATCAAGATAATCAACTACATGAGTGCCACAGGCCTCTATCAGGCAGAAGCACTTCTTCCCTATCCTATGACTATGTTGAGTTTAAGTATCTCAAACAACTTGAACTTGAAATAGTCAAGGAAAGAAAGATAGCCAAAAGAAAGCTAAGGGAAAAAGTTGCTAAGTCAAGAGCCATCATCCAGAAGAGCATGAAGAAGTCTGCAGACAGGCAGAGGATAACAAGCTTCTTGAAGCTGTATAGATTCTCTGAAAGGAGACTTGGCCCCATGTCTCTATCCACTATGGATGAGTATATCAGGGTGATCAAGCAGAAGATAAGGAGTGTAGAGCTGATTAACTTACACTCCCTCCAAGTCAAGCTCCACCTGAAGTGGAGGTTTAGGTTGAACAACCAGAGACAACACAACCTGGACTTCCTATTGAATCTTAGCAAGCTTCATCTTCTGATCCACAGAAGGGTCAACCTCCCTCTCCTTCTGTACCTATGAGAGAGGAAGACCCAACTGAGAAAGACAATGAAGATCAGTCAGGTGCTGCAGGTCAGTCTTCTCAGTTAAAAGTAACAAAGAGAAAGAAAAGGATAGCTTCAAAGCCAAAGCCAAAGAAGAAGAAAGCTGCATCCTTTTCTAAACCTCAGGATGAGTCAGTGTGCAACCAGAGGATGCTCCATCAACTCCCAATTAAGTTGCTCCTCTAGCATCAGGAAGACCCATCTTGTCCTGGACATACACCACAAATCCAAAAAGATGGCATGTCATTAAAGATCAAGGCATTGAGGATGTCTACACATGGCAAGACATGTTCAATATGCCTCTGCATGATCTCTTTCAAATGAGAAGACACTTGAGAGTCTGATGGATCTTGATCATCTCATGAAGAAGGGGTTGGTCATTATCCTGATAAGAACTGTTGATATTTGAAGTCTTAAGAGTGTTTTGGTAGCATCAACCTAGTGGGAGTTTGTAGAGATTATATAAAGAGGCTAAAGCAACGAACACTCAAAGTCTTTCTACATGCATGGACACAAGTACTAAAGAAGAATGCTTCGGAAATTTCACACAAGCAACAGAAATATTCTAAGTGTGAAATCTTCTGAAGCTAAGACCAATATCTTCCGAAGCCAAAGATGAAGTCTTTCGAAGCTTCAAAGACAAAGTCTTCCAAAGCCAACACTTGAAGAGAGATTTCTTCCAAAGACTTTTAACAAAATGCTTTATCTAATGTACTTTTCCATAAAGCTGGACCCCTTTCCACTATAACTTTGTAAAGTCACCAACTTACATGAGTTGGTGAAAAGGTCCATGCTTTTGGTAACTGTACATTAAGGTCTTGAGTCTGTAACTTTTTACTTCATGTACTTTATCCTTTTTGTAATTGATAAGGATGTGAGCTATGGCATGTCATAGGCACAAAGTCAAAAAGGCAATCTGCCTTTTTGACTCTACAATTGATTTTGTGTTGTGTCTAGTCAATTGTAACCAGTTGGCCTTCAAAGTATGGCCGGCTGTAGGATGTAGTATAAGTATCTCATGTTCTTGTAACTTTCTTTAATGCTTTGTAACACTTGTAATAGAACATTGAGAAAGCAATATACTGCAATCTTGAAAACCATCTCCTTGTATATCTTGCTCTTTTGTTCTGTCTCTTAATTACTTGTGTTCTTAGTGTCTTTACTTGTGGTTAATCCAGTTCACTGTTTGATTAAGTTAAGTTACTCTTCTCTTTGTGTTGTTGTGTTGTAAGTGACCACCCTTCACTGGTCTTGCATCTATCATCACACATAAAACATATAATTACTTTAACTCCAATAAAGCGTTGCAGCGGAATCATTAAAAAACATTTCATTTCATTAAAATAAACGCTTTTGCAATATAATACAAAATTCATTACAAAATATTGTCTGATCGTATTATAATGCAAAAACATTAGACAAAAGAATGCCATCCAAAATAAGCGAGTAGCCGCCCCGTGCCATCCTCAGCAACCATTACCTGCCAACTGAAAACACATAAAAGTCAACGTTGCTGAGTGAGTTCTAGTTTTATAAAAACATTACATTAGCTTTCATTCATTAAAACGTTTTCATTACAATCGCATGTGATCACATATCATACATACATCAAGGTAATAATTATTATCTTCATCATCGTTCGTTTCGTACATTTCGCACATTCGTACTTATCGCACATATTGTACATTTATTGTCTTTCCACTTCTATCTAGGTCGTGTCGTATGCGTAACCCCCCTCTAGAGCACCAAGCAATTCATCTAGGGTTAAGCAACAAGGACCCCATATCGCACGTATGAGTGGTCACTAGGACAGACTCCCCCTGTGTGTGAACTCTTATGGGTTCGCCAAGATCGCTCGTTGTATAACACATAGTAATTAGGAAATCGCACGTATTAGAGAAGTCGCCAAGGCTGAACTCTTACTATGTGTATGAACCCTTATGATTTAGCCAAAATCTCATACTGTAGACACACACAGTTGAGGTAACAACTCTCAATAAGTTGTGAACCTCCCTTCAGTTGCTTGCAAGGCTTTTCGTTCATTGTTTCATTATGTTACACTTTCATTATCTTAAATCTTTCACTTCGTTAAGTTAATACTTTACGTTCATTAACAATATCACACCACGTAAACTCATATCATCATACATCATACATCATAAGGAACATATCAGAACATAACACACAATCATACATAATCTTCATACATCATCAATCATGCATAAGCATCAATCATACATCGTCACACATGCCCAACATATCATTAATGACTTCAAAAGTAAACTTACATAAACCCCTGGGAACCTCCCAAGTCAATGCCTACTTAACACTTTCCCCCAAAAATCAGAAAAATAAACTATGTCCTTTTGGGCGCATGAGCCCTATTTGGGCGAATGGACCCTATTCAGTCGCATGCCCTCCCAAGCGCATGAGAACAGTTAGGTGTATGGACAATTTGAGGCGAATGAGCACTTAGGCATATGGAGAGTCTCTAGACGCATGGGCACTATGGGGCAAATGGACCCTCAGTCGCATAGCCTTCAGTCGCATGAGTTTTAGTCGTGTGACCTTCAGTCGCATGACCATTCGGCCGTATGGCCTTTAGTTGCATAACATTCAAACACATGCCTTTCAGGCGCTTGAACTTTAGTCGCGTGACTTCCATGCGTATGACCCTCAGTCGCTTGGCATTCAGGCGCATGGACATCAGTCGCATGCCTTTCGGCTGTATGGCCTCCGGTCGCATGCCATTCAGTCTCAAGGCTTCTAGTCGCATGAACCCTAGCTGGGTGCAGAATGCAGTCCTCTTCAAACCTGAACTGCAGTTTTCGGCCTCCAGCCCTTTTCTAACCTGTTCTAGGCTTAAACTAACCATCCTAAGCCCTAGAAACACAACCACAACATCTTTCAAGCATCACAAGCCCAAACACGAGCCCATCCGGTCGCACACCCACACAAACATACACATAAACGGTTCAACACCCACACAACCAAAAATGATTTGCTATGTGTTCTAGCCCTAAAATCAGTCAAAAACGTGTAAAAGATAGGTCCTAGAACTCACATTAGCAACCTCTTCGAGTGGAGTTCCCTACAAACCCGCTGGACTTCGATTTTTGCACTTGATTTCCAAGAAACCCTAGCTTTTCCCCTTTTCTCCTCTCTTCTTCTCTTGGCCGATTGAAAGTGAGTGTGGGAGAGTGGTGTGGGCAGCCATGCCCCTTACTTCTTTTCTTTCTTTCTTCTTTTTATTCTTCTTTTCATTAACCAAAAAGTAACCGGGTGTTACAAGTTCACCCCTTATATAGGTTTTGTCCCCGAAACCTGTTATTCCTCGAACAAACATGGGTAATGCTATCTCATCTCTTCTTCAGTCTCCACGTAGACTCAGATCCCTTTTGTGCTTCCACTGTATGCGCACAAGTGGGACCATTTTATTCCTCAACCTCTTCTCTTTACGTTCAATGATTGCCACTGGTTGCTCCACATAATCGAGCCGTTCATCTACCTTGATATCCTCCAGGGGTACGATCATATCCCCTCGTCCGCTAAACACTTTCTCAGATGAGATACATGGAATGTCGGGTGAATTCCACTTAACTCCTTTGGTAATTCTAGTCTATAGGCCACCTCTCCTACTCGAGCAATGATTTGGAAAGGCCCTATGTACCTTAGGCTCAACTTGCCCCTTTTTTTGAATCGAACGACACCTTTCCAAGGTGAGACCTTCAACATAACTCTATCATCCACCTGGAACTCAATCGGTCTGCGTCATTTATCTGCATATGACATTTGCCTATCTTTAGCTGCCTTCATGAAGGCCTTTGTTAGGACCTGGTATTCGACTGAAATACCTAGAGATCACGTGTATAGCAGATCAAATAGTGCGGTATCCTATTTGATTGGCGATCCAATCAGTGAGAACACACGAAGAATCAATCAAGGATTGAAACTAACGTTAGAAATCGATAAGGAATCGATCTAATGTGTTCTATGAACTTGGAGAACGATTTGGAAGGTTTCTGGACGGCTAGGGTTCGACTTGAATCGTACTTGATCGAATGTCCGTTTTTCACGAATTGAGTTGTATTTATAGGTTGGCACTATTCAATCGTGCGACTGAACCATTAGTTTGGTTCAGTCGTGCGATTGAACCATGCGGTTGGTTCATTCGACGACTGAGTGTTCAGTCGTGCGACTGAGCCAATCTTATGTTACAGTCGTACGACTGATCCAGTCTCCTGGTCCAGTCGTGCGACTGAGTCAATCGTGTGAAGTTCTTCATGTGTATGGTTTCATTTCGCATGGGAACTTCATTAAGTTAAGTTTGAATGTTTTAGTTAATTAATATAATATTATATGTAATCATTCAAGTAATCATAAACCCAATCAATTCATTCACGACTCATTAATGAACTATTAAACATTATAACCAACAGACTATCAATATCAGTTCATTAATCATACCAAACAAGATCTATTACATCACATATCACGATCTAGGGACATACATGTATCAACAACTCCCCCTTGGACCTAGATCTCTCTAATGTCTTGTTTTCTTCATTACCTTCTCATATTTCTTGTACTTGTCCTCTTGTGTGACTCCCGCGTGAATATCAACGCGAAGCAAAGTCGTATAACATTTTGGAACTGGAGGGCTTGTACAATGTCTTGTGTGTCATAGAACAGTGGCCACTTGTATAATGTATAGACATCATTAGCAGACAAGTTGTTAGCCACATTGGGTCGAATACCCTGACAGTATCCATTTGATCCCCTTTGTTCAGAACTATGACAGCTTCAGCAGTTCTCCAATCATAGTACCACCATTTGAAGTGTGGAGTGAAGTCCTGTGGCATTTCCCTGAGAGGGATTCTCGACATAGTGCGAGGAGGACTCCACTTCAACACAATCTTAGGTTTTCCAGTAATGGCATCCATCTCAGACCTTCTAATATACCTTGTAGGTTGTTGAGGTCTGAAGTTAATCCACTGGTGTGGTACTCTTTCTTGAGGGCAGCCTCAAACCAGCCTGACATTTTTCTCGGGTCAGCATACAACGCTTCAATTTGGCCAGCTGGTTGAGCTCAAATCCAGGTAGAGTCTTTAGATCATGTGGAAATCTAAAGTACTCTATGCCCTTTTCCCTCTTAACGGCATAAACGTTAAGATCATCAAAATATGCCCATGCTATAATCCTGCCTGACACCGTAAGATGTTTCTTGACGCTGTAGAACTTGGTGTAGGCATCCCTCTTCGGTGCATCACGTTGGGCTCTGACTTCTTTAAAACATTCAGCCCACTCAGCCTTTCGAATGTATACGTCATCGTTTGAGGCTTGGTGGTTCCTTCGGTCTTTCCTGCTTCCTGCTCCATCTTGTCTAGTACCTCAAACATATCACTGACTAGGGACTCACCCAGATTGGGGACCACATTACCCTCGTTGTCAGCGTACTGAGGGTACTCTTCAGCAGCAATATCTTCAACCTCAACTTCATCAACGTCGTGTAGTTCGTCGTCACTGGTTGAATCAACTGTTGGAGCATCCTTGACAATGTCATCAGGATTGAGTCTGAAAATCTCTGCCAGTTGCTCGTTAGATAGGTCGTGAATTATTTCACCTTCTTCAGGGGTATAACTCACTGACCTTCTGACAATCCCTTGCAGATCAAGAATCATTGTGAGTTGAGACTTGATCTGTTGAAGGGGAGCAATATCAAACTCATCTCTGTGGTACTTTGGATCTGTTTGATTTACACATTTCACACTCAAATCATTAGTATATATCAACAAAATGCATTAACTTAATATAAACATTTAGTACATGGTTTTTCAATACAGAATACAAAAGTAATTAAATACATAAACATCCACTATTTACTTTTATCCTGAATGCTAGACTCTTCTTGTGAAGGTGCAGAAGCAGAAGCTGACTGATCTTGTCTGTTCTTTGTTCTCTTCTCTTGACCGGGAGCTGAGACAGATTCAGCTGCTTCTCCTTCTTCAGTCTCTTCATCTGCACACCACTCTTCTGTTTTTTCTCTCTTCATCAGAATCACTGTCATCATCATCATCATCATCATCCTCATTATCTCTGTCTCCATCCTTTATCTTTAGAGGTTCCTCCTTTGATCCTTTCAATTTTAGCAAAATGGTCCTCTTAGCTTTTTCCAACTCCTCTATCTGCTTACCTGTGACACTTTGCGCTCGGAGTTGGTCCAACTGAGTGTTCTGAGCAGCCAATTGCTGGGCCTGCTCCTCAATAACTCGATCCTGCTCTGCAATTTTATGCGATTGTGCAGCAGTCAGGTCGGTGAGCTGGCGGATCTGAGAGGTCTTTTCCTCATCAGCCGCCAGCAATCGAACACCATTCTATTTAAGGCTGACAGCTGTTCCTCTACCCCGATTGGAGGTAGAGGAGATCTATAGGTGTGTGAGGGGTAGGCTGAGGGCTCGGTTTGGTGGCTAGTGGTGGTGGTGGAGGTGGTGAATATCGGGTCAGGTCTGGATGATAGTGGTGGTGAGTGGGGGTGAATGATGTAGTGGTGGCAGGGGTCTGGCTTGTGGTGGTCGGTATGGTGGTGTCTGTGGTTGCTGTGGGGAGAGGTATGGTGGTGGAAGTGTGTCTGCAGAGGTGGTAGTGGTGGAAGGTATGGGGGATGTGGGGTGGGAAGGTTACCTTACGCTTTTTCTTTTTCTGGCCATGGGGTTGAGCCATCCGTTTTCTCCTCGTTCCCTTCGAGGTGGATGCTCCCCCTTCAATCCCGCCTGAGGACCCCGGAGCATATGTTGGATCAGTTCTGTATCTCCGGAGCCTCTCGGTTGTTCACCAACAACCCTCAACCCGTGTTCTGTGGGAACCACTTCCTTCCCACAGTCCGGTCAATGGCTCCTCATCAGATTCATCCTCATCCTCCTCGTTAAGAACAAATCTTGATGAAATCCTGCTGACTCAGTTACCTCAGCAGGTGAGACAGACACAGGGAACAGAGTCAGACACAGTGCCTCTGGATGGAACAGCATCATCCCCACTGTCATCCTCCTCTGAATCATCAGTAGGGAGGACAATTGGCTCCACGTCGGAGTCACTGTCCTCGTGACGCCATTGGCGTCTCCCCGTGCCACATAGCTTTCATCTGCTAAGTGGCCAATCATTCTTTTCACTTGGGGCTTAATCTGCTTTCCCCTGTAAACTCTCATCCTGCCCAGAGTAGTATCATCCATTATCTCTAAGGCCACTGCGTCATGACTCTCTTTGGGCAACTGTGGCAGCTTCTCGTTGAAGACGAGCTGTAAGAATCTGGGGTACATACAGAACCCCTCTTTTCCCTTTACCTCCAAATTCTCCCCAAGTAGGAGAATATCATGCTGGAAAAACTGAAGGGGTGGTTCAGAATTTTGAATCTGGTCTGAGAGGTCGTCAAACCCACCCCTCCTCGATGCTACACACTTGAGGATCACGTGTGCTAAGTACTTGTACTGGGGGCTCAGGTTGCTCTTGTTGAGCACACCTGAGTTGATATCCCCAGCGTACTTTAGCCTTAGGAAGCATCCTCTCACTGTCAATGGATGTAGTTTTGTAGGATGATCAGCGTCCTCCCCGAACTCTAGGACCCTCTGAATGTCGGCAGCAGAGATCTCAATATCATGGCCCAGTATGGAGCTCCTGATACAGTAAGGCTCACGAGAGCGGTCCACCGAGGCATTCTCCCAGAATGCCTGATGGAGTGATCTATAAGGCGTGCAAGGAGTGGAGATCGCCTTATAGATCCGGACCGTCTCAGAAATGCTATAATGTCGGTAAACTCAGCCCCGTTCCTGGTGGTGTGATCCAAATGGGCACAGATGTTGTGCTTTGGATTATGGTCCACTTTTCTGCCATTTATCTGTAACACACAAGACATAGAACATTAATACATAAGACATGAAACTTCTGTTCTAAGTGTAAAGTTGACAGTCATTTTGATTCATTCGTGCGAATGAATCATGCGACTGAAGTCAGTCGCCTGTTTGAGACATGCGATTGAGTTCAATCGGTGTTTGAGACATGCGATTGAGTTCAATCGGCTGATTGAGGCATGCGATTGAGTTCAATCGGCTGATTGAGACATGCGATTGAGTTCAATCTGCCGACTGGACTCATTCGGGTGGTTCAGTCGGTCGAATGATCCAATCGCAAGGTTCAATCGTGCGATTGGAGTTCATTCGAACGACCAGTCGCTTGCCCCACTGTTCGATCGCCTGTGGGTCGAATCTTGACCAATCTAAGTCTTTTAACAGTGTGTAATGGTCCATTAGCCTCGTCTACTTGTCACTAATAACCTATTAAACTCAATTTTAACATTTTGCTTCATTACATAGGTGATTAGGTCAATTCACAGTTCGGTTCTTGATTCAATCCAGTGTCGCTATTGTAGTTCGGTGATGTACTGATTTTGGTAGGATTCAAGAGTAGTGTACCTGTAAAACGTCACTGGAATGTAAGAATCTTAACCGCAATGTATATCAGAATCGGTGGCAATTTTGACAGGGTAACGGTACAGTGCGATTTGGGGTGCTATTGGGAGTGATGAGTGAGATGCGATCGACTAAGACCCTTAAATACTGAACCTAGGTTCATTCGGCCGACTGCCTCATTCGCTCAGTTCAATCGGGCGACTGAGTTCAGTCGTACGATTGGCCTAGTCAATCGCATTCAGTCGGCCGACTGAGTCTCAGTCGGTCGACTGACTCATTCGGTCTCCTTCATTCGCCCCTTTAGTTGACCGACTGAGCCTCAGTCGGTCTACTGTTTCATTCTCCCCCTTCCATTCGGTCGAATGGATCAATTTCATGTCCATTCGGCCGATTGGAAGCCATTCGCATAGTTGGTCGATAACCATGATCCACTAGTGCGAATGGGTCACACTTTGTGAGTTTACAGTCATTTTTAACATTTACTATTCAGACCCTTTTCACTTTTGATAATAACATTGTAAGCTCTTAACCAATTCAGTCACTTCAGACGTGACCTTTTAATTTTGAAACCATGTGGCCATCTCAGACATGACCCTTTTCAGGTAAGTTAATTCCCTTCTGATTTCCCTGATGTAGTCCGAAGACAGACACAAATTAAAAGAACAGGAACTTAAACTAACTACACAACTAAAGTTTATGTTTGGACTTTTTGTGAGAGATAAAACCCTAAGATGGAAATCTAAGGGATTTGATTAGGAGTAGACAGCTTTACTTAGATTGATCATATCTGGACCAACTCAATTTTGGAATCATACAGGAATATCAAATCATTTTGGGACTTGTTATTAAACCTTTGATGCTTAAATCTCGGTGTTCATCCAGAGTCGTTAGCAACTTAGGAAATCATACTGAAACTCTTAGATTTCACATTGATTTGAACTCTTGAGAATGTAGCCACTAAGATTGTCAGTATGTTGTCCACTTAAATCCATACACAGACTTTTGACGCAGACTGGTGACTGATTTAGGTTTAATTATTTCAGCTAACATTTGTGGATCCCACACTTATATGGTAATCAACATTCCTCAGAGGTTTTGAGCGGTCTACGGGTATTATTACAAGAAGAGACTATTCTTAGAGCTTTCAAAGAGAAGCCTGTCCTCAGGTCAGTGCCATCGCACAGCAGAGAGGCGGCAAACAACAATGAATTCTAGAATATCTAGGTTATGCTTATCCTCAGGTCAGTGCCATCGCACAGCAGAGAGGCACACAACCTATCTCCTTGTTAGAGCAGCTTATTTTATTTGACACAATATGCACCAACAACATGAGTCATTAGCTTTATTGCATTTGTCTTTCATTTTTTCTTGCTTTGCTCTAATTTTGGTCATCCGCACACTTTTGTGGCATTTAAATGCTCATTACCCCTTATTGGAATATATTTGATTGTGTTAACCAGTGATAAGATGGAAGCCCACAGTCAGTTGAACAACTTAGTTTGATCTTGAGATCACCAATCAGGTCTAATTGTCTATTGTGTTGAATCTACCAAATATCATTTGTGGTCTAGCAGCCTCTAAGTCTACTTCTCTGTGTCACCTTAGGAGTTGCCAGTTTTCTATCATATTCCCTTTTTATATTGCTTAGACTACACAGACTTATACTTTGAACTTTTGCATCTTTTCAAACCTTAATTTTAAAATCCCTCTTGATTTGTTCCTGTGTTCTATCCATATTCCTGTAGTTCTCCCTCTTTTTTTTTATATTAACTTGCTGACATATTCTCCCCCTAAAATACTAAAATCATTTCGGATTTAATTATTTTTGGATTTTAATAAACAGCAAGATAACATGAGTTTAAATATAACAGACAAAAGAAAAAAAAAACGATAACATAAAATAAAATAAACTTTAACGAAACTACATCGGACTACACATTATTCTCATCAGGAATTACCTCACTTTTCTTTTTAACGCCGTTGACCTCTAGCAAGTATTGAAAACGTGGTTATCAAAGGCTTTTGTATAGAGGTCAGCACGTTGAAAATCAGTATTAATTTTAACCACATCTATTAAGTTCTTTTCAAAACAGTCTCTTATGAAGTGGTATTTAATACCGATGTGTTTGGTCTTAGGATGTTGAACCGGATTTTTGGTTACTGCAATTGCAGCAGAGTTATCAACAAAAATAGGAGTAGACGAGAATTTCAAACCGTAATCCCGCATTTGCTGTTGAATCCAAATGATTTGGGAACAGCAACTTGCAGCAGCAACATATTCGGCTTCACAGGTTGACAATGCAACCGATGTCTGCTTCTTACACTGCCATGTAACTAATCTTCTCCCAAAGAATTGACACCCTGCTGATGTAGACTTGTAGTTCATTTTGCAGCCTCCATAGTCCGAGTCACTATACTGTGAGCTCAAAATCGTCATCATGAGGATACCACAACCCCAGTGTGGGTGTACCCTTTAGATAGCGAAAGATCCTTTTGACCCCGATCAGATGATTGACCTTAGGTTTAGCCTGATATCTGGAACATAAACATGTAGCATACATGATATCAGGTCTTGAGGCAGTGAGATACATGAGAGATCCAATCATTCCTCGGTACATAGTGGCATCTACAAGATCTCCATTCTCATCAGGTGCTATATCATGATTCGTAGCAAGTGGAGTCCCAGCAGCAGAAGCATTCTCCATGTCAAAGCGACTGAGAATGTCTCCTACATACTTGGTCTGATGTAGAAAGATCCCATTAGGTGTTTGATCCACCTGTAACCCGAGAAAGAACTTCATCTCCCCCATTGCACTCATCTCAAACTCTTTCTTCATCACTGCTTCAAACTCTTTGCATAACTCTTCGTTCTTTGACCCGAAGATTATGTCACAACATATATCTGTACAAGCAGTAGGTCACCATCCTTTTCTTTAATAAACAGTGTACAGTCAATGACTCCCCTGCGAAAGCCGTGTTTCACAAGATGAGTCGAGAGTTTCTCATACCAAGCTCGAGGAGCTTGATGAAGCCCATATAAAGCTTTGTCGAGCTTGTAAACTCTATCCCGATGATAAGGGTCTTCAAATCCCTCGGGTTGACTTACATAGACTGTTTCCCTGATTTCTCCATGAAGGAATGCACTCTTCACATCTAATTGGTAGACTTTAATCTTCATGTACGAGGCATAGGCAAGGAAGATACGAATAGCTTCCATCCTTGCCACGGGTGCAAACACCTCATTATAGTCAATCCCCTCGACTTGGCGAAAACCTTGAACCACCAGTCGAGCTTTGTTCCTTATAATGACTCCTTGGTCATCCTTCTTACATTTTAGTACCCATTTGGTGCCAATGACTTTAGCACCTTTAGGTCTATCAACCAGAGTCCATACACCTAACTTCTTAAACTGCAGAAGTTCTTCTTGCATGGCACTCACCCACGCCTCATCATTTAGTGCTTCACTGACATATTTTGGCTCAACCTGCGAGACAAAACATCGATAAGCACCATCATGAATGTAACCCTTCTCCATAACTGAGGCGTAATCAGCTGAGTATAGCTGATTTCGGGTTTGTACTCCTGATCGGACATCTCCAATAACATTGTCAAGGGGATGATAGACGTTTAGTCGTGATCCTGGAGTAGTCGGCACAGTCACCTCCGAACCAAGATTGTGAACATTTTGGTCTGCATCTGAGGAGGTTGGAGTTTGAGGTTCCGAAGTCGAGGGTGCATCACTTGTGGATGCTTGTGGACTTTCAGGAACTGGAACCTGTTCCTCCTGACTGTTCTGGTCATCTGCTTCAGTTTCATCTTCAGAGGAGGAGTCACTTTCATCGACTACCCCTTCTGACTGAGTAGATGACTCTCCCTGTGTGCTGGATGGAGTATTTAGATATCATACATCATCCTAGTAGCTAACTCATCCTCCGAGGGAGAGAGAGGGATGTTGAAGGATTTGAAGAATCCATCATAATCGAAGAAGTATGCAGGTCCTTTGCCTGTAGGTGGTGTGGTATATCTCTGAACGTCGACATTACACCACACTTCTACAAGACCCGTTGAGTTATTGTAAACTCGCTTGTTCGGTATGTTGTATCCTAGAAAAATTCCTTCAACTGCCTTCTCGCTGAATTTTCCTTCTTGTGTCTTCTTCAGAAGTGTACACGGTGCGCCAAAAGGTTCAAGATACTCCAAATTCGGTTTGCGTCTTTGAAGTAGCTCATAACATGTCTTTCCGTGGCGCTTGACTATTAGGACTCGGTTCAGTGTATAGCACGCATTTGCCACTGCCTCGTTCCAGAATTGGATAGGCAGTTTCGAGTCTGCCAGCATAGTCCGGGCTGTTTCTATCAAACTCCTGTTCTTTCTCTCAGCAACGCCATTCATCTGAGGTGTGTAGGCAGAAGTGAATTGATGCACAATTCCCTTTTCCTTGCAGTATGCCTCCATCCCTTGATTCTTGAATTCTGTCCCGTTGTCTGAGCGTATTTGTCGAACTTTGAGCTTGTAGAGTGATTCCAGTGTGGTTACTAATTCCTTGAATGTCTCCAAAGTTTCTGATTTTGATTTCAGAAACATTACCCAAGTGAACCTTGAGTAGTCATCAGTGACCACATAGCAGTACGCGTCGCCTGCAATGCTCCTTGTACTAACTGGACCGAACAGATCCATGTGAAGAAGCTCAAGAGGAAGTTCTATTGAATGAACTTTCTTTTCCTTATGAGACTTCTTTGTCTGTTTGCCTTTCTTGCAAGCTACACAAAAGTCAGGAAGTTGGAAGTTCTTGACATTCACTCCTCTAACTAAATCCTTCTGAATCAAATGATTCATCTTCCGTTGACTTATGTGTCCCATTCTCCGATGCCAGGAGATGGAGTCCCTCTCAGTAGCTTTAGATAAGAAACACTGAACCTCATGATCCGTTGTGGCAGCTGTTGACAGATCCAAGACATACAAGTCTTTATATCTTGAAGCAGTCATCAGAACTTGGTCCTCTGGGATCATATATTCTTTCTTCAGCACGTAACACTTCTGATTATCGAAGACGACTTTAAATCCTTTATCACAGATTTGGGAAACAGAAAGTAAGTTGTTCTGAAGTTGTTGAACGTAGTTCACTTTATCAAACTTAACTTTCTGATTTCCCACTTCTCCCTGAGCTGTGATATAGCCTCCTTTGTTTCCTGCAAAGGAAACATGCCCTCCTTTTATTTGTTTGACGTTAGATAAAAGGGCGCTATTTCCTGTCATGTGCCGGGATGCTCCGCTGTCTATAATCCACGTGTTAGTCTCAGCACTATATCGAACACCCTGCACATACAAAGTAAAGAATCAGTTTAGGTTAGGAACCCAAGCTTTGACTGTCTTGGGTTTCCCAGAGGCATCACACATCATAAACTCCACCCATTGACCCTTAGAAGGTGAGGGTAGCTCAGGTTCCTTCTTGTTATCAGTATCAGACACGAGGTGGATTTTTCTTTCCATAAGCCAGATTTGTGCAATGCCTGTTTATGATAAACAGTCGTCTGGCTTACAGGTTGGACTTTAGGTTCACTAGCTCTTCTAGGTGGAGTTAGAGAACTCCGCTTAGAAGACCTAGGTCTAGAGTCCAAGATCAATCTTCTTCCTAGGTGTCTGATAGAAATGACAGTCGGAAGCAATGTGTCCACATTCTCCACAGTTGTAGCATGACCTGCTATCAACTTTATGAGTAGACTTTCTTTGTGGAGAAGTGCGTGACACTCTAGTAACATCAATCACTTTAGTTTTTGACTCTTGGATGTTTGATGTTTTCTCTGGTGTAACAAACTTTACTGATTTAACCTGTTTTACTTTTTGGTTAACTGGTTTTTGACTTGAAGCATGTGAAAAAGTAACATTTGAAGTCCTTTTAGGTTCTGATTTGACTCTATTTGACCCTGACTTTAATTAACCTTTTCAAATTCATTTTCCAGGTTAACACATGGCAATTTACCCTTTGCCTTTGAAGTGGCCTCCTTTTGTTTCTTACCAGATTCAGTAGATGAACATGAGGTGTCTGGATCAGTAACAAGAGGAGTGGTCACCACATGATCCTTGATGGGGTTATATTTACTGGTCTAGACTTGGTGTTCATCAAGGTCTCAGGTGGTGGTGGAACCACTTTGTAGCCTAATCCCTCCCCGTTATTCCTTTCTCTCACTAAGTGTTGAACTATGTGTGAAGACTAGTCCAACTATGCAGTTTCTGTTTTAATGAATTAACTTCGACTTCTAGAACTGCCTTTTGTTTCTTAGTGTCTTCTAGGGAGTTAAGATAGTACCTAATGTCGTTTGCTTGGTTAAAAGCCACTACTTCGGTTTCCCTAAGTTGTTTAGTCAATAGGTCTATCTTTTCTTTATAACAATGCTCATTTTGTTTTAGTACTCTATTTGCCTCAGTGCACAGACGTAAATCTTTTACTAAGTTATCATTATGATCTAATAACCTAGCAATTTTTCATCTATGCTATTCCTAAACGTGTCACAATCAGAACAAGCATGGTTATTAAAAATTTGGTCAGTGGTACTTACCTGAGTTGGTTCAGAAGAGTTAGCCATCAGTGCCGCATCAGATGATTCTGGTTCTGTCGACTCTGGCTTTTCTGTCTCTGATGTGGAAACTTCCTCATTTGGCTTGTAACTGACCTCGGCTGCAGTTGTTTCTTCACTATGTGACATTGCAATTTCAACTGCTATATCACCTTCACTCGCAGAATCATCGTCAATATCCTCGACACTGGCAATGTTAGATTCTCCTGGTGAGACAACCTGAAACTCCAATCCTGTCCTTCATCATCATGAGCAGTTAGTGCTTTTGGATCCTTGTTCGATGAAGTAGAATTAGAGGGTTGCTTGTCCTGGCGAGTAAAGGATGAGAACGGGTTCCCATTCCCCGTCTTCTTTGGCTTGACACATTCTCGTTTGAAGTGCCCCTTCTCACCACAGTTAAAGCAGGTCACTTTACTCTTGTCGAAGCCAAGGTGGTGTCCTTAGTAGCAACCAAGTTCTGTCCAGTCTTTTTCACAAACTTCTTCGCCCTCCGAACAGCACTTGCTAAGGCCCACATTATATCCATTCTTTCAAGCTCCATCTCATCCACCTGCTCGTAGTCCTCATCTGCCAGATGGCAGTTTCCAATCTTCCCAGCAACAAGTCCATCATATGAATGAACCACTGCTGCTAAGAGATCCATATGCTCTCGTGCTACTTCCACGGTCACATTACCGAAGTTCTCATCTTCAGTTTGGTAGCGTTTGCTTCTGATCCAATATGATGGGTACATGATGACCCAGACGTGTCTGATCCAGAAGGAGAAACATGTGAGGGACCTGACGAGCTAGACACAAAAGCAGTCTGGAGGGGTGCTCCAGATGTCTTAGCTTGAGGCGTGGCGTTGTATAAGCTGGATTTTGTGTGTACGAAGACTTCTGAGCTCTATACTTCATCCTTAGTGCTTCTTCTCGCAACTTAAGAATGAAGTCATTTATATCCAGCTTTACAAGGATTCCATTCTGTCTCAGGTTAGACACGAATGTAGCCCACTTATCAGGCAACCCGTCTGCGAAGTTGCTTACCTTTTCTTCCATGGTAGTAGCCACTCCATGTGTATGCAATTCGCTCATCAAGTGGTAGAATCTATCTATGACTTCGTCCAAACTTTCATTACCAATTGATGAGAAGTTATCGAATTCCTTCTTTAACTCCTTTGCCTTGATTGCCTTCAATGATGCATTACCATCATATCTCTTCTCTAGCGCATCCCACAGTTTCTTGGACTGCTTGTTCTCGGAATACTGGTGGAATATGTCTTTGGGGATAGACTGAGTGATCAATGCATAAACTCTTTTCTCTGCATTGTACTTTACTTTCTGTGCGTCTGTCATCCCGCTTAATGTTAGTTTAACCCATCAGCTCCCACCGGTGTACTATAGCCTATCTCAATGGCTTCCCACAGATTAGGATCTACTCCATTAAGGTAGATCTCAAAACGTTGTTTCCAGTGGGGAACTCATCTAAAGTCAAAAGCTTTGGTGGTTTATTGTGATTCCCCACCTCACTCTCAAGCAGCAACAGATTCTGTATCCTTGAGTCCTTCCCAGCAGTAAAGGCTGACATCTGATCTTCCATGATGAATAACTTATAATCTAATCAAAAAACTTTCACTGATGCGACTGAAGGATGCGAATGAGCTAATCGTGCGTATAAGCTCTGCGATTGGTTCAATCGTGCGAATGAACTGGGCGATTGGTTCAGTCGTGCGAATGAATCTGGTGCGTATGAGCTATGCGAACGAACGGTTCAATCGGCCGAATGAAGGTGCGACTAGGTCCAATCGTGCGTATGAGCAATGCGAATGGAGTCCAGTCGTACGAATGAGTCAGTCGTGCGATTGAAGCTGCTGTTTTGCGAAAATTTCTAGGTTTGACGGGTTTCAGCCGTAAAAATTCGAAATTTCACAAGTTCTAATCGCCTGAGTCCGTAGAAACCAAACGTCGATGAGCAGGGAACTTCCAAGATCACTTTTGATGCCAAAGATTGCGTTTTTTAGTGTAAAAACACAACTTTTATGCAATCTTGATTGAATCAACACGTAATCAAGAGCCAATGATCTCTGATACCCGTGTTAGACGTGGAATTTCTGGACGCTAGGGTTCGATTGAATCGTACTTGATCGAATCCTCGTTCTTCACGAATTGAGTTGTATTTATAGGTTGGCACTATTCAATCGGGCGACTGAACCATTAGCTTTGTTCAGTCGTGCGATTGAACCATGCGGTTGGTTCATTCGGCGACTGAGTGTTCAGTCGTGCGACTGAGCCAATCTTATGTTACAGTCGTACGACTGATCCAGTCTCCTGGTTCAGTCGTGCGACTGAGTCAATCGTGTGAAGTTCTTCATGTGTATGGTTCATTCGCATGAGCCATTCGCATGGGAACTTCATTAAGTTAAGTTTGAATGTTTTACTTAATTAATATAATATTATATGTAATCATTCAAGTAATCATAAACCCAATCAATTCAGTCACGACTCATTAATGAACTATTAACATTTATACCAACAGACTATCAATATCAGTTCATTAATCATACCAAACAAGATCTATTACATCACATATCACGATCTAGGGACATACATGTATCAACAGCCCTTATCCTTTTCGGCTTCTCATTCTAGCCTCGACCACTTCGCGCTCCCTACGTCTTTACGGCCGATATCCCCACCCAACACAACAGGTGTTCTGCAATCTCCTACCATATAGCATCTCACAAGAGCTACCAATACTAGATGAAACTGTTTTATATGAGACTCAGCTATCGTGGTATGTGGTCATACAACTTCCTCAATCATTACGCATGCCAAGCATATCTTTCCAGCGTCTGAAATGTTCCTTTCTGACTGCCATCTGTCTGAGGATGATAAGTCGGCTAAATGTACTCAGCCCCATATCATCGGGAATTTCTTTCCAATTTAGATGTAACTGGTTTTCACGATCAGACACCATGACCCCGCACACCATGACAGTTACAATCTCTTTATGAACAATCCGCTAACCTCTACGATGCTCTGTCTCGCGACATCAGTAGGAGGTTAGCACTCTTCGTCAATGATCAACAACCACCATATATCATCATACCCCTCATGGTACATGGTAACATCGTCAAAATCCATGGTGATGTGCTCCCATTTCACTCTGGTATATTCCAATGGTTGGATCTTCCCATCTGGATTTTGGTTCCGGCCTTCACTTGTAAACAAGTACGGCATTTACTCACTACTCTACCACTCATGCTTCCATACCCGTCCACCAATATCTTTCTTCATGTATTGGTACATATTCGTAGCATCGGGATGATAGAGATCGGTTTTATGACTTCATCCATAATCTTCACATGTAAATACCCAAAAACGAGGGATCCACATCCACCCGAATCGGTCCTAACACCGAGTTTGTTTTTCACCCAATTTCCGCAACCAGACCTCTCATTCTTTCGGAGTTAGATGATCTTCTTTCAATGCTTTCATCTTGAAAATCTTTGACTTGCGTCTCACATCAGAGGTCATGACCACTGGTAGCTTTCCCTGATCGGCTTGGTCTCTACTTTTTCGGCTAAGGGCTCCCCCACCACGTTGGCTTCTCGCTGGTACGGATCTCGCAATCATAATCTTTTAAAGAGCTTCCAACCGCTTTCACCTGAATCGGCTTGGTCTCTCTTTTCGGCTAAGGGCATCCGCCACCACGTTGGCTTTGCTCGGATGGTAACGGATCTCGCAATCATAATCTTTTAAGAGCTCCAACCATCGTCTCTACCTCATGCTTAAATCTTTCTGCTCGAAGAAGTACTTTAAGCTCTTGTGGTCAGTGAATATGGTGCACTTCGTCCCGTATAGGTAGTGCCTCCATATCTTTAACGCAAAGACCACGACTGCTAGCTCCAAGTCATGAGTAGGATAATTGACCTCATGAACTTTCAACTGTCAGGATGCATAGGCTATAACCTTTCCCCTCTGCATCAACACATCCCAACCTTGAGTAGGAAGCATCCGAATAAACCACCAAATCTTCACTTACATCGGGTAACGACAAAACATGAGCTTGAGTCAATCTCGCCTTTAACTCCTCAAATGCCTTCTCTTGAGCTTGAACCCATACAATATTTACATCTTTCTAGATCAAGTTGGTTAGTAGAGAAGTGATCTTAGAGAAGTCTTGAATAAACCTTCTGTAATAGCCCGCCAGACCCAAGAAACTACGAATCTAGGATGGTGTCTTTGGAGACTTCCATTGCATCACCGCCTCCACCTTTGCCTGATCCACCATAATCCCCTAGGGATTCACCACTGACCCAAGAATTGAACCTCACGCAACCAAAATGCGCACTTAGAGAACTTGGCATACAACTCTCTTCTCAACGTCTCCAACACCTCTCGAATGTGACCGGCAACTCCTCTTCACTCTTGGAATAAATCAAGATATCTTCGATAAACACAATCACGGATTTATCCAACATCGGCCGGCACACTCGATTCCATAAAAGCAGTTGGTGCGTTGGTCAAGCTAAATGACATAACGGGAAACTCGTAGTGACTGTAACGCGTGCGAAAAGCTGTCTTAGGGATATCTTGCTCCTTCACTTTCAGCTGATGGTAACCCGATCGAAGATCTATTCTCAAAAACTAGCTGGCACTTTGAAGCTAATCAAAGAGGTCATCAATCCTCAACCATGGATACCGGTTCTTCACCGTTAACTTGTTCAGCTCCCGGTAGTCAATACACATCCTCATGCTACCGTCTTTCTTCTTCACGAATAAGACCGGAGCACCCCAAGGAGAGATACTCGGTCTAATGAACCCCTTGTCCAACAGCTCTTGTAATTTCTCTATCAACTCTTTCATCTCAGTCGAAGCCAAACGATACAATGCCTTAGCAACAGGTTGGGCACCTGGTATCAAATCAATCTAAAATTCGATCTCTCGTCAGGTGGCACTCCTGATAAGTCTTTGGGAAATACATTTGAAAAGTCACACACAACCGGTACATCAAACAGTTATAGTGTTGTGTATCCACATCCTTAACCTAGGCCAAGTAGGCATTGCATCCACGCCTCATGCATTTTCCCGCCACCGCCATCGAAATCACCTTCGGGATCGTAGTGACTCGATAACCGTAAACTTTCACCAAACTCCCGTTAGGCGTTGTCAATTGAATCATCTTCTTGCGACACACAATATTCGCCTCGTAGTCTGCCAACTAATCCATTCCCAGGACTACGTCAAACCCCCTAAGGTTATCACGAACGGTCTACCAGGAAACTTATGACATTCTAATTCCACTTCACAACCCTCTATCATCTCGTATTTCCTGGTAGACTTACCTATGGTAGTTTTTTACATCAAAGGGCGCATCTACACTCCTACCACTAACAGATAGTTTAGCACAGAAAGTAGTAGAAATAAAACTTTTACTAGCACCAGACTCAAATAACACAGAGGCTAAAGTTTGGTTTACTATAAACATACCTGACATAACATCAGGGTCCGTCCTAGCCTCCTCCTGCGTCATCGTAAATGCTCTATCACTCGCCCTCGGTCTTTCCCCTCCAGTCTTCTTCACTCCTGAACCTTCAGCCCTCGGCTTTTTACAGTCCCTGTTCATGTGGCTAGTCTCCCCACAATTATAACATCTCACAACCCTAAAATCTCTAGCCATATGACCAGGCTTCCCACACTTAAAGCAGATGTTTGATCCCCATTTGCATTCTCCTTAATGCTCCTTCCCGCATTTACCACACCTCTTCGACCCCGCACCAGGTGTCACCACACGATGGTCATCCACCCGTGCCTTCTTGTTACTCGTTGACCCCCCGACCAAACCTTTTTCCATTCCAGTTCCGATCACCACCACCTTTCTTGCTGCCTTCAGCCACCACCACAGTTCTCTCATACAAACCTCCCTGCCAAATCAACCACCGACCTAAAAGTGCTCGGCCTGGTAGCGATCATGTGCCTACGGACATCCGCCGACAAGCCCTGGATATACCGCTTAATTTTTCATGACAAAGGCATCACCTGATCTGGCACCAGTCGTGGCATCTCATTAAAATTTTATGGTGTATTGCTGATGTGTCATCGATCCAACCTCTAGCTACAGGAACTCCCTTTCCACCTTATCCATCTCCCAGTGAGGATAGGACTCCTCGATTACCTGCTTCTTCAACTCAGCCCACCTTATTCTCCCAATTTCCCGACTACCCTCAGCTTGGACAATATTGTCCCACCAACACAGAGCCGAGTCCATAAATGATGGGCAACAAACTTCACCTTTTGGTGCTCTTGGCACTCGCTGATATTCAAAACAACTTCCCTTTCCCTCACCCATTGGTGAGCAGCAGCAGCAGTGCCATTACCATCAAAGTAGGGGGCTTGCATCTTTGAAATGCCCCGTAGTTACAGCCTCGTGCCGCCTCCGGCGCATGCTCTTCTTCCTCTTCTTCATCATCGGAGAGAACCATTTCAGGCTTCGGTCACTCCCGTTCCCCCGAGGACCTGTTTCTTTCCTTTATTTCTCCTTCCCTTACGACCTTTATCACTTCGGTCACCATAGACGGTAAGATTGTCTGCATGGCCTGATGAACTTCTTCTACAACGGCCTCTTTTACTGAGGCTCTCAAATTGGCACTCTCATCACAGCCCTCCAAATGAGGGGTCTCGGGTTCTTCATGGACCACCTTTTCAACTCTAGGTCTTCATCTTTTGGCCCGTGGTTCGGCACCACGTACACCACGACCTCCACCCCTCGAAGCTTTAGATGTTCTACCACTGGCCATCCATACACACATTGAAAGGTTCAAACACCAACACAGTCATTCAAGGGAACAACTTAGTTTATGTCAAGTATAGTAAATCCCTAATTATAGTGACCAGTTATGATTAGCCACTTACTTTACTCTTCATGCCCTAAGCATTACCTATCTTGACTACATCAGTATCCAAATCTACAAACAACACATAAACCACATAACATGCGCACGTAATACCGATTAACATTAAGAAAATACCTTATGGCACACAGCTACTCAGACTGGCATCCATTCCCTTTTTGTCCCATTTTCAGTTTAAGTTAAGGTTTGTTTTGAAAATTTACCCATTTCACTTAAACTTTGGCTATGATACCAACTTGTAAGGCCCCGTTCCTGGGATGCTTACACCTAGTCAATCATCGCACATAAAACATATAATTACTTTAACTCCAATAAAGCGTTGCAGGGGACTCATAAAACAAACATTTCATTTGATTAAAATAAACGCTTTTTGCAAAATAATACAACATTCATTACAAAATATCGTTTGTTTGCATTATAATGCAAAAACATTATACAAAAGAATGCCATCCAAAATGAGCCGAGTAGCCGCCCCGTGCCATCCTCAGCAACCATTCATGCCAACTGGAAACACATAAAAGTTAGCATTACTGAGTATGTTCTAGTTTTATAAAAACATTACATTACCTTTCTTCATTAAAACGTTTTCATTACTATCACACATGATCACACATCATACATACATCAAGATAGTTTATTCTTCATCAGCGTTCGTTTGGTACATTTCACACATTTCGTACTTATCGCACATTTCATACATTTATTGTCTTTCCGTTTCTATCTAGGTCCTATCGTATGCTTAACCCCCCTCTAGAGCACCAAGCAATTCATCTAGGGTTAAGCGACAAGGACCCCATATCACACGTATGGAGTGGTCACTAGGACAAACTCCCCCTGTGTGTTTAAACTCTTATGGTTCGCCAAGATCGCACGTTGTATAACACACAGTAATTAGGAAATCGCACGTATTGGAGCAGTCACCAAGACAGAACTCTTACTGTGTGTATGAACCCTTATGAGTTAGCCAAAATCACACGTTATAGACACACATAGTTGAGGTAACAACTCTCATTGAGTTGTGAATCTCCCTTCAGTTGCTTGCAAGGCTTTTCATTCATTTGTTCATTATGTTTCACTTTCATTATCTAAATCTTTCACTTCGTTAAGATAATAGTTTACGTTCATAACAATATCACAACCACGTAAAGTCATATCATCATACATAATAAGGAACATATTAGAACGTAACATGCAATCATACATAATCATCATACCATCCTCAATCACGCATCAATCATGCATAAGCATCATCATACATCGTCACACATACCAACATCATCATCTAGACCTCAAAAGTCAACTTACATAACCCCCAGAAACCTCCCAAGTCAAAGCCTACATAACACTTTCCCTGAAAATCAGAAAAATAAACTAAGTCCTTTTGGGCGCATGAGCCCTACTTGTGCGTATGGACCCTATTTGGGCATATGGACCCTATTTAGCGTATGCCTCCCAGACGCATGAGAACACTTAGGCATATGGAAACTATGGGGCGAATGAGCACTTAGGCGTACATAGAGTCTCCAGACGCATGGGCACTATGGGGCGAATGGACCCTCAGTCGCATAGCCTTCAGTCGCATGACTTTTAGTCGTGTGACCTTTAGTCGTATGACCATTCGGCCGTATGGCCTTCAGTTGCATAACATTCAAACGCATGCCTTTCAGGCGCTTGAACTTTAGTCGCGTCCATGCGATGACCCTCAGTCGCTTGGCATTCAGGTGCATGGACATCAGTCGCATGCCTTTCGTCTGTATGGCCTCCAGTCGCATGCCATTCGGTCTCATGGCTTCTAGTCGCATGAACCTTAGCTGGGTGCAGAATGCAGTCCTCTTTGAGCCTGAACTGCAGTTTTCGGCCTCCAGCCCTTTTCTAACCTGTTCTAGGCTTAAACCACCCAACCTAAGCCCTAGAAACACAACCACAACATCATTCAAGCATCACAAGCCCAAACACGAGCCCACCCGGTCGTACACCCCACAAACATACATATAAACGGGGTTCAACACCCATACAACCAAAAATGATTTGCTATGTGTTCTAGCCCTAAAATCAGTCAAAAACATGTAAAAGATGGGTCCTAGAACTCACATTAGAAGCCTCTTCGAGTGGAGTTCCCTACAAACCCGCTGGACTTCGACTTTTGCACTTGATTTCCAAGAAACCCTTACTTTTGCCCCTTTTTCCTCTCTTCTTCTCTTGGCCGATTGAAACTGAGTGTGGAGAGTGGTGTGGGCAGTCATGCCCCTTTACACCCACTCTTCTAAACTTTTCTCCTTTTTGGCAAGATTGATCCCTCAACTTGGACTTTGCTTCTTTTCTTTCTTTTCTTTTCTTTATTCTTCTTTCATTAACCAAAAAGTATAGGGTGTTTACAGGTATATTAAATCATGTATTAATTGAAAAAAATATTAAATACAAGAAAATAATAACTACTCTATATAGCACTTGTATCTTATGGTTAAAAATTATATTAGATGTCTTAAATTTTAAGTGAATTAGAAGTCTGTCATCATCAAATGATAATATAGATATAGATTATTATTATCATAATTATTATAAAAGTATTTAGTAATCATATAGTTAAGTATTCAAATAAGATAATACTTAATTATAAATTTAATTATTATTATTATTATTATTATTATTATTATTATCATTATCATTATTACTATTATTATTATTATTATTATAAAAGTATTTAGAAATTATATAGTTATGTTTTTAAATAAGACTACTTATTAATATATTTAAATGTTAGTGTAAACTAAAATTATATACTATATAATACAGTGAATTAAATAATCTCATATTATAGTATATTGTTTAATAGCATGCATTAGTTAATGTACTACCTTACAAAAGTTTACTTAATAGATGCAAATAGAAATTATTGCATATAATATTTGTATCTAATTATTAAAAAGTTGTATTACGTGTATTAATATTTTTATAAAAATACCTTATGTAAAAGATTTTACTTTATATAATAATATAGATAACCTCTAATTAAAATGAATCAAATCAAACATATCCCATTATAAGCTAGTTAGCTTAAACACAACATGTTTAATAAATGGGTAGACCTACTAACATGTATAAATATTGTTACACTAATAACTGAATATTAATCATATTTGAAAATAAATATTAGAAAAGTCGACCGAACACACAAAATATGTACAGGTTAAGGTTGATATTTGAAATAAATACATATTGTTGTAGTGTACGGGTTTTACCAATTTCTACCCGAACCTAACATAATCAAAACTAACATTTTTCTCTTAAATAATATTTCACCCATCCATCTGATACTAATTCTATACTACATTAATTTTCTAATACCAAGCAATTAACAAGAGTCTTTTTAACGTGTTATTAAATAAACTATTTAAAAAGTTTGAAATGCGTTACGGTTTTTTAAATAAGGTATTGTTTAGATTGACCAACATAATCAATTCGCTCAACAAGTACGGCCATAGAACACAAGTTGCCTAGACAATATTAATGACCAATTACTGAGTCAACCACAACCCTGGTTTCTCAGAAACAACCAATGGGGCCCATGCACCACTAAACCCACATCCTCAATTAATCTCATCTCATCTCACTAATATATAAACCACCATTAGACTATACACACCACACAAACACAATTCAACCCACCCACCATTTAACATCATTCACAGAAGAATTTAACCAACTTTAACTCTAAAATGGCTACCATATTGAACATGTTGTCAGAAGACTGTATTTTAACAATCTTATCCCTCACATCTCCACCAGATGCATGTAGATTATGCTTACATCTTCTTCGTTGCGACCGCCTGCTGAATCCGACATAGTTTGGGGCAGATTCTTGCATCTGATCTCCCTGGGTTGCTCTCAAGAACACATACTCAACTCACATTTTCTTCAAAGAAAGATTTGTTTTTCCAGTTGTGTGATTCTGTTCTCATAGATGGTGGAATAAGGGTAAGTTTACTTTCATATTGATACCCATTTTAATTTCTTTGATTAAAGTACTGGTTTTTGATTTGTTTACTCCATGCAGACATTTTCATTGAACAAAGTGAGTGGGAGAAGAGTTATTTTTTTATCTGCAAGAGCACTTTCAATATCTTTAAGCAAGAACCTAATCATTGGACCTGAGTACCTATTCTACATCAAGGTTAGTTAAACTTCTACCACTTTGGTCAAATGTACGATGTTTTTCAAATTTGAAGTTAAAGTTCAAATGTTATTTAACACGTAAAGGTATTTGACTTTATATAGTCAAGAAACTTTTACTATTAAGATTCTATTTTCACTAGATTGTTGGGCTAGTGACATAGGACTTTAAAAACATTGTAGGTTTTAGGTTTAAGTCGCACACTAGAAAGAAAGCGACGTCTAAAAAAGATTTTATTTTCACCTATTTACTGTTTTAATTTTGCACTATGAAATTTTGCAGATTTCCTGAGGTTATTGAGCTAAAATCAATATCCAACTTGGAAATTGAGGGAAGAGTAGACACTCAAGATTTATCTCCTAGTACAACATACGGTGCTTATCTCATAATCAAAGTGTCTGATCATGCATTCGGGTTGGACTCTATTCCTTCTGAGATATCAATCTCAAAAGACGAATATATGGTTACCAATACAGCATTTCTATGCCCTGCGGACGACCGAAAACAACAGCTTGAATCGTTGTTCTTCACGAACAGGAGACAAATGATGGCGAAAAGGGTCATGGAAGGAGACGGAAGACGTCCAGTAAAGAGAGGAGATGGATGGCTTGAAGTTGAACTTGGAGAATTCTTTGTTGGAGAAGAAATGAGATGGTGAAGATGAGTATAATGGAGGTTAAGGGTCATCAACTTAAAGGAGGACTTATCATTGAGGGAATTGAAATCAGGCCTAAGTGTTAACAGATTTAAGCCTAACCAAATACCATTTACATTCTAAAAAAAAGTATACACATCATGCATATAGAAGTTTACAGAAGAATACTTGGAAAATGAAAGCAATTGCCATAACAATATCTGGGAAAATCATAATTCTTTATTCTTTTTTGTATGTAATTCTTTTTGTCAAAGGTAAACCAATCTATTGTATATAAGTTTATGCATGTGTTGACTATTGTTTCTCTTCTTTACTTTCTAGCAAAACAAATGCCAAAATACATCTATTTCCATGCAAGACTAATCTATATATGCCAACTTTATTTGGACTTTTTTTGTGAGAAAATAGTACTAATCAACAATAAATTATATAGCCTTATATATTTATGGATTATTGTTGTTGAATTTAACGGATCTTTTGCTTTCAGATTGTTTATATCTGATAGACATAATTATAGCTAAATCAAAAGAACAAACTGTATAAAAATAATACAAACAAAAAGAAAAGGACCCATTAAATCCTGAGGTTGCACAATCTCATACTTTTCATTCTAAATACTATCTTTCATTTTGTTTTCATCTATATAGGTTGAGGAGATGGAGTGTAATCTACATTCCATGAAGCCACTAAAAGTATTGGCTTCCATTGTAAAGAATTATATGGATCGTATGAAAACAACAACACAAGAACAAAGTTTTTTTAAGTGTAAATTACCATTTTAGTTCCTGTAGTTTGACGAGAATCACAGTTTAAATCTAATAATTTATTTATCATAGTGACAGTTCAATAGTTTTAGAGGTTGTTTTAATTTTAGTCCACACCACTAACATCGTTAGTGTTTGTTTCGTTAGACAACACCAAAGGACATATGTGCCCCTAGATTAAGTATCCCATCTTCATCCTTCCACCCATAATTTTTCTCTTTTCTCTTTCCCTCTCTCACACACACTATTTTTCTTTCTCTCCCGATTCTAGCATCCCATCACCTTTAACGCCACAACCACTACCATCGCTCACCACCACCACCACCTGAAAAACCGTCAGCCACCACCCTAAGACTTTTTTTTTCTCTCTCTCTCTCTTTAACTCAAAATCAAAATCCGAAACCCACCATTGCCCTCTTCCCCATACCACCGCCTCCCCACTTGTTGGGTCAACACCACCACCGCCACTCTCACTACCGCACCACCGCAACCCTTATGTCCACTCATCGCACCACCACACCACCATTGCACACCTTCTTTGCTGCCTATTTCTTGTTTACACAACCATATACCCTGTCAGGACCATGTACGTATGAAATACTAACAGATTCTGCGTTTATACCAAATCAAATAGTGCGGAATCCTATTTAATTGGTGATCCAATCAGTGAAAACGATTACCCGATCGACATAATATTGAAACTAAACGTTATGAACGAATAGGAACCGATCAGGAACGATCTATGAACTTGGATAGGCTTTCTTGGACGTTTTGGATGGCTAGGGTTTGTGAAAATATCAAGTGTTCTTCAATTGTTATGTTATTTTATGAATGAAGTGGTATTTATAGGTTATTGGTTTTCATTCGTATGACTGAACTATTAGCATGGTTTAGTCGTGCGACTGAATCATGCGATTGATCCATACGCACGACTGGCGGTTCAGTCGTGCGTCTGAGTCAATCTTATGTCTCAATCATAATCCAGTCTCCTGGTTCAGTCGTGCGACTGGTCCATAAACATGATGTATTCATGCGTATGGTCCATAAGTATGGGCCATTAGCATTAATACTCATCCGTCTAGGTTGAACATATTACTTAATCATTTTGGCTTAGAATTGTGTACAACAACCTCAAACCTATATATAAGTTTCATTATACTTTAACACAATAATAATATGAATATTAAATATTAATAAACATCAACCACATATTATATTTCATTGAACCAAGTCATTACATATGTGTAAGAGATGAAAGACTTTTGCACTTAAGCTCATAAACTAAGTACACATGTATCTACAAACTCCCCCTTGAACCTAGTTCCCTCTATCGTCTAACACTCTTCACATGTTCTTAGAACTTCTTGTACTTCTCCTCGTTTGTAACTCCTACATGTATTTCAAATGCAAAGCAGAGTATTATCAAATGTTGGAACTAGAGAGCTTGTACAATATCATGCATGTCATAGAACAGTGGCCACTTGTATAATGTGTAGGCATCTTCAGCTAATAAGTTTGTAAGCCATATTGGGTCAAATACCCGGATAGTATCAATCTTTTCATCTCTGTTTAGCACTATGACCGCTTCGTCCGTTCGCCAGTCGTAATACCACCATTTAAAGTGTGGAGTGAAGTCCTGAGGCATTTCCCGTAAGGGAATCTTTGACATCGTGTGCGGGGAACTCTACTTCAGCACAACTTTAGGCTTCCTAGATATAGGGTCCACTTCAGACCTACGGATGTACCTCTTTGATTGTTGAGGTCTGTAGTTTACCCACCTGGTGTGGTATTCCTTCTTCAACGCAGCCTCGAGCCATCTTGACATCTTCCTCGGATTTGCATATAGAAGATCTAGACATGCCATACAGTTGAGCTCAAAACCAGGAAGAGTCTTCAGATCATGAGGATATCTGAAGTACTCGATTCCTTTCTCTCTCTTTACTGCATAGACTCCTAAGTCTTCAAAATACGCCCACGCTATGATCTTACTAGACCCTTCTGATGGCGTTTGACTATATAGATATTGGTGTAGTCATTTTGCTTTTGTGGCACGTGTTGGGCTTTCATCTCTCCCAAACAAACTGCCATTCAACTTTCTTGATATCAACATTTGCGTCTGAAGCTTGGGCTTGGCTTTCTTCTTTCTCTTTCTCTTTTTCCATTTCCTCTGGTTTATCAAACGTAGCATTGCCAAAAGTATCACCCAAGTTGGGTATAACATTACCTTCGTGGTCAGTGTACTCTGGATAATGTTCTGCAGTGACATCTTCTATCTCAATCTCATCTACATCGTTCAGCTCATCACCACTTATGACATCAACTTTTGGAGCGTCTTTGACCAGCTCATTAGGATTCAGCCTGAATATTTCAGCGAGTTGTTCATCAGTTAAATCATGAATAATCTCTCCCTCTTTCAGAGTGTAGCTCACAAATCTCCTGACTATCCCTTGCAAGTCAAGAATCATTGTAAGTTGAGTCTTAACTTGTTGAAAGGGTTTGACATCATACTCGTTTGTCTGTTGAGCCTCATCCGTTTGATTAAACATTAAGCATATCACACATAAGTCATTATATAAAACATTTAAACATAAACAAACATAGATGATTGTTAATTACATTAATGTAATATAAATTCAAGCACAAAATTTTTTAAATATAAAGACATCTAATAATTACTTTTGTCTTGACCCTTCGGTTCTTCAGCTGGAGGAGCGGAGGATGAGGCTCCTTGATCTAGGTTTCTTTTCGTGCGCCTCTCCTGAGCTTGAGGATTTGAGGCTGATGCAGATGCATCACCTTCCTGATTATCATCATCCTCTTGATCTTTTCCGCTCGGTCCTCCTTCCTCAATGTCTTCCTCAGAATCATCTTCATCCCCATCCTCATCATCATCATCATTATCATTATTATCATCATCATCATTATCATCATCATCATCATCATCATTACCATCCTTAATCTTTAGTGGCTCGCTCTTTGATCCCTTGAGCTTTAGCAATATCTTCTTGTTCTTCTTCTCAAGCTCCTCTATCTTCTTCTCCAAAGCCAACACCAGCTCATTTTGACTTGTTAGTGCTTGGTGGGCTCGGCCTAGGGCTCTCTCATACTAGTCACTCTTCTCGCTAAGCTTTACAATCTTCTTTGCTTGAGATGCATTCACCTCCACCATCTTGTGTAGTTGAGTGGATCTTAGTTCATTGATGGCAAGCAACCTTATCACAATGCTGTTGAGGTTAGCAAGATGTTCTTCTAACCCGATGTTGGGTAGAGTGGGTCCAACTATGAATGTAGAGTGGGTGGAGGGGCCTGCTTAGTGACTGGTGGTGGTAGTAGTGGACATGGTGAATATGGGAGTAGGAATCAGAGTGGGATGTGGTGGAGTGGCTGTGGTATTGGTGGTGGGAGGAGTGATAGTGGTAGTGCGAGGAGTGGTGGTGGTAGTAGATGTGGTAGTGGTGGTGGGAGGAGTGATAGTGGTAGTGGTGGTGGCTGTGGCAGTGGTGGTGGTTGTGGCAGTGTAAGAAGATGTGATCAAGGTAAACCTAGGCCTCTTGCTCTTCTTCTCGTGGGGATGGGCCATTCTCTTCTTCCTGGAGCCCTTTGCAATAGGCGCTCCCCCTTGGCTGCTGGGCTGGTCAAGGGTGTAAGTAGGATCAGAAACATCTGCAACAGCACCCCTCGACTCAGCCTGGCGTTCGCCAACCACCTCTATCCCTTTGTCGGTGGCCACAACCTGGCTCCCGATAGTCCTCACTAGAGGCTCATCATCCAACTCTTCATCTTCATCGACCAAAAAGTCTTGGTGGAAAGCAACCCCTTCTGTTCCACCAGGTGACTCACCACCTTGACCCTGATCATCGTCGTCGTCTTCGTCTGTGGGTGCCGTGATGGGCTCAACATCGGAGTCACTTTCAACGTGACGCCACTTCTTGCGAGATGGCACCACATACTCCTCGTTGGCCAAGTAACCAAACAGTCTCCTTACCGGGGGCTTCACTTGCTTCCCTCCTACCCAATGTAGTATTGTCCATCGCCTCGAAAACACCGCATCCTCCTCTCTTTAGGCAGTGAAGGGAGCTTCTGATCAATGATCATCTGTATAAATCTTGGGTACATGCAAAGCCCTTCCTTCCCCTTTCTCTTTATGTTCTCGATCATGTATGAGAATATCATCTGGGAGAAACTGACGGGTGGTTCAGCACCAGAGCAACATATGCATTCTAGATTTGATTAGACATCTCGTCAAATCCCCCCTCCTTGACGCTATGCACTTCAGGATGACGTGAGCTATGCACTTAAACTGGGGACACATGTTGCTTTTGTTGAGCACACCTGCATTGATGTCCCCAGTGTACTTCATCCGGAGAAAACAGCCCCTAACTGTCAGAGGGTGAAGCTTGGTCGGGTGGTCTCCATCTTCACCTAGATCCAAAATTTTCCTAAGATAGGCTGCTGTAAACGCTGAACTCTTGTCCAAAGATAGAGCTTCGGATACTATAGGGCTCAGTGGACCTATCAACAGAAGCCCCCTCCCAGAATGTCTGCTGGAGTGATCTGTAAGGAGTGCACGGTGTCGATATGGCCTTGAAGATCCTCGATCTCCTGAGAAATGCAATGATCCCCGTAAACTCAGAAGCATGCCGAGTGGTGGCATCCAAGTGAGAACCGATGTTGTGCTTGGGGGTCATGGTCCATCTATCAGCCATATTGCTGTAACACAAGAAACACAAACATTAGAGTTGTGTATAGGAGATGTCAATTGAAAATTAAACTGTTTTAGATCACACTGGTTCAATCGTGCGATTGAACCATACGACTAAGTTCAGTGGTGCGATTGTGCCTGCGGCTGAGTTCAGTCATGCGATTGAGCTAGCGACTGAACTTAGTCATGTGTTAAGCCATGCGGCTGAGTCAGTCGTAGGACTGAGTCACCGAGTGATTCAATCGTGCGATTGAATCTTAAGCCTGGCTCAATCATGCGACTGAAGTTCATTCGGAGTGTCCATTCGCATATAGCTATGTTTGACACTCCGACCTCGAATCTTGGTCAAATCTTGATGTTAGACATCGTTTTTAGACTCATTTGACTCGCAAACACTCTAAATAGCACCTAATGTCCTTTAAATCAACGATTATGTCCATTTAAGTTGTCTATTTGAGGAGTTTTACTGAATTCTTGATTTTAATCGATTTAGTCAGTTAGGGTTTGATTTCACTGGTCATTTTGATTGATTTCTGCCTCACAATACCTGTAGATGAATGACAAATCGGTTAGGAACACAGTCAGTGTAAGGCCCCATCCCCGGGACGCTTACAGCTAGCCAATCATTGCTCATAAAACATATAATTTCATTCATATTTCATAAAACATCACAGCGAAACGTCAAAACAACTATTCATTTCATTAAGAACACTTTTGCAAATTAATACAAACATCCATGACACATTTTCATTTGTTCGCATTACAATGCAAAAAAATCATTTACAAAAGAATGCCATCGAAATTGCCAAGTAGCTGCCCCGCGCCATCCTCAGCAATGCTCACCTGCCAATTGGAAAATGCATAAAAAGTCAGCGTTGCTGAGTGAGTTCTAGTTTTATAATAAAACATAGTTTACGCTCATTTGAATCATACTATACCGCCGTACATGATCACACATCGTACGTACACATAGATAAAATCATTATTATCCTTTCTACTATTCATCACTTTCTTTCATCATCTTTGTATCTCTTTATCTCTTTCCGGATCAGTGTCATCAGCTATACCCCAAACGTATGCACACAGCAGGTACTGGGCCGAGGATCATAAATGACTTCCATAATGCACATAGCCTGGCACCAGCACCGGGGTGAGTAATCACTATAAACCATGTACTATATCACTGGTCAGTCACAAAGACTGGACCCCTGCGTGTATCTTTAAGGGTTAGCTAAACCATACACAGTTGAGCTTACGACATTTTAGAGCCGTGCACCTCCGTACATTTTGCTTGCAAGCATTTCTATACTTTCTCTTTCATTAATTCATGCACTCTATCATTATATTCCTCTTTCATTATCTTTCACTTTATGTTAGATACAACTTTATCATTTCTTTCAAAACTATAACACGTAAAGCTACGGGAAAGATAAACATACATTATAATAAGGAACATCAACATGTACAGTCAACATCATCATACATGGCATCATGAAACATAACATACATCATACATACCATCATGCATAAGCATCAAACATACATCATAACATGCCCAACATGATATCTATGACCTCAAAAGTCACCTTACATGAACCCCCGGAACATCCCAAGTCAAATCCTAAATCTCACTTTTCCCCAGAAAGTCAAACTATTCTAAGTGTTCATCCGCACTTGCCTTTTGTTCATCCACATATGCTATAGTTCATCTGCATTTGTCTTTTGTTCATCCGTATTTTTCTTTCTTCATCCACATTTCCCATACTTAGTCAATGTTCATCTGTATTGAGTTTCATACTCATCCGCATTGACTTTCATGCTCATCCGCATTGACTTTCATACTCATCCGCATTGACTTTCACACTCTTCTACGTTGACTTTCATACTCATCCGCATTGACTTTCATACTCATCCTCATTGACTTTCATACTCATCCGCATTGACTTTCATACTCTTCCGCATTGACTTTCATACTCATCCGCATTGACTTTCATACTTGGGCAGATTTTAAAACTTAAACGTATGAGCCCTATACATCAAATCTCAGTTCCCAAGCACCATCAATCATGTTCTAAGCTTGAATCTTACATTCTAAGCCTTAGAAACACTATCATAACATCATTAAGCATGAACATAGCCTAACATCACCTCATACATCAACATACACATAGTCATACATGCGGGTCTAAAACCCAGTTTATTGAAAACATACATTCATGCATTTCTAGCCCCAAAACAGTTAAAAACTAGTAAAAAAGGGGTTCTAGAACTCACCTTAGCAGCTCTTGAGTATGGCTTCTTCCAACTCGTTTGCAATTGAGTTCAACAGCCTAGAACCCACTGAAAACATACCCGAACACATACAAACACACATAAGCATAAACCCGAGGATAAAACTAGTTAAGAATACCATAAAATCATAAATTCTTACCTTGAATTCGAATTCTTTCTTGTTCTTACTTCAAAACCGAGAGTTTCAGCTCCTTCTCTCTATCTCTCTTCCAAGATCTGAATGAAAAAGGTGTGGTGTGACCATTTTGGCGGCCATACCACCTTTATCACCAACTTTTAAACTATTTGTCCTTTTTGTCACTTTTTACCCCTAGACTTGGGTCTTATTTCTTTTCCTTCTTTTTCTTTGCTTTATTCTTTCTTTCTTTGTCTTAAAAAAATAACTGGGTGTTACAAGTCCACCCCCTTATTTGGATTTCGTCCCCGAACCTGTTATTCCTCAAACAATCATGGGTAATGTTGTCTTATCTCTTCATTAGTCTCCCACGTAGACTCGGATCCCTTCCTATGCTTCCACTGTACACGCACAAGTGGAACCACTTTATTCCTCAACCTCTTCTCTTTTCGATCGATGATTGCCTCTGCCTGCTCCACATAATTGAGTCGTTCATCCACTTCGATATCCCCTAGTGGAACAATCATCTCTTCATCCATTAAACACTTCCTCAGATGAGATACATGGAATGTCGGGTGAATTCCACTTAACTCATCTGGTAATTCTAGTCTATAGGCCACCTCTCCTACTCGAGCAACGATTTGGAAAGGCCCTATATACCTTGGGCTCAACTTGCCCCGCTTTCTGAAACAAATGATACCCTTCTAAGGTGAGACCTTCAACATAACCGGTCACCCACCTTAAACTCAATCGGTCTGCGCCGTTTATCAGCATACGACTTTTATCTATCTTTGGCTGCCTTCATGAAGGCTTTGATCTTTTCGAGCTTCTCAGTCGTAGCCTCAAGTACCTCGACGCTTCCTAATTCTTTCTGACCAATATCACCCCAACACACAGGTGTCTTGCATCTCCTACCATATAGCATCTCATAAGGTGGCATACCAATTCTGGCATGATAACTGTTGTTATATGAGAACTCAGCTAACGGTAAGTGGTCATCCCAACTTCCTTCGAAATCAATGATGCATGCCCGGAGCATATCTTCCAGCGTCTGAATCATCCGTTTCAACTGACCATCCGTTTGAGGATGATAAGCGGTGCTAACATGTAACCTTGTCCCCATTGCATCGTGGAATTTCTTCCAAAATTTAGATGTAAACCGGGTGTCACGATCCGACACAATAGACCCCGGCACACCATGACGAGCCACAATCTCCTTAATGAAAGATCAGCCAACCTCTCAGATGAATATGTCTCGCGAATCGGTAAAAAGTGAGCACTCTTCGTCAGACGATCAACTATCACCCATATGGCATCGTACCCTTTCGGGGTATGCGGCAGCTTCGTAATGAATCCATGGTGATGTGCTCCCACTTTTGTTCCGGTATATCCAAGGTTGGATCTTCCCATACGGTTTTTGGTGCTCGACCTTCACCCATAGACAATTGAGGCATTTTCTCACATACTCTACCACATCGCGTTTCATACCCGACCACCAATAATCTTTCTTCATGTCTTGATACATCTTTGTGACACCGAGATGAATAGAGTATCGAGTCTTATGAGCTTTATCCAAAATCTTCTCTTGTAGATCCCAAAAACGAGGAATCCGTATCCTCCCGAATTGAGTTCTAACACCAAGCGTGTTCTCACCCAATTCCGCAACCAGACCTCTCATTCTTTCAGAGTTAAGGTGATCTTCTTTCAGTGCCCCTCTTGAAACTCTTTGACTTGCTTCATCACATCAGAAGTCATGATCATCTGGTAAGCTTTTACCCGAATCGACTCGGGTCTTTCTTTTTGACTAAGGGCATCCGCCACCATGTTGGCTTTGCCCGGATGGTAATGGATCTCGCAATCATAATCTTTTATAAACTCCAACCATCTCCTTTGCCTCATGTTTAAATATTTCTGCTCAAACAAGTACTTCAAACTCTTGTGGTCAGTGAATATGGTACACTTCGTCTCATACAGATAGTGCCTCCAAATCTTTATTGCAAAGACCACAGCTGCTAGCTCCAAGTTATGAGTAGGATAATTGACCTCATGAACCTTCAATTGTCAGGATGCATAGGCTATAAGATTTTTCCTCTGCTTTAGCACGCACCCCAACCCCGAGTAGGAAGCATCAGAATAAACCACCAGATCTTCACTTCCATCGGGCAATGACAGAACAGGAGCTTGAGTCAATCTCGCCTTCAATTCTTCGAACGCCTTCTCTTGAGCTTGACCCCATACAAACTTCACATCTTTCTGGGTCAACTTAGTTAGTGGAGAAGTGATCTTAGAAAAGTCTTGGATGAATCTTCTGTAGTAGCCCGCCAAACCCAAGAAACTACGAATCTCCGATGGCTTCTTTGGAGACTTCCATTGCATCACCGCCTCCACCTTTGCTGGGTCCATTATAATCCCCTCGGGATTCACCACATGACCCAAGAATTGAACCTCGCGCAAGCAAAATGAGCAATTGGAGAACTTAGCGTACAACTTATCCTTTCTCAACGTCTCCAAAACCTCCCGAATACAGCCGACATGCTCAATCTCGCTCTTCGAATAAATCAGAATATCATCAATGAACACAATCACTGATTTATCTAACATTGGCCGACACACTCGATTCATTAGATCCCTAAAAGCAGCTGGCGTGTTGGTCAACCCAAAAGACATGACAAGAAACTCATAATGACCATAACGCATGCGAAAAGCTGTTTTAGGGACATCCTGTTCTTTCACCTTTAGCTGATGGTAACCAAATCGAAGATATATCCTTGAAAACCAACTGGCACCTTGAAGCTGATCAAACAATCATAAATTCTAGGGAATGCATATTGGTTCTTTATCGTCAACTTATTAAGCTCATGGTAGTCAATGCACATGCTCATACTACCGTCTTTCTTCTTCACGAATAAGACCGGAGCACCCCAAGGAGAGATACTCGGTCTAATAAACCCCTTATCAAGCAGCTCTTGCAACTGCTCCATCTACTCTTTCACCTCAGTCAGAGCCAAACAATACGGTGCCTTGGCAACAGGTTGGGCACCCAGTATCAAGTCAATCTGGAAATCGATCTTGAAGATACATGTGTCCCTAGTTTCTGATCTTAATGTAATATCTTTGTATTGTCTTACACTTATGTAATTGTAATTGTACGGGTACTTAATGAAATACAATATGTGGTTGTGCTTGATGTTGAATATTTCATTTGTTGGTATGTAATAACACTTATTAACTTGACTATATAGGTTGTGGTTGTTTGAATACTATCTAAATCAATTAATGACAAGGAAACATATTCAAACTTAATCATGTGAAGTTCACATGCGATTGGCCCATGCTAATGGACCATACGCATGAACAAGTTCATGCTAATGAACCAGTCGTACGAATGAACCAGGAGATTGGATCAGTCTCATGATTGAAACATGAGATTGACTCAGTCGCACGACTGAACACCCAGTCATGCGAATGGATCAACCGCATGACTCAATCGCACGACTGAACCATGCAAATGGTCCTGTCACGCGATTGAGAAATCTTAACCTATAAATACCACTTAATTCGTGGAAAAATGAGACACTTCGAATATCTTGATACCCAGACGTACCCTAGCTGTCCAGAGACCTCTAGTAACCTGTTCCAACTTCAAACATCGCAGTAGATCGATTGCTAATCATTCTTAACGTTTAGATTTAATCTTTAATTGATTCTACGTGTGATTCAATCGTTTCGATATAAAATTTTGTTTATACGCTAAAAAAGACAATCTTTTGTGTCAAATCGGGTTTAGACGTCTCCTGATTGTAAAGTTAAGTTTTTTCCGGCATACGGCAATTAGGGTTAGCAAAAGTTCGAGTTTTTGCGGTCAAACACCTTAAACCTAGAAAATTTCGAAATCCAGCAGGTTCAGTCGCACGATTGACTCAATCGCATGACTAAGGCCATACACATTCCCCATATGTATGATTGGACTCAGCCGCACTTCCATTCGTCTGACTGAGAGGCCTCTTCGCATTGTTTATCCGCATTAGTTCATTCGGCCCACTGAGTCATCCGCATTTGTTCAGTTGCACGATTGAACCATCCGCATAGTTCAATCGCCCGAATAGCCCAATCGGATAACTTCATTCGCACTAATACAAAAGGTTGGTTTAAAGTTAAAGTTAATAGCAATGGAAGATCAATATTCAACCTTTATAGCAGGGAGAGACTCACGTATACAAAATTTACTGCTACTGGAGAATGAGGTGGGGAATCACAACAAACCCCCAAATTTGATCACGTTAGACGAATATCCACAATGGAAATAACGTTTCGATATCTACTTAAACGAAGTAGATCCAAATCTGTGGGAGCCTATAGAGTCTGGGTATAGTATGCCTGTAGGAGCTGATGGTATCAAACTCACACTTGGTGGCATGACTGACGGACAAAAGGTGAAATACAATGCAGAGAAGAAAGTTTATGCTTTGCTTACTCAATCAATTCCGAAGGATATCTTTCATCAATTCTTGGAATATACACAAGCAAAGAAGCTCTGGGATGCATTGGAGAAACGGTATGACGGAAACGCATCATTGAAGGCCATAAGGGCTAAGGCTTTAAAGAAGGAGTTTGACAACTTCTCCTCAATGGGAAAAGAAAACCTAGATGATGTGAACGATAGATTCTACCACTTGATGAGTGAGATGCACACTCATGGAGTATCAACATCATTGGAGGACAAAGTGTCCAACTTTGCAGACGGGCTGCCGGAGAAATGGGTATCGTTTGTCTCCAATCTCAAAGAGAATGGTATGCTAACGAAGTAGATATCAATGATTTCATTCTGAAACTAAGAGAAGATGAAATGAGGATGAAGTACAGAGCTCAAAAGGCTTCATATGATCAGAGCCCAACGCTGTACAACGCGACTCCTCAAGCCAAGACATCTAGAGCACCTCTCCAGACAGCTTTTGTATCAAGCTCGTCTGGTCCCTCACCCGCCTTTACTTCAGGGTCAGAAACGTTAGGGTCGTCTAGTACCCAATATATTGCACCTGAAGCAAATGCAGCAAAGCTGAAGACCGAGAACTTCGGCAATGTGACAGTTGAGGTAGCTAAAGAGCACATGGATCTCTTAGCTGTGGTAGTCCACTCCTATGATGGACCAATTGCTGGAAAGATTGGGAACTGCCATCTGGAAGATGAGGATTATGAGCAGGTGGATGAGACAGAGCTGGAGAGGATGGACATAATGTGGGCCTTAGCCAGTGCAGTCCGGAGAGCTAACAAGTTTGTCAAAAAGACCAAACAAAATTTGATTACTACTAAGGACACTACCTTCGTCTTTGATAAATCCAGGGTAACCTGCTTCAACTGCGGTGAGAAAGGACACTTCAAAAGGGAGTGTGTGAAGCCAAAGAAGACTGGCAATGGGAATCCTTTCTCCTCCTTCAATCGTCAGGAGAAACCCACTAGCAGTCCTACTTCATCAAGCAAGGATCCAAAGCCTTGACTGCTCATGATGATGAAGGACAGGACTGGAGCTTTCGGTTTGTCTCACCGGGAGAATCCAATATCTCTAGTGTGGAGGATATCGATGATGACTCTGCCAGTGAAGGAGATATAGCAGTCGAACTTGTGATGTCAACATCAGAAGAAACTGCACCAGTGGTCACCTACCTACCTGAAGATGGGAAACCTACTACGACATCAGAAGCACCAGCTCCGTTAAACATCAGATTCTGCATTGATGGCTGATACTTCAGAAACTGCTCAGGTAAGTACTACTGACTAATTTTTAATAATCATGCTTGTTCTGATTGTAATAAATTTAGAGAAAGCATTGATCTAAACTTTGCTAGGTTATTAGATTATAATTATAACTTAGTAAAGGACCTAGAACTATGCACTGAAGCTAACAGAGTTTTAAAACAAAATGAGCATAGTTACAAAGAAAAGATAGACCTTTTGAACAAACAGCTTAGGGAAACAGAAGTTGTAGCCTTTAACCAAGCTAATGACATTAGGTACTATCTTAACTCCTAGAGGACACTAAAAAACAAAAGGCTGTTTTAGAAGTAGAAGTTAATTCCCTAAAACAAAAACTGCATAGTTGGAATAGTTCTTCACACATAGTTCAAAACTTAGGGAGAGAAAAAAACAATGGGGAGGGATTGGGTTATAAAGTGGTTCCACCACCACATGAGATCTTGATGAACACAAAATGTAAACCAATCAATGATAATCCAATCAAGGATCATGTGGTGTCTACTCCTCTTGTAAGTGATCCAGATTCCACATGTTCATCAAATGAATATGGCACTAAACAAAAGGAGGCCACTTCAAAGGAAAAAGGTAAAATGCCTTGTATTAATATGGACAAAGAGTTTGAAAAGGTTAGTATTAAGTTTGGTTCAAAAACTATCAAATCTGAACCTAAAAGGACCAATAATGTTAACCAATCACGCGCATCATGTTAAAGTCCAGAAAATAGAAAAGAAAAAGATGTTAAAAATGTTAAAGCAATTAATTTTGTTAAACATGACAAAACATCTAAGCAATCAGAGTCAAAACCCAAACAGAGTAAGGTCACCCGGGTGTCACATACATCTCCACAGAAACAGTTAAATTGTAAAGTCGAAGTAGAGCTTGCTACAGTTGTGGAGAGTATGGACATATTGCGTCTCACTGTCCTTACTATCAGACACCGAGGAGGAAAGTTGAACTCCCTGAACAAAAACCTAGCTCTTTTAAGAGGAACTAGTGACGCCACCTAAAAGAGAAAGTGAACCCAAAGTTCAACACATTAGCCAGTCGTCTGTTTATCATAAACAGGCCTTACACAAAGCTGGCTTATGGAAGGAGAAATCAACCTCATTGTCTGATAATGAGAACAAGAAGACATCTGAGCTTCCCTCACCCTTGAATGGTTAATGGGTAACATTTATGATGTGTGATGCCTCTGGGAAACCCAAGCCAGTGAAGACTTGGGTTCCTAACCTGAACTAATGTTTTCAAACTGAATGTGCAGGGTGTTCGATATAGTGCTGAAACTAACACGTGGATTATAGACAGCAGAGCATCCAGGCACATGACAGGGAACATGGATCTCTTATCAAACATCAAACAGATAAAATGAGGTCACATTTCGTTTGCTTGAAACAAAGGTGGGTACATCACAGCTCAAGGGGAAGTAGGTAATCAGAAAGTGAAATTTGACAAGGTAAACTACGTTCAACAACTTCAGAATAAGTTGCTTTCTATTTCTCAAATTTGTGATAAAGACTTTAAGGTAGTGTTTGACAACAAGAAGTGCTATGTCCTGAAAAAGCACTACGTCATCCTGGAGGATCAAGTATTAATATCTGCCTCCAGATATAAGGACCTTTATGTCTTGGATCTATCAAAGGCCTCCACAACGGATCATGAGGTTCAGTGCTTCATGTCAAAAGCTACTGAGAAGGAATCCATCTCCTGGCATAGGAGAATGAGACACATTAATCCATGGAAGATGAATCACTTGATCCAGAATGATCTAGTGAGGGGAGTTAACGTCAAAAACTTCCAACTTCCAGATTTGTGTGTTGCGTGCAAGAAGGGTAAACAAATGAAGAAGGCTCATAAGGAAAAGAAAGTTCACTCTATCAAACTTCGTCTTGAACTTCTTCACATGGATCTGTTTGTTCTAGTCAGTACAAGAAGCATCGCAGGTGACTTGTACTGCTATGTAGTTACTGATGACTACTCAAGATTCACTTGGGTGATGTTTCCAAAACCCAAATCAGAGACATTTGAGTCATTCAAGGAAGTAGTAACTACACTGGAGTCCCTATACAAGTTGAAGGTACGTCAAGTGCGCTCAGACAATGGAACCGAGTTCAAGAATCAGTGGATGGAGGCTTACTACAAGGAAAAGGGAATTGTGCATCGGTTCACTTCTGCCAACACTCCTCAGATGAATGGCGTTGCTGAAAGGAAAAATCATAGCTTGATAGAGACGGTATGGACGATGCTAGCAGACTCAAAACTGCCTATCCAATTCTGGAATGAAGCAGTGGCAAGTGCATGTATACACTAAATAGAGTTCTGGTAGTTAAACACCATGGCTACAAGCTACTACAACGACATAAACCCAATCTAGAGTATCTCGAGCCGTTTGGCGCTCTGTGCACCCTACTGAAGAAGACTCAGGAGGGAAAATTCAGCGAGAAGGCTGATGAAGGTATTTTTGTAGGATAAAACATACCGAACAAGAGGGTCTACAACAACTCAACAGGTCAGGTAGAAGTGTGGTGTAATGTTGATGTTCAGAGATACACTACACCACCTGCTGGAAAAGGACCTGCCTTCTTTTTCGACTATGATGGATTCTTCAAGTCCTTCAACATACCACTCTCCACTTTTGATGATGAATTAGCAACAAAGATGATGTATGATGTTCTAAACACACCATCTCAGGAATCTACATCATCCAATGTAAAAGACGATTCATCTACCAACTCAGGGGGAGCACTTGCAGATAGTGCCTCTTCCTCTGATGAAGAAGCTGTGGAGACTGATCAGAACAATTTGGAGCAACAGGTTCCCCCTACCGATAGTCCACAAGCATCTGACATTAATGCCTTTGCGTCTTTGGAACCTCAGACTCCTACTGCCTCAGATACTGAACCGAATGTTCATAATCTTGACTCTGAGGTAGTTGTTCCAACCACTCCTGATTCACGACTAAATGTGTATCGTCCTTTGGATAATGTAATTGGAGATGTGAGATCAGGAGTTCAGACCAGAAATCAGTTGTATTCAATGATTATGCCTCAGTGATGGAAAAGGGTTACATTCATGATCGTGCATATCATTGCTTTGTGTCTCAGTTTTAGCCAAAGTATGTTAGTGAAGCCCTGAATGATGAGGCATGGGTGAGTGCCATGCAAGAAGAACTTCTTCAGTTCAAGAAGTTAGGTGTATGGACTCTGGTGGATATACCTAAAGGTGCTAAGGTGATTGGCACAAAAGGGTCTTGAAATGCAAGAAAGATGATCAAGGTGTGATCATCAGAAACAAGGTTCGACTTGTTGTACAAGGATTTCGACAAGTTGAGGGCATTGACTATAATGAAGTGTTTGCACCCGTGGCAAGAATGGAAGAAATCCACATCTTCCTTGCCTATGCATTTTATATGAAGATTAAAGTTTATCAACTTGATGTGAAGAGTGCTTTCCTTCATTGTGAAATAAGAGAGACAATGTATGTCAGTCAACCCAAGGATTTGAGGATCCATATCTTCGGGGCAGAGTTTAGAAACTCGACAAGGCTCTATATGGGCTTCATCAAGCTCCTAGAGCTTGGTATGAGAAACTCTCGACTCACCTTGTGAAACTCGATTTTCGCAGAGGTGTCATTGACTGTACACTATTCATAAAAGAAAAGGATGGAGATTTACTGCTTGTTCAAATCTATGTCGATGACATAATCTTCGGTTCAAAGAACGAAGATCTATTTAAAGAATTTGAAGCAGCAATGAAGGTTGAGTTTGAGATCAGTGCCATGGGAGAAATGAAATTCTTTCTCGGGTTACAGGTGGATCAGACACCAAAAGGGATTTTCCTACATCAGACCAAGTATGTAGGAGATATCCTCAGTCGGTTTGACATGGAGAATGCTTCCGCAGCTGGGACTCCACTTGCTACAAACCGATGTAGCACCCAACGAGAATGGTGATTTGGTCGATGCCACTATGTACGAGGTATGATTGGATCTCTCATGTACCTCACTGCCTCAAGACTTATGTACGTGACATGTTTATGTTCAAGATATCAAGCAAAGCCAAAAGTTAACCATCTGATAGGGGTCAAAAGAATCTTTTGTTATCCGAAGGGTACTCCAACACTTGGGTTGTGGTATCCTCATGACGAGGACTTCGAGCTGACATCGTATAGTGACTCGGATTACAGTGGCTGCAAGATGAACTACAAGTCTACATCAGCGGGATGTCAATTCTTTGGGAGGAGATTAGTAACATGGCAGTGTAAGAAGCAGACCTCGGTTGCTTTGTCAACCTGTGAAGCCGAATACATTGCTGCTGCAAGTTACTGTTCACAAATCATATGGATTCAACAGCAAATGCGGGACTACGGTTTGAAATTCTCTTCTACTCCTATTTTTGTTGATTACTCTGCTGCGATTGCAGTAACCAAAAATCCGGTCCAACATCCTAAGACCAAACACATTGGTATAAAATATCACTTTATACGTGATTGCTTTGAAAAGAACTTAATCGATGTGATTAAAATAACAACTGATTTTCAACGCGCTGACCTCTATACAAAGACTTTTGACAAACCACGTTTTTTATATTCATTAGAGGTCAACGACGTTAAAAAGAAAAGTGATGTAATTCCCGATGAGGATCATGTGTAGTCCGATGAGTCTGTCCATTTTTAAATTTTCTTATCTTTATTTATTTGTTTAATTTTAAGTAGTTTAATTACATTAATGTTATTCGGTCGTCTATTAAAATCCTAAAAAGCGTAAATCGGTTACAGTTTTAGAATTTTAGGGGGAGAATAGGTCAGTTAGTAACATAACAAAAAAATGAGGGAGAAGGAGAGGCTAGCTAATAGGAAGTAGATCGTGTCTGTGACACCAATTCATTGACTTTGGAAAATGATAGTACGCAGGTACAAATCACTTGGGACTTTAAAAGATTAAATAAAATAAGATGTGAAGTTAAAAATATAAGTCTGTGTAGTCTGAGCAATATAAAAGGAAAAATGATAGCAAGACTAGCTACTACTAAGGTAACACAAAGAAAGTAGACCTAGAGGTTGTTAGACCACAGATGATATGTCGGTAGATTCAACATAATAGATGATTAGACCTTATTGGTGATCTCAAGAACAAACTAAGTTGTTCAACAAGTTGTGGGTTAACATCTTATCCCTGGTTAACAGAATCAAAAATTCCAATAAGAGGTGACAAGCAGAATAATCGCCACAATTGTGAGCGCAAGACCAAAAAATGAGCAAAAGCAATCAAACTAATAACTTATGTTGTTGGTGAGAACTATGCAAAAAGATTAAAAATGCTCAAACAAGAAGATAGGTTATGTGCCTTTCTACTGTGTGTTAGGATCAGTGATCTATGTGTGATTGATTGAAGAGTATAGCAGCGGAATTCAAACAATGAATTAGTCGATTCACAAGAACAAAACGATATTCAATGAAGAACAAAGACGGTTATAGAGAGAGAGAATATCTGCAAATATATTTCATTCAATATTCACTTTGGTGGTAACAGAATGTCACACTTACAATTAGGTCGACACCTCTTATATAAGAGATGTGACGTCTGCTGATGTCACTTGATAGTGACATCTAACAGATTTATTACAACTGAAACACAACTACTGAAGATGTCAAAACAGCTAACATCTTCTTACAAAAAATGCTAAGTGTTATCAGTTGTTACCACTACTGAGAAATATAAAACTACTGAAACTACAACGACTGAAGAACAAGCTCTTCAGTCGTTTTACAAAACTACTGAAACTAAAAATATAAAACTACTGATATCACAACTACTGAAGAAGTACTCTTCAGCAGTTGTGACAAACTACTGAAGCTTCAGTACTTGATCTTCAGACTTTGACCTTCAGATGTTTCATCAGCTGATGACTTCAGTAGATATCATCACTGATGTCTTCAGTCTTTGTCTTCAGACTTTGTACATCAGTTGTTGATCTTCAGCACTTGTAAACTCTTCAGCTGTTGTACTTCAGTACTTTGGTTGTTCAGCTTCAGTACTTGTGTTCTTCAGCTGTTGTACTTCAGCACTTTAGTTCTTCAGCTGTTGAAGTCTTCAGCACTTGATCTTCAGCTGTTTAAGTCTTCAGCACTTGTCAAACTACTGATGAAGCTTTCAGCAGTTGTTGTGATACCATGTGGGACTTAGAGGTTTTCTGATCTTGGCTCATTGGTTCTTTTGGTCCAACAACTCCCCCTGAACCAATGCAGCCAAAACCTCTAAATTATTTATTATCCCACTTATTGTTGGCAAAAGATTGGTCTTTTTCCTTCTTTATTAGTAGAGAAGATGACCCATGTAAGCTCCGGCCTGGGAAGAAATCTCAGATGTTTGTTTGGCAAGGTATGAATGGGAATCTGTTTTGGGGAACTGGACACAGAGTTGTTATCCCATTCATGAGATTTACTTCCCCATAATGAGTCTGTATGACTCTCGAACATAGGCCTCAAGGAGAACAACTTGTTCCTCCTTGGAGAGTTCTTCTACTCCTCCTTCGAAGAAGAACTCTGGACCATAGTACTCAGATAAGTACTTCATGGTCCTGTCATTTTTCAGCTCCACAGTAGTTACCTCCCTATAAACAAATTCATTAGATGGGTGCCTTCAAGGAGTAACTGGAGCTTATTCTTCTTGATGTCTTCAAGCTTTTTATATAATAACCCCTTTTTGATCATCTTGTTTTCCAGTAAGGCTTGAGGGGTCATCTTTGCTTGATGAGCTTTCTTGAATTCATCAATTATTTCCCAAGGTGAGACTACAATGGCCAACATGATGGTAGAATCTATTGTTTTTCTAACCTGGCCATTGTATCTGTGTGGAATAGTTCTTTTATGGATTCTAGAACTCACCTTGGGGTCTGGCCATACTCTCACTCTCTCCTTCTGATACTGAAATGTGTGCCTGAGAGTGTACAGCCTCTGAGCATGCCCTTTCATGGCTTGTATAGATGATGACTGAGGAAATTCCTTGTCAACCATCTTCAGTAGTTGCTCATCGTGCTGTTTCTGCTGTTCTTCATCTTCTATCTTGACTCTAACCATTTCCCTTTGAGAGTCAGGTGTGATCATGGGTTGACTTCTGGGTTTTGGTAGCTTTAGAACAGCAGAGAGTGGCAGACTATCATCTTCATCCTCTTCTTCTTATTCTTCTATCCTCAGCACCCTTCTCCTCCTTCTAGGTGCATCACTGGATGATGGTTGGGTTGGTAAAGGAATTGGTTTTGAAGAATGAGGATGTTTGGATTTGGGCTTAGAGATTGGTTTGGAGATTTGAGGGGTAGGCTGTGTTTGAGTGGGTGGAAGGGAAGTTTGATCCAGCATCTTTGTAGTAAGTTTAGCCTTTGTAAGTTTTGCCATTTCCACCTTTTACCAGCCCCAGCCTCATCAAGGGCTTCAACAATAATCCCCTTGTGAATTGCTCAGACAGACAGATTCTGGTGGCTATAGCCAGAATACTGTCTCTGGTCCACGCGCGAATCTCCATTAAAGATCTTCCTAAGTATTTTGCAATGAAGCGGACCATGATCTCCAATCTCTCTTTTTCAAGTGCATCATACCCAGCCCATCGGGATTGAATCTCTTGCACTTCCAACCTCCTGATCTCACTATCCAATGTGGCTGTATCAAACCTTGCCTGAAGAGTTGTTCAATATTTTATCCATGGATCGGCTGTGTGTATTATCAGCATCTTTTACCAGCTCTTCCAAGGATTTGTCTTCAGCAGTAGATTGATCATCAGCACTTTTCTTTCGTTTGTAAGTGAGCAGTGGTTGCTTTTCTTTCTCCTCCTCATGGGCTTGCTTTTGAGCCTTCTCTTCCTCTGTTCTTTTCCTCTTCTTTTCTTTCACTACAGTACTCTCCCCCTTTTTGGATGCATTGGAGGTAGGGGTTTGTACCGCAGAAAGTGTCTTTTGCATAGCAGCATCAATCAAGGGTTGTAAAGTTGAGGAAAGCCTCTCATCATGGCTTTAGTCACAATGTCAGTGATTAAGGGTTTGATGAGAGGGAGGGAATTTTGAAGTACAGCAACTATTTGCTCAGGAGGGTTCTGTTCCTGAGAAATAGTGCCTGAAGCAGAGGCAGGTGGCGGAGTTTGGAGTGGCTCAGTGTTTGGGAAACCTTCAACTGAAGGTGCCATCTGTGGGGTGGTGGAGGCAGATGGTCTTTCTCTTGTGAGAGTTGATCAAGTAGGTTTTGCAGCCTACTGACTTTCTCCTCAAGGATTGTGTTCTGGGCAAGAGCATCGTAGAAAAAGCCCAGGTCATCATCAGCCGAAGCTGAATCATCTGACTCCTGCTTGGAGCAGGATGTACATGCACTGGGTGTAGACCAGTTGTTGCATGTGCCCCTTTTCTTGGTACGGGGACTTCCAGCCTCAGGACAATGTCCATCATCAGCTGTTGCCTCTAGTGAGGTCTTAGCAATGTTACCAGCCTCATTCTGATCATGTGCTGAGTCAGAAGGGGTGGCAGCCTCACTAGATATTCTAACTCCTATCTAACACCAGGAGATAGAAGTGGTAAACCCCTATGCTGTGGGTTCTCAATTGCATTGTGTTCTCCCCTCAATGGTAGAGGGGGTCCAGTAGTAAGTGGTTTCTGGGGAGGGGGTGAGGAGTGCAGTTGAGTCAGCACTTGTGCAACTATTAAAGTTGGCTTTGAGGGGGGTTGTATGGGGTGAAGGGATAGAAGCAGTGTGCACTGGGGAGGTTGTGCTCTTCAATGGCAATCCCCTCAAGTGAGGAAGATCCAGATGTGTGGGTACCCCTGTGTGGTTGCTGCAGGCTCCTGTTGAGAGGAATCCTGAGCGGCTATGGCTGGAAGAGTCCTTATATCCACTAGGGGGTTTGGACCAGTGGATATCTCCTGCGTTTGTGTTGCAGGGGCATCCTCAGGGGACTCAATCCCTGAGTAGCCGTTTTGGGTTCTTTTTGGTGGGTTTGGTGGGGAATTTGATTGGAGGTGGTGGCTGTGGGTTCCAGCGCGTGGGTTTGCGCAGCTTGGCAGCCAATTTGAGTGTCTGGTCAGAGTTGTGCCAGGAGTATACTTCCGGCAGAACAGCCGTAGCAGGGACTCCCAGGCCAACAAGTCCCTCAGCATGAAGTGGTTTGTAATGATGGCCATTATGAACCGTGGAATAATATCCAACGGTTAGCAGTTGTTATGAGCCATATCCTTGAGCTCCGAAAATATTATTTCTGAAAAATTTAACGGCTGTTGCTCAAGAATAGAATACATTACTGCTGCACTTTGTCGACATTTGATCCCAAGACGGAGTCTTAGGAGCCAAACATACATCACCATGTGAAAAATTAGGCGTTCGGCGTCATGGAAGTGTTTCTTCATGATAGTGGAGGCACTTAGATTGCCTGATATCCATGTTGGGCAAAGGATAGATCTGTAGTGCCCTTGGGATATCCAGTAGGAGAAATGGCATCATCTAGATGGAGAATTTGGCGGATTATTGCAGGGTAGGATGACCACTTCTTGTTGTTGACGACCGACTGGAGAGATGGTGTGTTGTCTCCCCAGTGGTAATGGTGACGTTCATCCAAAACTGTTGGAGGGATTCGGCATGTAGAATGGGATTCAGAGAAATGCCGTTTTGTATTGGACTGAACCATAAGATCGATAGCAGTATCGAACTTAGCCCAGACAGGCGATTTAGTAAGGTAGGCAACACAGTTGTGTCGCGGTTTAATTTGCATGGACGCCATTGAGAAGAGAGAAGTTTTGGAGAGGAACGTTAGGTTTGAAGAAGATGAAGCTTTGAAGGATTAGGTCAGGGATATTTATAGGGTACGGGTAAGAAAACGACTGAAGGATGTGGTGTTAGTCATCAGTAGTTTAAACGACTGTTGTTGACATGGTATTATCCTTTCAGACGTTGAAACAGCTGAAGTCGTGGTGTTAGGCATCAGGAGTTAGAAAACTACTGAAGACCGTGGTTTTGACTTCAGATGATTGAAACAACTGAGGACTTGGTGTTTGTCATCAGTAGTTGTGAAACTACTGAAGACAGTGGTTTTGTCATCAGTTGTTGTAAACAACTGAAGACTTGGTATTAGTCATCAGTAGTTATAAAACTACTGAAGACATGGTTTGCTTCAGTTGTTTAGAATGAAACAGCAGTGGTTGAAACAACTGAAGAGAAAGTTCTCTTCAGTAGTTGTCGTCAATTCATAGCCTTTCAGCTGTTTCATGCTGTCCTCAACACTTATCAGATTTTGCATCTGATTTTCAGGTGTTTCAAAGAATCAGTACTTATCTGTTTTACTGATTCAGTAGTTGTAACTACATCAGTAGTTTTAACTACATCAGTAGTTGTAACTACATCAGTAGTTTTAACTACATCAGTAGTTTGGAACAGATAAAGTACTTCAGTACTTGTGAGGCATTTAGCCATCAGTAGTTATAAAACTACTGAAAGGAAAAGGACTCATCAGTACTTATATGTGACATGGGTACCAATGATCATCAGTAATTACTACTGAAATCATCAGTAGTTGTCACTTATTCTAGCTGCAGCATACCAAGCCTTAACACAAGGTTTTGGAAAGTAGAACTATCCAAAGGCTTAGTAAAAATATCTGCAAGCTCATCAGCACTAGGCACAAACTTAGGATCAATCAGACCTTTTTCAAAGCAATCCGAATAAAATGATGTCTGATCTCTATATGTTTGGTCCTAGAGTGCTGGACTGGATTTTTGACAATACACAGAGCTGAAGCACTATCCATTAACAATGGAGTCTTAGTCTCTGTAATGCCATAATCCAGAAGTGGTTCTGAAGCCAGAGTAAGAGAGCCTGAGAGGTGCAACTTGCAGCAGCAATGTACTCGGCCTCAGCAGTTGATGTAGCAACAGATGTTTGTTTCTTACTCTGCCAAGAAATCAAACAGTTCCTAGGAATTGACAACCACCAGAAGTTGACTTTCTAGTTAACTTTCACCCTGCATAGTCACTATCTGAAAAAGCAACTAATTTGCAAGAGTGTCCAGTGGAATACCATAAACACAGAGATTGTGTACCTTGCAAATATCTAAAGATTCTCTTGACTGCAATCAAATGAGACTCTTTAGGAGCAGCCTGAAATCTAGCACAAACACATGTAGCAAACATAATATCTGGTCTAGAAGCTGTTAGATACATCAAGGACCCAATCATACATCTGTAAAGCGTTTCATCAACAGCTTTACCTTTCTGATCAGCATCCAGTTGTGTGGTGTTGCACATGGGAGTAGAACAGGGATACAGTTTTGTAAATCAACTTATTCAAAAGATCTTTTGTATATTTTGACTAATGAATAAAAGTTCCATCAGCCTTTTGTTTGATTTGCAAGCCTAGAAAGAACTGTAATTCTCCCATTGCACTCATTTCAAACCTCTTTTTCATAATGTTGTAAAATCATCACACAACTGGGGATCAGAGGATGCAAAAATAATATCATCAACATAAATCTGAACAAGTAGCTTATGCTGATCCACCTTCTTAATAAACAAAGTTTTATCAATGGAGCCTCTAGTGAAATTATTCTTAAGAAGAAAAGTAGAGAGTGTCTCATACCAGGCTCTAGGAGCTTGTTTCAACCCATAAAGAGCCTTATCAAGTTTGTACACCCATTCAGGATGTTTATTATCCTCAAAGCCTGGTGGTTGACACACATAAACTTCTTCCTTTATTTTACCATATAAAAATGCACTTTTAACATCCATTTGAAAAACCTTAAGATTGTGGAATGCAGCATAGGCTAAGAACAATCTGATTGCCTCTAGTCTGGCTACAGGGGCAAAGGTTTCATCATAGTCAATACCTTCTTCTTGTGAAAACCCCTGTACAACCAGTCTAGCCTTGTTCTTAACAATAAGCCCATTTTCATCGGTTTTATTCCTAAACACCCATTTAGTGCCTATTGCACACTTACCTAGGGGAAGAGGAACAAGTTCCCACACTTGCTGTTTCTTGAACTGAAGTAGCTCAAGCTGCATAGCTTCAACCCATCCATTGTCTCTCAAAGCAACATGGTAGTTCTTGGCTCTAGCTGACTGATGAAGAGAGCATAGAAGCAGAAGTTAGACAATTGACTTCTGGTTGAAACACCAGCATTGATATCACCAATAATCTGAGTCATGGGGTGATTCTTCAGTTCTTGATAAACAATGAGATCTGTGCAAGTGTTTGTAGAACCTTCAGCAGCAGCAGATGTTGATGTAGACTCTTGAAACAAGAATTTGATGGTAATTCAAAAGATGTAGAGGAAACAGAGATCTCATCAGCATTTGTTGTGGATGGAACTGCTGAAGCTACAGGAACAACAAGTTTAGCAGACATAGGCAGTTGGTCACTAAACTTGAATAGGTGAGTATTGATATTATCATCATCATCATCAATACCACCAGGTGGAAGACATGCTGCAGAAGATGATTTAGCCACAGGATCTGCAACAGCTGGAGGTTGATAAGGAACATATTGCAGTATGTCCAAATCAAACAACTCCACAGGGTTTTGTGGAATCTTGTCCAAAGGAGATTCATTAAATCACATGCAGTCTCTTCAACTATCTTTGTTCTTTAGTTGAAGACTCTTTATGCCTTGCAAGTAGATGAATAACCAACAAAATACCCAGCATCCACCTTAGGATCAAATTTATGGAGTTGATCCTTTGTGTTGAGAATAAAACAAGGACACCCAAATGCTTTGAAAATGAAATTAGAGGAGCCAAATGATGGAGAACTTCATATGGAGTCTTCATCAACCTCTGATTTACTAAAACTCTATTTTGCACATAGCAAGCTGTGTTGACAGCTTCAGCCCAAAAGGTCAATGGCAAACCAGAGTCAGCCAGCATGGACCTTGCAGCTTCAATGAGGGTCCTGTTCTTTCTCTCCACTACTCCATTTTGTTCTGGAGTCCTTGGGATGCTAAACTGCCTTTTGATTCCCTTTGAGAGATAGAAGTCATCAAGTGTATGATTCCTGAATTCAGTTCCATATCACTCCTGATACACTTGACTGGAAGGGAATACTGCTTCTCAATATACAACACAAAGTTAATAACTTTCTGAGCAACCTCATCCTTTGAATGTAGAAAGAAAGTTCATACAAATCTGGAGTGATCATCCACAATACCAGACAGTATTTCTTCTTTGCCATGCTCATCACTCTCACAGGACCAAATAGATCCATATGCAGTAATTGCAAGCAGGCAGTGGACTTAGGCTCTTCAATAGGAGGAGGAATGAGATTTGTGTTGTTTTCCTTTTAAACAAGCAGTGCAGGTTTCATCACAGTGGAACTCCTTTATTGGTAAGCCTCTGACTAAACTATTGTGGATAAGCTGATTCATGTTTTTGAAATTAACATGACCCAGCCTTTTGTGCCACAGTTTAGATTCTTGAGAAGAGGCTTTGGAAAATAGGCAAGGATTGCCTTTGAGATCTATTTTCTTGGAAAGATCTAAGGCATACACTCTTCCTCCTGTTGGCTCTCAGGAGAGTGTGATCATCCAACACCTGTAATCAAGTGCAAAACTTTGGATGACAGAATCCTATAGTTCTGACTGGTGAAAAGAGCAACATGGCCTTTATCACACATTTGACTGACATCAAGAGATTGTACTTGAGATTTTCCACATGATTAACATCATCAAAATTGATTTCTCCATGGAGACAAAGCCATTACCAATATGTAACCCCTAGCATCATTGCCAAAGAAACAAATCCCTTCTTTCCTTGAGAGTAGTCATGAAGAAGAGAACTGTTCCCAGTCATGTGCATAAATCCCCCACTGTCTACATACCAGATGCTACTTTGGCATGTTGGAGAACCCTGCAATAATAAACAATCAGTTAGTTTTAGAGACCAAACCTTTTTGGTTTTGGGCCTGGTCTCATCAATAGATGGTAAACTAACAGGTTTTTGAAACAACAGCCTGAGAGGAAGAAGATGGTGAAGAAGAGGAATCCTTTGGCTTGGATCTCCTTTTCTGTGGTTTCAACATAGGAGCATCTAGTTGGTTAACTCTACCCAACAGATGTTGAACCATCATAACCAGCTGTGTCTGATTTTGTGATAAAGCTTTCAGCTCATCAGACACATTGCCAGTGGAGTTTGATAAGTTCCTATGTTGCACCTTCTTCTTCTGAGCACTCTCAGCTGTCACTGTTTAACCCCTTCCTTTTTGGATTTCTTTGAGGACTTAAGGGTTACAGGATTTGATGTTGCTGATACAAATGTGGTCTCAAACTCAGTTTTCATTTTTACCATTTTCTCTTTAATTTCTTCTTTTTGTTTGAGTTTGGAACCTCTTTTGTACCAGCAATCATCTGTAAGATGATTGAACAAACCACATACTTCACATGGTTTCTTCTTCATCTTAGGTTGATCATCAACTAAAGAGGGTGAAGCAACTGGAGACTTGCTCTTCAATGCTTTGGAAGCATTGTTTGCTTTCTTGACTGCCTCTTTAGTAGTCTTCAAACTCTTTCTACTGGCAGTTTTCTTCTCTTCAGTACTGACAGTAGTTGGAGTTTGAACTTCAGGTGTTAAATCCTGCTCTCTAGTCCTTTCAGGACTTTTAGAAATAACTCTGAGTTGATCAACTCATTGATCATGTGAGTATCAGCATTTGAACCATCAACATCAGCTGATAGGTTCAGAGAGGCTTGATGCTGACTTCTACTTCTGATTGTGATGTATCAGAAAGTAGATCACATGATGAGATGGATTGGTTATTACTCTCACCATCAGATTCTACCTCTGCTCTTGGAGTAAAATCTGTAGGTGGAGCAGTGTGATTGTAACCAATGCCAAACTTACATTGGAAGCAGATGCTTACTAAGAAGCATTTCAAAACCTTTGCATGATTGTACCCATCTATCACACTACCTGGGTAACTGCAAGGGTTTCTTTGAGATCTTTATACTTCTCTAGAAGTATCTCTTCCCTAGCCTTATCATCAGTTATTTGGCATTTCAATTTGTAAATCTCATCATTTTATCATTAAGCACAGACTCAAATTCAGCTTTGTTTTTGGAAATAATTTGTTCTAGCTCAATGTTCTTGTTGATTAAAGCTACATTTGCTTTCTAATAGATGCAAATGCTGCTATGCATGTGTCAGAACATAATTTGGCTTTTGCCTCAGAGGATACCTGTGATACCTTTGGTGTAGAGGCATTAGAGGATGAAGTATCAGCAGAATCCAAAGCCATAAGAGCTAGATTTCCAAATGGACTTTCACCACCATGTTGACCAGCACCTGAGAACAGTTGTTCATGACCAGACATGTCATCTGGTAAACTGCTCCAGTCAACACTCCTGGGGTGAAGAAGCTGTGTGTTGAGGTTGAGTTTGTTGATGAGATTGGGAAGGCTGTGGTCAGGCAATGCTTGTGGTTGTTGTGCAATTGGAGCTTGAACAGAATTTGGTTGAGGCACATAATAGCAGGGATAAGGAGATACATTTGACCCTGGGGAACAAAGTATGCAGGAGATCTAGGATGTGAATAATGACCAGAACCAGCAGGATGTTGCCCTCTGTTTTGTGGACTAGTACTAGGAAAAGTCACAAAGGGTGCAGAAGAGTTAGATCCAGTTGATCTACACTCTCTTGCAAAGTGTCCTAGCCTTTGGCATTTGTGACACCTCAACTTACTCTTGTCAAAACCAACTTTGGTTTTGCCAGAGAGTCCAGGAAATTTCCTGCCAGTTCTTATAGAACTTTGAGATTGATATTAATCAGTGCCATCTGGCTCAGAATATCCATCTCTTCTAGATCATCATTAGCTATTCCTTTCAGATCATCCATGATGAAGCATAAATTGTCACTATTACTGCCAGCATGACTCTCAATACCAACAAATGCATGATCAGAACTATTTGAAGAAAAAATCAATATGCTCATCATAATTGCTTTCAGATGCAGCATATTCTGGCTCATGACCAACCAAGGCAGTGTTTCCTGGTACAAAGTCATCAGTGAGCTTTCCTGATGAGGACAGTTTCCTTCTGCTCTATCTCTCTTTCAAATGTAAGCAGTTTCCCATGAAGTTGGGTGAGAGATAGGCCTTCTAGATTTGCACTGGAGCGTAGGACAATAGTGTATATGTCCCATCTCTCAGGCAGTGATCTAAGGAATCTGTTGTTCATCTGGCTATTGGTGTATTCCTATTTCACCGTTTTCAGCTCAGATATCAAGCAGGAAAAGCGCTCAAACTGTTGAGTCATTGTCTCACCCTTTCTATGAGAGAATGTCTCATATTGTTGGGCAAGGATTCTCTATTGTTTGCTAAGACCTCATCTGTGCCACCGAATTGTTCCTTCAGGGCATTCCAGAGATCATGAGCAGTTTCATGATGCATAAGCCCTGAATAGATTTCATTAGGCAGTGCCATGGCCAAAATTCCATGGGCTTTAGCATCAATCTCAAATAGTTTCCGATCTTCATCAGAGTATTGTTCCTTCTTCTTCGGAACCATTTGATTGGTTTCCGGATTGTTCACCATAGGCTTATGTGGTCCATGTACCACAGATGTCCAACAACCTGAACTGTTAACAGACAGGTGATGAAGCATTCTTTGTTGCCATATGTTATACTCGGTCCTAACCAGCATCGGAGGCTTGGTTGAGGAACCGGTATTGTGAGGATCATTAGAACGAGTCGTCATCACGGATTCAATCAAATTCGGTTAAACTAAAACAGATTTAGAACAAAAACGCAACAACCAATTGAACCAGAAGATCTCAAAATAAATGAACGAAAGCGGCAGAAATTCAATAATCTATAACCAGTTCTTGCAAATGCGCTAATTCAATCAAACACAGAAATCAATTAGCAGTTTCAATGATCAATTGTTAGATCGATCATGATTAACCATGCTCTGATACCACTGTTAGGATCAGTGATCTATGTGTGATTGATTGAAGAGTATAGCAGCGGAATTCAAACAATGAATTAGTCGATTCACAAGAACAAAACGATATTCAATGAAGAACAAAGACGGTTATAGAGAGAGAGAATATCTGCAAATATATTTCATTCAATATTCACTTTCGTGGTAATAGAATGTCACACTTACAATTAGGTCGACACCTCTTATATAAGAGATGTGACGTCTGCTGATGTCACTTGATAATGACATCTAACAGATTTATTACAACTAAACACAACTACTGAAGATGTCAAAACAGCTGACATCTTCTTACAAAAAATGCTAAGTGTTATCAGTTGTTACACTACTGAAAATATAAAACTATTGAAACTACAACGACTGAAGAACAAGCTCTTCAGTCGTTTTACAAAACTACTGAAACTAAAAATATAAAACTACTGATATCAACAACTACTGAAGAAGTACTCTTCAGGAGTTGTGACAAACTACTGAAGCTTCAGTACTTGATCTTCAGACTTTGACCTTCAGATGTTTCATCAGCTGATGACTTCAGTAGATATCATCAGCTGATGTCTTCAGTCTTTGTCTTCAGACTTTGTACATCAGTTGTTGATCTTCAGCACTTGTAAACTCTTCAGCTGTTGTACTTCAGTACTTTGGTTGTTCAACTTCAGTACTTGTGTTCTTCAGCTGTTGTACTTCAGCACTTTAGTTCTTCAGCTGTTGAAGTCTTCAGCACTTGATCTTCAGCTGTTTAAGTCTTCAGCACTTGTCAAACTGCTGATGAAGCTTTCAGCAGTTGTTGTGATACCATGTGGGACTTAGAGGTTTTCTGATCTTGGCTCATTGGTTCTTTTGGTCCAACACTTTGCGGTGGCACTAACCTGGATAAGCATAACCTATATATTCTAGACTTCATTGTTGTTTGCCGCCTCTCTGCTATGCGGTGGCACTGACCTGAGGATTGGCTTCTCTCTGAAAGTTCTAAGAATAGTCTCTTCTTGAAAACTACCCTGAGACCACTCAAAAATATCCTGAGGAATGTTGATTACCATATAAGTGTGGGATCCACAAATGCTTGATTGAAATAATCAAACCTTAAACTATCACCAATCTGTGTCAAAAGTTGGTGTATGGATTTAAGAGGACCAGTATACTGACAATCATCGTGCCTGTAATTCTTGAAAGTCCAAATCAAGGTGGGATCTAATAGTACTGGTATGATTTCCTAAACTTGCTAACAACTCTAGATGAAAAACTAGAATTGAGCATCAAAAGGTGTTGATAACATGTCCCAAATTGAATTGGTCCAGTTATGGTCAAAATTAATTGAAGCTGCCTCTTCCGGAATCGAATCCATTAGATTTCTGTCTTAGGATTTATACCTCACTCAAAAAGTCAAAAACAAGTTTAGTTTTGTATTTCAGTTTAAGTCTTTTATTTTATTTCAATTTAGTCAATTCAATTTGTTTAGTATCGGACTACGTCATGGAATTAGGGGATTTAATCATTTAAAAGAGTCACGTCTGAGGTGACCACACGTGTTTTTAAACGTAAAATCAGTCACGTCTGAGGTGACAAATTTGTTTAAAAAGGATCACGTCTGAGGTGGTCAAAAGTTTTTCAAGTTAAAATGATCATGTCTGAGATGATCAAATGCACATAAAGTTTAATCAAAAGGTTAAAAGGGGTTAAGTGAGAAATGGTCATAAAGTCAAAATCATGAGTCAAATCCAATCGCACGAATGGACCATGAGTATGGACCAACATGTGAATGAACCATACTCATGCAGTAAACAGCCGAATGGCACATGAGTATGGACCATTCACCCGAATGGCTTATCATAATGAACCATTCGACCGAATGGTAGTGTGCGAATGAGTCAGTCGCCTGACTGAAATCCAGTCGGCCGACTGAATGTAGTCGACTGAGCCAATCGCACGACTGAGGTCCATTCGCCCGAATGAACCGAGCGAATGGGTCCAGTTGGCCGAATGAAATCAGATTCAGTATAAATAGAGCCACCGTCAATAGCATTTAACTCATCACCCCCAATTGCCCTAATATCGCACTTCTTACCGTTACTCTGCCAAATTTTCATCTGACCCAAATTAGTTGATTATTCGCATATTCTGAGCTTCATTGTTGATTATACAGGTAAAATGCGGTGTACCCATGCCAAAAACTCCATCGATTGGCCTCTAAAATTAAGAAATTGGACCAAACAAGAACCGAAACTTTAATGGACTAATAACCTAACTAAACTGAGTAAAATGTTGAAATTAAAGTATTAGGTTATTAGTTAAGTGATTGGGAGTCTAAAGAACCATTACACGAAGTTTAATTTCAAGAATTGGTTGAAAATCGAATCTCAGTCGACCGAACAGTGGGTCATGCAACTGGACACCAGGATTAACTCCAATCGCATGATTGAGTTGGTCGAATGGATCATACGTATGAGCTTAGTCACCCGACTGAACCAATCGCAAGCTCAATTAACCGATTGAACTCAGTCACCTGCTCAGTCACCCGACTGAATCCAGTCGCATGCCAGGACAACCGACTGAACACAGTCGCATGGTTCAATCGCATGAGTGAACCAAAATGAATTCAACCAAGTTAACTTGAACTGATTTGTGTCGTGTGGTTAGCTAATAGTTATGTGTTTTGTGTTACAGATTGATGGTAGAGAAATGGTCCATCAATCCCAACACAATAACTGTGCTCACTTAGACTCCACAACTCGGAATGGTGCCGAGTTTGCAGGGATCATCGCTTTCCTCAGCGATCAAGGATCCACAAGGCGATATCTACACCATGCACCCCTTACAGGTCTATACAAGAAGCCTTCTGGGAGAATGCATCGGTTGATCGATCCCGTGAGCCATACCGCATAAGGAGTTCTATCTTTGGGGGATATGGAGATCACTACTGAAGACATTCAGCGTGTACTTGGGTTGGGAGACGATACAGACCAGCCCACCAGAATTCACCCACTGACGGTGAGAGGGTGCTTCATAAGGATGAAGTACGCTAGGGGTGCTCAACAAGAGCAACTGTGTCCCCAGTACAAGTACTTGGCACACGTCATCCTCAAGTGCCTAGCGTCACGAAGGGGCGGGTTCGATGACTATCAGATCAGATTCAAAATGCCTACGTGGCACTGGTGCTGAACCACCCTTTCAGCTTTTCTAGCATGATATTCTTTTATCTGATAGAGAACTTACAGGCGACGGGGGAAAAGAGAGTTTCTGCATGTACCCTAGGTTTTACAGATGATCTTTGATGAGAAGCTGCCCACACTGCCAAAGGAGAGCCACAACGCTATGGCATTAGAGATTATGGATGATACGGCGTTGGGTTGTATGAAGGTTTACCGGGGAAAACAAGTCAAACCCCCGGTAAAGAGACTTATAGGCCACCTGGCCAAGGTGGACTACGTGGCGCGGGGAGGCGTAAATGGCGTCACGTAGAAAGTGATTCGGATATCGAGCAGCTAGAGCTACCTGAAGATGACTCCGATGACGATGACAACGGTGATGGTGGAGATGCAGGGCCCACTCAACGAGGGCCCCCACTGGATATAGCATCTCCAGCATCCACCCAAGGTGGAGCAGAGGCTGCAGGGTTCCATCAGGACTTTTGTCTTGATAATGAGGAGGAGACGGACGAGGAGCCCCTAACCCGCACTGTGGGGAGCCGGGTGGTTGCCACCGACCGAGGTATTCGGGAGGTTGGTGGACACCCTGGCGAATCTGGGGATGATGACACTGATCCCACTTATGCTCCTGATCAGTCTAGCAGTGTTCCAGGGGAGCATCCACCTCGAGGGGATCGAGGAAGAAAAAGATGGCTCAGCCCCACGGGTGTTGAAGAAGAAGAAGAGGAGAATGATCTTCATCACCACCACCACTTCCACCACTCCTCCACTACCACCATCCCATCCACCACAGTATCTACCACAACCTCTCCACACCCACTTCATCTATACCACCCCAATCCTCACCTCTCCACCACCACCTTCATTTATACCAACCCCAATCTTCACCATCCCACCACCACCTTCATCTATACCACCCCCAATCTTCACCATACCACCACCACCTTCATCTATACCATCCCCAATCTTCACCACTACCACCACCACCACTAGCCATCATGCAAGACCGTCATCTTACTTTATCCATCTGGATCCTCTCTACCTCCTAGTGGGGTAGAGGAACAGCTCTTGGCACTTAACCAAATGGTGCTTAAGATGTTGGCAGCCGACGACGAGAAGACTACCCAGATTCGTCAGCTAGTAGATCTTACTGCTGCACAATCTCAGTAGATATCTCAGCAGGCTCAACTGATTGAGCAGCAGGCCCAGCAGATTGCTGCATAGAGCACAGAGGTGTCTCAACTCCAGTAGCAACATGTCCAATCAGCCAAAAGGATAGAGGAGTTAGAGACTACCAACAAGACCATCATGCTGAGGCTCAAAGGATCTAAAGAGGAGCCACTAAAGATAAAAGAGGGAGATGGAGATATGGTGATGATGAAGACAGTGATGATGATGATGATGGTGATGAGCAAGGAGATGATACTGATGCTAGTGATGATGCTGATGATGTTGATAAGATGATAAGGATACATGCTGATATGCCTGCGTGATCTGCGAGTGAAAGGAGGACAAAAAGAACTCAAGACCAAGGTGCCTCCAATTCAGTCCCGTCAGCAGAGGAGCATATGATACAAGACAAGAGTACTACTTAGTTGTTTATGTTATTTAAATCATATGTATTTGAATCTTGTATCAAATTAATGTAATGAATGTTTATATTTAATGTTGATGTTTACTGCTTTGATTGTTGACTAATGGTTGATATGTTACATGTTTTAAATCAAGCAAATCCAAACTACCAGAGAGATGAATATGATGTTGCTCCCCTTCAACAGATCAAGACTCAGCTTACTATGATTCTTGATCTGCAGGGTATTGTCAGGAGATCAGTGAATTACACACCTAAAGAAGGAGATATAATTCATGATCTCACAGACGAGCAACTTGCTGAAATATTCAGACTAAATCTGGAGGACATCGTAAAATATGCTCCAACAGTCCAAGTTGAAAGTGACGATGAACTCAAAGATGTTGATGAGATTGAGATAGAAGATGTCACAGACTAACACTATCCAGAGTACACTGACATTGAAGGTAACGTCGTTCCCAATCTGGGCGACAACCTTGTCAGTGAAACTTTTGAGACTCTGGATAGAATGGAAGAAGAGTCAGACAAGAAAGAAGACACAGCCCAAGCCTCGGAACTGAAGTTAATATCAGAAAGGTTGAAGGGCTGCATGCTTTGAAGAAATACGAGCCCAACACAGTGCTTCAACGTCAATTGCCTACACCAAGCTGTATAAAGTGAAGAAACATCAAAAGGTGTCGGGCAGAATCATAGCATGGGCGTATTTTGAAGATCTCAGCATTTATGCAGTTAAACGTGAGAAAGAGATGGAGTATTTCAGGTTCCCACATGACCTGAAGACTCTTCCTGGATTTGAGCTAAACTAGTTAGCAAAGTTAAAATTGCTATACGCTGACCCAAGGAAAATGTCAGGCTGGTTTGAGACTGCTCTTAAAAGAGAGTACCACACCAGATGGGTCAACTTCAACCTCAACAACCAACGAGGTATCTCAGACGGTCTGAGGTTGATCCCATAACTAGAAAACCGAAAATAGTGCTGAAGTGGAGTCCTCCATGCATAATGTCAAAGATCCTTCTACGGGAGATGCCATAGGACTTCACTCAACACTTCAAATGGTGGTACTATGATTGGAGGATAGGAGAGGCAGTCATAGTTTTGAATAAGGATGGTGTTATGGAAACCATCAGGGTGTTTGACCCTATGTGGCTTAAAAACTTGTCTGCAGATGATGTTTATACATTGTACAAGTGGCCATTATTCTATGACTTTCAAGATGTTGTACAAGCTTTACAATTTCAGAACGTTATAAGACTTTGTTTTGCTTTTGAGATACACGCCGGAGTCACTAGAGAAGAGAAGTACAAGAAGTTTGAGGAACTTATGAAGGATGTAAGACATTAGACAAAACTAAGTCCAAGGGAGAGTTTGTAGATACACGTGTCCTTAGTTTTTGATCTTAATGTAATATCTTTGTATTGTCTTACACTTATGTAATTGTAATTGTACGGGTACTTAATGAAATACAATATGTGGTTGTGCTTGATGTTGAATATTTCATTGGTTGGTATGTAATAACACTTATTAACTTGACTATATAGGTTGTGGTTGTTTGAATACTCTCTAAATCAATAATGACAATGAAACATATTCAAACTTAATCATGTGAAGTTCACATGCGATTGGCCCATGCTAATGGACCATACGCATGAACAAGTTCATGCTAATGAACCAGTCGTACGAATGAACCAGGAGACTGGATCAGTCTCATGATTGAAACATGAGATTGACTCAGTCATACGACTGAACACCCAGTCGTGCGAATGGATCAACCGCATGACTCAATCGCACGACTGAACCATGCAAATGGTCCTGTCACACGATTGAGAAAACCTTAACCTATAAATACCACTTAATTCGTGGAAAAACAAGACACTTCGAATATCTTGATACCCAGATGTACCCTAGCCGTCCAGAGACCACTAGTAACCTATTCCAACTTCAAAGATCGCAGTAGATCGATTGCTAATTGTTCTTAACGTTTAGATTAAATCTTTAATTGATTCTACGTGCGTTCTCACTGATTGGATCGCCAATCAAATAGGATTCCGCACTATTTGATTCGGTATACGCGTAAATCTGTTAGTATTTGTCGAGTACACGATCCCTAACAGATCTCTCGGTCAGGTGGCACTCCTGGTAAGTCGTCTCGGAACACGTTTGGAAAGTCATACACAACCGGGACATCAGACATTTATGGTGTTGGTGTTTCCACATCTTTCACATAAGCCAAGTAGGCGCTACATCCATGCCTCATGCACTTACCCATGACCGCCATTGAGATTACTTTCGGAATTGTCGTGACCCGATCACCATAAATCATTACCGAACTCCCATCAGGTGTTGTTAGACGAATCATCTTCTTGCGACACAAAATATTTGCCTCGTAATCCGCTAACCAATCCATCCCAAGAACCACATTGAAACCACCTAAGGTCATCACAAACGGTCTAACAAGAAATTTATGACCTTCTAGTTCCACATCACATTCTTCTATCATCTCATAAATCCTGGTAGACTTACCTATGGGAGTTTCTACATCAAATGGCGCATCAACACTCCTACTATTAACGAGCAGTTTAGCATAAAAAGCAGCAAAAATAAAACTTTTACTAGCACCAGAATCGAATAACACAGAGGCTAAGGTTTGGTTTACTAGAAACGTACCTGACACAACATCAGGGTTTGTCCTAACCTCCTCCTACGTCATTGTAAATGCTCTGGCGCTCGCTCTCGGTCCTTCACCTTCGGTCTTCTTCACCCCAGAACCCTCAGCCCTCGGCTTCTTGCAATCTCTACACATGTGGTCTTCCTCCCCACAAGAATAACACTTCCACACACTGCAGTTCTTCGCCACATGTCCGGTTCTTCCACAACGGAAAACAGACATTGGTTCCCAATCTACATTCCCTGGTGTGTTCTCGTCCACACTTGACACACCTTCTCGACCCTGCACCGGATGTGACCACACGCCGGTCATCCACCCGTGCACCCTTGTTACTTGGAGTGGCCCCGCCACGCCCAAACCACTTTCCGTTCCAATTCCAATCTCCACCATTCTTCTTACCACCTTCGGCCACCACCACCGTTCTTTCATCGTATAGTCTCCCTACCAAATCAACCGCCGACCTAAACGTGCTTGGTCGGTCAGTGATCATGTGCCTATGGATATCCGCCGGCAGACCCTGGATGTACCTCTTGATTTTTCGTGACACGGGTGTCACTTGGTCCGGCACAAGACGTGCCATCTCATTGAACTTGGTGGTGTACTTCTGATGTGTCATCATCCCCGCCTCTAACTGCAGGAACTCTCTCTCAACTTTGTCCATTTCCCTATAAGGATAGAACTCCTCAATTACCAACTTCTTCAACTCCGACCATCTCATCCTCCCAATTACCCGACTACCCTCGGCTTGGACTATATTGTCCCACCAACACAAAGTCGAGTCCATAAAAGAGTGAGCAGCAAACTTTGCTTTCTGATCCTCCCGACACTCGCTGATATTTAAAACAGCTTCCATTCTCTCACCCACCGGTGAGCAGCAGTAGCAGTGCCGTTACCATCAAAAGTAGGGGTCTTGCACCTTTGAAACACCCCGTAGTTACAGCCTCGTGCCGCCTCCAGCGCAGGCTCTTCTTCTTCCTCCTCTTCTTTGTCATCAGACAAAACCATTTCAGTCTCAAGCTATCTGCTTTTGCTCTTTGGTCTACTTCTTTCCTTCCTCTCTCCCTTCCGTACAGCTTTAATCACTTCAGTCACTACAGACGATAAGATTGTCTGCATGACTTGATGCACCTCTTCAACCACAGCCTCTTTCACCAAGGCCCTTAAGTTTGCACTCTCATCACCACCATCCGGATGAGGGGTCTCTGGTTCTTCATGAACCACCTTTTCGGCTCTAGGCCTTGCTCTCGTGACTCGTGGTTCAGCACCACGTCCTCCACCACGTGAAGCTTTAGATGATCTACCACCGGCCATCCTCACACACATGCTGAAAGATTCAAACACCAACATGGTCATTCAAGGGAACAACTCAGTTTATGTCAAGTATAGTAAGTTCCTAATTACAGTGGCCAGTTGTGACTAGCCACTTACTTTACTCTTTATACCCCAAGCATTACCTATCCTGACTACATCAGTATCTAATTCTACCAGCAATACATAAACCACATCACATGCGCACATAATACCGGTTAACATTAGAAAATACCTGATGGCACGCAGCTACTCGGACTGGCATCCCTTCCTTTCCATCCCATTTTCAGTTTAAGTTAAGGTTATTTTGAAAATTTACCCATTTCACTTAAACTTTAGCTCTGATACCAACTTGTAAGACCCCGTCCGCAGGACTCTTACAGCTGGCCAATCATTGCTAATAAAACATATAATTTCATTCATATTTCATAAAACATCGCACCGGAAAGTCAAAACAACTTTTCATTTCATTAAGAACACTTTTGCAAATTAATACAAACATCCATGACACATTTTCATTTGTTCGTATTACAATGCAAAAAAACATTTACAAAAGAATGCCATCCAAAGTGCCAAGTAGCTGCCCCGCGCCATCCTCAGTAATGCTCACCTGCCAACTGGAAAATGCAAAAAAAGTCAGCTTTGCTGAGTGATTTCTAGTTTTATAATAAAACATACTTTACGTTCATTTAAATCATACTATACCGTCGTACATGATCACACATCGTACGTACACATAGATAAAATCATTATTATCCTCTTTACTATTCATCATTTTCTTTCAACATCTCTGTATCTCTTTATCTCTTTCCGGATCAGTGTCATCAGCTATACCCCAAACGTATGCACACATCGGGTACTGGGCCGAAGATCATAAATGACTTCCATAACACACATAGCCTGGCACCAGCACCGGGGCAAGCGACAAAGATCCCAACTGTATGCTACACCCCAAACGTATGCACAAAGCGGATACTACGCCGAAGATCATAAATGACTTCCAATACGCACATAGCCTGGCACTAGCACCAGGGTGAGTAATCACTATAAACCATGTATTATATCACTCGTTGGTCATAAAGACTGGACCCGTGCGTGTATCCTTAAGGGTTAGCTAAACCACACATAGTTGAGCTTACGGTATTTTAGAGCCGTGCACCTCCTTACATTTTGCTTGCAAACCTTTCTATACTTTTTCTTTCATTAATGCATGCACTCTATCATTATGTTCCTATTTCATTATCTTTCACTTTACATTACATAATACTTTATCATTTCTTTCACAACTATAACACGTAAAGCCACGGGAAAGATAAACATACATCATAATAAGGAACATCAACATGCACAGTCAACATCATCATACAAGGCATCATGCAACATAACATACATCATACATACCATCATGTATTAGCATCAAACAGACATCATAACATGCCTAACATGATATCTATGACCTCAAAAGTCAGCTTACATAAACCCCCAGGAACATCCCAAGTCAAATCCTAAATCTCACTTTTCCCCAGAAAGTCAAACTATTCTAAGTGTTCATCCGCACTTGCCTTTTGTTCATCCGCACTTGCCTTTTATTCATCCGCATTTGTTACAGTTCATCCACATTTGCTATAGTTCATCCGCATTTGACTTTTGTTCATCTGCATTTTTCTTTCTTCATCCGCATTTCCCATACGTAGTAAGTGTTCATCCGTATTGACTTTCATACTCATCCGCATTGACTTTCATACTCATCCGCATTGACTTTCATACTCTTTTGCAGTGACTTTCATACTCATCCACATTGACTTTCATACTCATCCGCATTGACTTTCATACTCATCCGCATTGACTTTCATACTTATCCGCATTGAATTTCACACTCTTCCGCATTGACTTTCATACTCATCCGCATTGACTTTCACACTCTTCTGCATTGACTTTCATACTCATCCACATTGACTTTCATACTCATCTGCATTGACTTTCATGCTCTTCCGCATTGACTTACATACTCATCCGCATTGACTTTCATACTTGGTCAGATTTTAAAACTTAAACATATGATCCCTATACATCAAATCTCAGTTCCCTAGCACCATCAATCATGTTCAAAGCTTAAATCTTACATTCTAAGCCTCAGAAACACTATCATAACATCATTAAGCATGAACATAGTCCAACATCACCTCATACATCAACATACATATAGTCATGCACACGGATCCGAAACCCAATTTAATGAAAACATACATTTATGCATTTCCAACCCCAAAACAGTTAAAAACCAGTAAAAGAGGGATTCTAGAACTCACCTTAATAGCTCTTGAGTATGGCTTCTCCCAAACTCATTTGCAATTAAGTTCAATCGCCTAGAAACCCACTAAAAACATACACGAACACATACAGACACACATAAGCATAAACCCGAGGATAAAACTAGTTAAGAAGACCATAAAATAATGAATTCTTACCTTGAATTCGAATTCTTTCTTGTTCTTCCTTTAAAACCAAGAGTTTCAGCTCCTTCTCTCTATCTCTCTTCCAAGATCCCAATGAAAAAGGTGTGGTGTGACCATTTAGGCGGCCATTTCACCTTTATCACAAACTTTTAAACTTTTTGTCCTTTTTGTCAATTTTTACCCGTAGACTTGGGTCTTATTTCTTTTCCTTCTTTGTCTTTGCTTTATTCTTTCTTTCTTTGTCTTTAAAAATACCGGGTGTTACAATCAGCAAGTAATCAAGGTAAGACGAAATCTGGGTAGAGTGTCTACGTATGAGAGTTTTTGAATGCTTTGAAGGGTGGTGAGAAATGTGACTGACTCACCCCTCTTTTTATAATGTCTTAAATTTTAGTCATGCGACTAAGCCCATACTCATGCTCCAGTCATGCGACTGAGCCCATACTCACGCTTCAGTCGTGCGACTGGCTCATATTCCGTCATCCATTCGTACGATTGGTTTAGTCTTGTAGTCCAATCTCATGGTTGTTCCATACTTATGGTCCAATCGTGTGACTGGCTCATACTTATGGTTCAGTCATGCGATTGGCTCATTCTTATGGTTCAATCGTATGATTGGCTCATACTTATGAGCTTGAACTTTTTACACTTTCGAACACTTAACATTTTAAACTTTGATAAACTTTATGACCTTTTAACACTATTTGATCACCTCAGACGTGATCATTTTAGTTTAAAACCGATTGATCACCTCAAACGTGACCACTTTGAGTGAGTGATTCATAGATTAGATCTAGTTGTATAGTCTGACGACTAACCTACAAACGACTAGAAAATAGAAAATAACATAGAAACTTAAAAGAAAACAAGACATATTTTTTGTTGTTTTGGGTTTGAGCAGAAGAGCTTCAAATTGATTTAATCATTTCTGGAACGATTCATTATGGAATCATACAAGTATAATAGAATCGTTTGGGTGTTCCTTATTAATATGCACTTGATGCTAGATTCTTGTTTTGTTTGAGAGTCATTAGCACTTTCAAGAAATCATACTAAAGCTATAAGATGCATACAATGATTTTGACTTTCAAGAATTGCAGTCACGATGATTGTCAGTATGTTTGTCCCCTTAAATCCATACACAGACTTTTGACTTTCAATGGTGATGAATTAGGTTTAATTATTTCAACAAGCATTTCTGGATCTCACACTTATATGGTAATCAACATTCCTCAGGAGATTTTTGAGCAGACTACGGGTATTGGACAAGAAGAGACTATTCTAAGAGCTTTCAAAGAGATGCCAAGCCTCAGGTCAGTGCCATCGCACAGCAGAGAGGTGCAAACAACAATGAATTCTAGAATATTTAGGTTATGCTTATCCTCAAGTCAGTGCCACCGCACAACAGAGAGGCACACAACCTATATTCTTGTTAGACCATTTATTTTTCCTTTTGCACATAATGCACCAAAAACATATGTTATTAGCTTGATTGCTTTTAGCATTTTTTACATGTGCTTTGCTCATTTTTTATGATCATCCGCACACATTTGTGGCATTTATTTTCTCGTTACCCCTTATTAGAAATGCCATGATTGTGTTGACCAGGAATAAGATGAGAACTCACAGCAAGTTGAACAAGTTAGTTTGAATTTATAATTCACCAATGAAGTCTACTCATCTATCGTGTTGAATCTACCAACACATCATATAATGAATTAGCAACATCTAGGTCTACTTTCTTTATTTTACCTCAGTAACAACCTAGTTTAACTATCATTTTTCTTTAGTTGTACTTAGACTTCTTAGACTTGTACTTTGAATTTTGCATTTTAAGCAAACTAATTTTGTAGTCCCAACCAATTCGTTCCCTGTGTACTATCACTTTCCATAAGCTTTGAATCAAAATCACAGAGTTGATTTCACTTCTTTAAGCTAAACTGCCCTCCCCCGTCGTTTTTTAAGTAAATAAATACTGCAAATTAATACTAACCTAAGACTATTCTCCCACTAAAATACTTAAACCAGAAATCTTTTTGTGTTTTTAGATTTTAATAGACAGGAAAATAAATAAAATAAAAAGAATTAAGAAAACATGTCGGACTACTAACTTTCTTCTTCTAGAATCACATCACTTTTCTTGTTCATGCTATTAACCTCTAAAAGATATAAAAACCTCAGTTTATCAAATGCTATTGTGTAGAGGTCGGTGCGTTGAAAATCCATATTAATTTTAGCAACATCGATTAATTGCCTTACAAAACAATCATGTAAAAATAGGGTGTTGGACCGGATTTTTGGTTACAGCGATAGCAGCAGAATTATTAGCAAAAATAGGGTGTTGGAAAATTGCAAACCGTAGTCGCGCATTTGCTGTTGAATCCAAATTATTTGTGAACAGCAAGTAGCAGCAGCAATGTATTCAACTTCACATGTTGACTGAGCAACTGAGGTCTGCTTCTTATACTGCCAGGTGACTAACCGTTTGCCAAAGAACTGACATCCTGCTGATGTTGACTTGTAATTCATCTTGCAACCACTGTAATCCGAGTCACTATACGTTGTAAGCTCAAAGTCATCATCATGAGGATACCACAACCCGAGTGTTGGAGTACCCTTCAGATAAAGAAAGATTCTTTTAACCCCGATGAGATGATTTACTTTTGATTTCGCCTGATATCCGGAACAAAGACACGTTGCGTACATGATATAAGGATGCGAGGCTGTGAAGTACATGAGAGATCCAATCATTCCTCTGTACATGGTGGCATCAACCAGATCACCATTTTCATCGGGTGCCACGTCATGGTTTGTAGCAAGTGGAGTTCCTGCTGCTGAAGCATTCTCCATGTCTAATCAACTAAGGATATCTCCTACATACTTGGTCTGATGTAGAAAGATTCCTTTAGTGTCTGATCCACCTATAAGCCAAGGAAGAACTTCATTTCCCCCATGGCACTCACCTCAAACTCTGCTTTCATTACAGATTCGAATTCTTTACATTATTCTTTGTTTTTGGAACCGAAGATTATGTCATCAACATAAATTTGTACCGGTAGTAAATCCCCATCTTTTTCTTTGATGAACATTGTATAGTCAATAACTCCTTTGCGAAAACCGTGTTTCACAAGATGAGTTGAGAGTTTCTCATACCAGACTCTAGGGGCTTGATGGAGCCCGTAGAGAGCCTTGTCCAGATTGTAAGCTCTATCTCGATGATAAGGATCCTCAAATCCTTCAGTTTGACTGACATAGATCATCTCATGGATTTCACCATGAAGGAATGCACTCCTCACATCTATTTGATAAACTTAATCTTCATGTAGGATGCATAGGCTAGAAGTATACGTATTGCTTCCATCCTTGCCACTAGTGCAAACACTTCATTGTAATCTATGCCTTTGACTTGTCAAAATCCTTGAACTAGAAGCCGAGCTTTATTCCTGATTATGACCCGTTGGTCATATTTCTTGCATTTCAGCACCCATTTAGTGCCAATCACCTTAGCACCTTTTGGTTTGTCCACAAGGGTCCATACTCCTAACTTCTTGAACAATAGTTCTTTTGCATCGCACTAACGCATGCCTTATCATTTAAGGCTTCACTCACATATTTTGGCTCAAATTAAGACACAAAACATTGATATGCACCATCATGAAGATATCCCTTTTCCATTATCAAGGCATAATCAACTGCGTATAGCTGATTTCTGGTTTGTACTCACGATCGAACATCCCCAATGACATTGTCCAAGGGAGGATAAACATTTAGCCGAGATCTGGGAGTTGTTGAAACAGCCACCTCATTTTCTAGATTGTTAAACTCAGGTTCAGTCTCTGTTGGAGTGTGAGGTTTCGAAGTGTCAGAGGCATCAGGATTTGATGCTTGTGTACTTTCATTGTGGGAACTTGGTCCTCCTGGTCTACATTAGTAGTCTCAACTGCCTGATAATCAGATGAAGACTCACTTACTTCAACGTCTCCCCTAAAGGACTAGAAGAATCATCTAATGGACCAGTTGATGTCGAGTCTGGTGAAGGAGTGATAAGAAAGTCGTACATCATCCTAGCAGAAAGCTCGTCATCAGTATGAGAAGATGGTAGATTGAAGGATTTAAAGAATCCATCATAGTCGAAGAAGAATGAGGGTCCTTTCCCAGTTGGGGGGTGGTGTATCTTTAAACATCAACATTGCACCACACTTCTACGTGACCCGTTGAGTTGTTATAAACTCTCTTGTTTGGTATGCTGTATCCGAGAAAGACCCCTTCTTCTGCCTTCTCACTGAACCTCCCACTCTGAGTCTTCTTCAACAATGTGCATGGTATGCCAAACAGAACTAGATACTCCAAGTTAGGTTTACATCACTGGAGTAGTTCATAACATGTTTTCCGATGTCGTTTGACCACTAAGACTCGATTAAGTGTGTAACAGGCATTCGCCACTGCCTCATTCCAGAATTGAATAGGCAGTTTCGAGTCAGCTAGCATTGTTCTGGCAGTCTCTATCAAACTTCGATTCTTCCTTTTAGCTACGCCGTTCATCTGTGGAGTGTAGGCAGAGGTGAATTGATGAACAATTCCTCTTTCTCTACAGTATGCCTCTATCCACTGATTCTTAAATTTTGTGTCGTTGTCTGATCGAACCTGCCTAACTTTCATCTTGTAGAGTGATTCCAATGTAGTTACCGGATGTTTGAATGATTCAAAGGTTTCTAATTTGGCTTTCAAAAACATCATCCAAGATAATCTTGAGTAATCATCTGTTACTACAAAGCAATACAGATCTCCAGCAATGCTTTTTGTGCTGACATAGCCAAATAGATCCATGTGCAGAAGCTCGAGAGGCATATAAATAGAATTAACTTTCTTTACCTTGTGGGCCTTCTTGGTCTGTTTCCCTTTCTTACATGCTATGTAGAAGTCTGGAAGCTGGAAGTTCTTGACATTTACACCATTCACTAGATCATTTTGAATCAAGTGATTCATCTTCCTAGGATTGATGTGTCCCATTCCCCTATGCCATAAGACTGAGTCCCTCTCAGTTGCCTTTGACAAGAAGCATTGAACTGTGTGATCAGTTGTGGATGTTTTTGATAGATCCAAGACATACAAGTCATTATATCTTGAAGCTGACATAAGAACCTTGTCCTCCTCAATCACATAGTCCTTCTTCAACATGTAGCACTTCTTGTTGTCAAATACAACCATAAAACCTTTATCACAGATCTGGGAGACTGAAAGTAAGTTGTTCTATAGTTGTTGAACGTACTTGACCTTGTCAAACTTTACTTTCTTGTTTCCTACTTCACCTTGTGCTGTGATGTAACTTCCTTTGTTCCCATGATATGAAACATGTCCCCTTTGATTTTTTTGACGTTGAAAAGGAGGGACGAATTCCCTGTCATGTGCCTAGACGCCCCACTATCAATAATCTAGGTATTAGTGATAGCGCTATAGCAGACACCCTGCATAGTCAAAGAAACTTGTTAGTTCAGATTTGGGACCCAAGCCTTAACTGGCTTGGGTGACCCAGAGAAATCACACATCATAAACTCAACCCATTGTCCTTTAGAGGATGAGGGCATATCTTTCTTCTTATCATTCTTACTATCAGATCCTATACTTGATTTTTCTTTCCATAAGCCAGTTTTGTGTAAGGCATGTTTGTGGTAAATAGACGACTGACTTATGGTTTGAACTTTATATTCACTAACATTCTTAGGTGGAGTGTTAGATCTTGTTTTAGAAGAACTTGGTTTTGTATCATAAAGTTCAATTTTCTTTCTAGGCATTTGATAGTAAGGACAACTAGTAGAAATATGTCCTCGTGTTCCACAACTGTAGCACGATCTGCTTTCTACAGATTGAAGAGAACTTTTGTGTGATATTGAGTTTAGTGAAGGTGTGAGGTGTGTTTGGTTTGGTTTTGTCACTACCCTTTTAGATGTTTCATCCTTATTAACAAAATTAATTGTCTTAACGTTATGAACATCTTTAACTTGCACTTTGGTTGGACTTTGATGATTAACATATTTATGGTTAATTGGTTTAGTCAGTTTGGGTTCTGAAATGGACGTTGGTGAACCTGAACTTACATTAACCCTTTTAAGTGCATCATCCAAATTCGCAACTAGCATTTTGCCTTTTAATTTCAAAGTATACTCTTTCTGTTTAGTGTCCTATTTCACAGGCTTACCTGTGGAATCAGGATCACTAACTAGGGGAGTAGACACCACATGATCCTTAATTGGGTTGTTATTAATAGGTCTAAAATTTGTATTCAAAAGGATCTCATGTGGCGGTGGAACTACTTTGTATCCCAAACCTTACCCATTGTTTTGTTCTTTCACTAAGTTCTGTACTATGTGAGAAGAACTAGCTCAACTATGCAGTTTTTGTTTTAATGAATTAAACTTGACTTCCAAAACTGCTTTCTCCTTTTTGGTTTCTTCTAAAGAATTTAAATAAAAATTTATATCATTAGATTGATTTAAGGCAACAACCTCGGTTTCCCTTAGTTGTTTACCCAAAAGTTCTATCTTTTCTTTAAAACTGCACTCATTTTGTTTTAATATATGATTAGCTTCAGTGCATAGTTGTAAGTCATTTACTAAGTTATCATTGTGTTCTAATAACCTAACAAATTTCAGATCAATGCTTTCCCTAAAATTTTCACATTCAGAACAAGCATGTTTTTCAAATAGTTGATCTAAAGAACTTACCTGTGAGGAGTCAGTTGAATCAGCTATCAATGTAGAGGTAGACTCTTCTGTTGTTGGAGATTTTGAACTTGTTGCTCTGAGCTCTTCCTCAACCAAGTGGTTTATCACGTTAACAGCTTCTTCTGTATCTGACATCGCTTGCTCAGCTGCAATATCACCTACACTAGCAGACCCATCATCTAATGCTTCGATAGAGGCAATGTTTGATTCTCCAGGAGAGACAAATCGGAAGGACCAGTCTTGTTCTTCATCACCTTGAGCAGTTAATGCCTTAGTCTCTTTCCTTGAAGAACTAGTTCCAACCATGTCTTTGTCTTGACTGTTGAAAGTAGGAAATGGGTTACCATTTCTATTTTTCTTGGGCTTCACACATTCACGTTTAAAATGCCCCTTTTCACCACAGTTGAAGTAGGTGACCTTGGTTTCGTCAAAACCAAAGGTCGTATCTTTCGTGGCTAAAAGATTCTACCCCGTCTTCTTGACAAATTTTTTAGCTCGTCTAACTACACTTGCTAGAGCCCACATGATGTCCATTCTTTCCAGCTCGTTCTTGTCAACTTGCTCATAGTCTGCATCTGCAAGATGACAATTTCCAATCTTCCCTGCAACTAAACCATCATACCATTGAACCACTACTGCTAGAAGATCCATATGCTCCTTTGCCACTTCTACTATGATGTTACCGAGATTCTCGGTCTTCAACTTCATAGTATTGGCTTCAGGCACTATATATTGGGTTGACGGTGACCCTGACGTTTCTGGTCCTGAAGCAGTGGTTTGCGAAGGAGCCGCGGAACTGAAAAAGAATGTTGTTTGTAATGGTGCTCCTGAACCAGTTGGAGTAGGAACTGAGTTGTAGATTGAAGGATTCTGAACGTAGGATCCTTTCTTTGACTTGTACTTCATCCTCAGTTTTTTTCTCTTAGCTTCAAGATAAAGTCATTTATGTCTAACGTCACAAGAATGTCGTTCTGTCTCAGGTTAGACACAAATGAGTCCCATTTCTCAGGCAAACCATCAGCAAAGCTTGAAACTTTGTCTTCCATTGATGTGGTTACACCATGATTGTGCAGCTCACTCATTAGATGATAAAATCTGTCAATAATATCATCTAAGCTCTTGTTTCCTATCGAAGAGAAGTTATCGAACTCCTTCTTGAGAGCCTTATCCTTCGGTGCCTTTAACATCACGATTCCATCATATCTCTTCTCTAATGCCTCCCATAGCTTTTTGGCCTGCTTGTTCTCAAAAAACTAATGAAAGATGTCTTTCGGGATTGACTGAGTCAACAGGGCATAAACTTTCTTCTCACCATTGAAGAGTATTTTCTAAGCCTCGCTCATTCCACCCAAAGTCAACTTTACTCCATTTACACTGACTGGTACCGTGTAACCAATCTCTATAGAAGTCCAAAGATTGGGATCCACTCCATTTAGGTAAATCTCGAACCGCTGTTTCCATTATGGATAGTCATCTAACATTATAAGATTCGGCGGTTTATTGTGATTTCCTATTTCATTCTCCAGAAGCACAAGGTTCTGGATACGTGAGTCCTTCCCGCTAGTAAACGCATCAACCTGATCTTCCATTTATATAAACTTGGTACTAGGTGAACAAGACAATTTCAATTGTACGAATGGGCTATGAGTATGGTTCACACGTGCAAATGAAGAGTGCGAATGAATTCAATCGTGCGATTGGATTCAGTCGTGCATATGAACAAGGCGAATGGACTCAAACGACTGAAGTTGTTCAGTCGTGCGAACGAGGAATATGACTGAGTTCAGTCGTGCGGATGGAGTATACGAATGAGTTTAATCGTACGAATGAGCTATTCATGCGACTAAAGGCTGCTATGTTTGAAAAAATCAAATTTTGACACTTAGACACAAAATACGATTTACCCAGAAACCCTAATCTGTCGTATGACGAAAACTTAAACTTTAATGCCTGAAAACGTCAAAAAACACCTGTGGACTAAAAAAGATGAATCTTTTGAATTAAAACGTGAGTTTTGACACCAAACCTAATTGAATCAAACACACAATCAAAAGCCAAGGCTCTAATACCACTTTTTAGGACCGTGTATGTACGGAATACTAACAGATTCTACATTTATACTGAATCAAATAGTGCGGAATCCTATTTGATTGGAGATCCAATTAGTGAGAACGATTACCCGATCGATATAAGATTGAAACTAAATGTTATGAACGAATAGGAACCGATCAAGAACGATGTATGAACTTGGACAGGCTTTCTTGGATGTTCTGGGCGGCTAGGATTCGTGAAAATATCAAGTGTTCTTCAATCGTTATGCTTTTCCACGAATTAAGTGGTGCTTATAGGTTATTGGTTTTCATTCGTATGACTGAATCATTAGCATGGTTCAGTCGTGCGACTGAATCATGCGATTGATCCATACGCACGACTGAAGGTTCAGTCGTGCGCCTGAGTCAATCTTATGTCTCAATCATACGACTGATCCACTCTCCTGGTTCAGTCATGCGACTGGTCCATAAGCATGATGCATTCATGCTTATGGTCCATAAGTATGGGTCATTAGCATGAATACTCATCCGACTAGGTAGAACACATTACTTAATCATTATTGGCTTAGAATTGTGTACAACAACCTCAAACCTATATAATAAGTTCATTATACTTTAACACAATAATAATATGAAATATTAAACATTAATAAACATCAACCACATATTATATTTCATTAAACCACTTCATTACATATGTGTAAGACATGAAAGACTTTTACATTTAAGGTCATAAACTAGGTACACATGTATCTACATACCCTTTGTTCTCTCTTTAGCCTGATGCTCACCTTCTCCACCTTCCTTTTTGATTAGGGTTTCTTGTCTTCATTCATCACCAGTAAACAAGAGAGAGATTAGATAAAAAAAGAGATCAAAATGGTAGTGGTCGATGGGTTTTAGACGATGGTGGTTGTTATCGGTGGCAAAGTCAATGATGTGGAGAGGAGGAGTTGTTAAGTGTGATTGGTGTCTATAGTTCAAAAGGGTTAGAGCATGGTTGCAAGGCAGAAGGTGACGCTAGTGGTGGTGGTGGTGGTGAAGGTGGCGGCGCGGTGGAAATGGTGGCAGGTTGGGTTGACTATAGGTTTTTTTTGTGGAGAGAGAGATATGGAGAGAAGATGGCCGTGCGGTGAAAGTTTTTCTTTGGAAGTAATTGTGGTGGTGGTGGTGGGGTTTTTATCAAGAAAGAAAGAGGATGAAGAGAAGAGGGATAACAGATTGGGGTAGGGAAGGGTGAGGTTTTATTTGTTGTTTTGTATTTTAATTATAAGGGGAAACTTGTCATTTCAGATTAATTTAACAAAATGTTACTATGCTTTTAGTGTTGTGGGTTGAAATTAAAAAAATATTTAAACTGTTAGACAGTCAGTGTATAGATAAACTATTGGATTGAAATCAACATTTTTGTCAAATCACGTGGACTAAAATAGTATTTTACTCTTTTTTCAACTAATTGAATAAAATAGATTATAGTTCTTTTAATGTGAATTTATCCCGATGACAAGTTGTTGGTATAGGCCTCCAATCGAACTAAACTACAACAAAAAATCATTGGTTTCTAGTTGATTTAATTTAAAATATCTAATAGAGAGAAATTTTGTATTGCTCATTGTCATAGCTATAGGTCGTAAGAAAATGTAGAAACCAAGCATAATGGTTGGCGTGGGGAAGAAATGGGCACCATAGTGTATGCTAAGAAGCATTGTCACTACAGATTACTAATTAAATTAAAAAATTATATGTAATTCTGTAGAAATAACATGTTGTCACTATAGCCTTGAAATAGTTTATTTAACATATATTCCTTAAGTTGAAACTAATTGACTATGAACATTTACAAACTCTTCTATGTTGCATCCCAAACACATTCTAGACTTATTACTACGACCCTATTATCACGAATCTTACAGTGACGAATATTGTTGTCTGAAGGCCCAGATCGTGCATATTTCATATATGAAATCATCTTTCTAAATAATACATGACTCATACAAATATAGTTAGAAACCGTAGTCATGGGAGAAGGAACATGGTGTCTTAATAACATAGCATTGAATCATATGACCTAGAAAGAAACGTTTTCGTCAAAGTCTTGAAAAAGGTCTCGGGAAGGTTAGATTTGTTGACAAATTATGTATAGAGATAAAAGGAAAGCAATACTTCTTTAAATAATTGATGGTGATTATCAACCTTTGACTGGTGTTTATTATATACCAAGCTTACGTAACAATATCATAAGTCTCAAGTAAGCAATAGAATATGGTGTGAATTAATAATAATAGAAAATTATGTAAAGCTCTATGATAACCAAGAACTATTTATGATGAATGTTCTAAGACAGAAAAACCAACTATACATTATTTATCTACTAATCAAAACTCTCGTTTGTCTACTTACAAATCTTGTAAATCCAACATGATTATGGCATGCCCGTTTAGGGCATACTAATTTCGAGTGGTTGAATATACTTGGACAAAATATATGGTTATGGTATTCAATAATTTTATAGTTTACGAACATGTGTTTGATAGGGAAACAAACTCGTCTGCCTTATCTGGAGTATGAAAATTCTAGAGCATCTTCACCACTAGAACTTTTACAAGGAGATATATATGGCCCGGTGGCACATTGTGCACCTGTAGGAGCCAAGTACATATTCATCATAGTTGATGATTTCTCACGCTATATATGGTGTTATATTCTTAAGATAAAAGATCAAGTGTTTAATGTTTGTAAAAAATTCAAATGATTGGTAGAGGTAAAACAAGATACAAGATAGATACCTTTGAACCAATAAAGGATGAGAGTTCACTTTGAGTGATTCATAAACTGGTGTGAAGACAAATATTTTTGAAGACCTTATTGTCTGTTGTTCACCCAACAAAACATAGTCGAACCTAGAAATTGAACCATAATGGGAATGGTTACGTGCATGCTTATAAATGATGAGAGTTTACTTTGAATTAATTCACAAATTAGTATGAAGAAAATAATTTTTTCATAGACACCCCCTGCCCCTTGTTCCCCCGCCCCAAGAAAATGTAGTCAAATAAAGAACCTAAACCTAAATTAGAATGGTTTGCTTTATACTAAAGTCCATAAATGTACAACAAAAATTTTAGGGAGAAGTAACTAAACATGCGACCAATATATCAAACCTACTACCTATGAAGGTTGTATCAACCTAAACCCCATATGAAGCTCTACTTAATCAAAAGTCTAATCTTGGTCACTCTAGAGTATTTGAGTGTCTAAGTCGCTAGCCTAGTTTGGGTAGCCTGATATCCCAAACGATCATGTGGCCCAAACCCTCCCAAATTTTTTTAAGGAATTCGAGTATTGAATCTCAGGAGATTAACTTGAACACACACCCTCCAAAGAATATTAAGTAATTTTTTAATCGAAGATGGGATCAATCGAGGGGAAGGTGTAACAATTTTAATACTTATTGATGATAAACTAATGAGTTTTGAATGTATAGTGGGAAGAGGCTATGTGTAACATCCGGTTATTTTTAAAAGTTATGAAAAGAAAGAATAAAAGTGAAGAAAAAGAAAGAAAAACAATAAAACCCAAGTGGAGGGGTTAAATGTGTTTAATGGACAAAATGTTTGAAAAAGTGGGTGTAAAAGGTGATGGCCGCCCACACCCTCTACACACTCACCTTTGCAATCATATTTTTAGAGAGAGAGAAAAAGAAGAGCAGAACTCTCGTATATTTGTAGAAGAACCAGAAAAGATTGAATTTAAGGTAAGAATTCATGGTTTTATGATGTTCTTGACTGGCCTTAGCCTCGATTGTACGCTTATATGTGTTTGTGTTTTAAGGTGTGTGTGTTTTTGGTGGGTTTCTAGGCAGTTAAACTTAATTTCATTCGGGTGTGAAGAGCCTACATGAAAGTTGCATAAGGTGAGTTTTAGAACCTCATTTTTACTTGTTTTAAACTGATTTGGGGCTGGAAATACACGTATGAACATTTTTATAAAAATGGGTTTTCACCCGTTTGTTTGTGTACGAATGTGTTTGCAGGTGGGGTGTGATTTTGGGTGTATTTATGATTTTGATGATGTTATGAATGTGTTTCTATGGATTAGAATGCATGAATTAAGCTTCGAACATGTTAGATGATGATTGGAGACTGAATTTAGTAGTTTAAGTGTGATATAGACTACCCATGCGCCTAAATGTGGCCCATGCACCCAACGGTATAAACTGTCTAAGTGTCCCCATGCGCCCAAAACCCCATGCGCCAAAATAGTATTCATGCGCTTGGAAAAGACTGAATTTGGTTAAGTGTCGATGCGCCCAGGGTTTCCATGCGCCTAGGCATTCATGCGCCTGCATAGTGCCCATGCGCCTAGAGTTTGCCTAGAATTGATTGTTGTCCATGCGGCCCAATAGTGCCCATGTGCCTGAAAGTTCCCCATGCGCCTAAGTGTTCTCATGTGTCTACAAGGCCATGCGCCTGCATAGTGCTCATGCGCCTAAGACTTAGAAAATTTTCTGGGATTTTTGGAAAAAAGTGAAATGTAGGTTTTGACTTGGGGGACTCCCGAGGGTGATAAAGTTGACTTTCGAGGTCGTGTATGATGATGATTTATGTGGCATGTATGATGGTTATAATGTCATGTATGATGTTACCTTGTATAGTGATGTTTTGTATGATGTGTTTATGTTCCTAGTTATGTATGTTTATTTTCCATGACTTTACGTTGAATGTTGACGAATGAAATGATAAAGTATTATTTAACGTAAAGTGGAAGATGATGAAAAGAGGAACATAATGATAGAATGCATGCATTAATGAAAGAGAAAGTGAAAGTAAAGAAAGTCTTCCAAGCAAAATATACGGAGGTGCATGACTCTAAAATATTGTTAGCTCAACTATGTGTGGTTTAGCTAACCCTTAAGGATACACATAGGGGTCTAGTCTTTGTGACTGACCAGTTGCATAGTACATAGATTATAGTAGATACTCACCCCGGTGCTGGTGCAAGGCTATGTGCGTTATGGAAGTTATTTATGATATTCGGCCCAGTACCCGCTTTGTGCATACATTTAGGGTGTAGTATACAGTTGGGATCTTTGTCGCTTGCCCCGGTGCTGGTGCCAGGCTATTTGAGTTATGGAATTCATTTATGATCTTCGAGCCAGTACCCGCTTTGTACATACGTTTGGGGTATAGCTGATGACACTGATCCGGAAAGAAGTAAAGAAAGAAAGTGATGAACAGTAAAGGAAGATAATAATGATATTATCTACGTGTACGTACGATATGTGATCATGTATGAAAGTATAGAATGGTTTTGAAAGAAAGTAAGGTATACTTTATTCTAAAACTAGAACTCACTCAACAATACTGACTTTTATGTTTTTCCAGTTGGCAGGTAATGGTTGCTGAGGATGGCACGGGGCGATTACTTGGCTCATTTTGGATGGCATTCTTTTGTATAATGTTTTTGCATTGTGATGCGAACAAACGATATTTTGTAATGAATGTTATATTACTTTGCAAAAGCATTTATTATAATGAAATGAAGTGTTTGTTTTAATGTTTTCGCTGCAATGTTTTATCAAAGTTAATGTAAATAGATGTTTTATGTGTGATGAATGACCAATTATGAGCGTCCCGGGAACGGAGCCTTACAAGTTGGTATTAGAGCCAAAGTTTAAGTGAAACGAGTAAATTTTCAAAAGAAACCTAAACTTAAACTGAGAATGGGACGGAAAGGGAAGGGATGCTAGTCCAAGTAGTTGCGTGCCATTAGGTATTTTCTTAATGATTAACCGACAATATGTGCACATGTTATTTGATCTGTGTGCTTTTAGTAGATTTAGATACTGATATGTAGTCAGGATAGGAAATGCTTGGGGTATGAAGAGTAAAGTAAGTGGCTAATCACAATTGACCACTGTAATTAAAGACTTACTATACTTGACATAAACTGAGTTATTCTCTTGAATAACCATGTTAGTGTTTGAATCTTATAGTGTGCTTAGAGGATGGCCGGTGGTAGATCGTCAAAGGATTCGTTTGGTGGAGGTCGTGGTGGACGTGGTGCTGAACCACGGGTCACGAGAGGAGGGCCTAGAGCTGAAGAGGTGGTTCATAAAGAATCCGAGACCCCTCGCTGGAGGCTGGGGATGAGAGTGCTAAATTAAGAGCCTTAGTGAAGGAGGTTGTTGTTGAAGAGGTGCATCAGGTCATGTAGACGATCCTACCGTCTGTGGTGACAGAAGTGATAAAGGTTGTACGAGAAGGAGAATGAAAAGAAAGGAACAGGTTCTCGGGAGGACGGGAGTGACGGGATACTGAGACGGTTCTCTCCGATGATGAGGAGGAAGAAGAAGAGCTTGTGCAGAAGGCAAAACGAGGCTGTAAATACGAGGCATTTCAAAGATCCAAGCCCCCTACCTTTGATGGTAATGGCACTGCTGCTGCTGCCCACCGATTGGTGAGAGAAATGGAGGTTGTACTTGATATTAGCGAGTGCCGAGAGGACCAAAAGGTGAAGTTTGTTGCCCCCTCGTTTATGGACTCGACTCTTTGTTGGTGGGAAAATATTGTCCAAGCCAAGGGTAGTTGGGCAATTGGGAGAATGAGGTGGTTTAAGCTGAAGAAATTGGTGATTAAAGAGTTCTATCCTGAGAGGGAGGCGGACAAAGTGAGAGAAAGTTCTGCAGTTGGAGGCGGGAACAATGACCCATCAGCAATACACCACGAAGTTCAATGAGATGGCACGGCCGGTGTCGAATCAGGTGACGCCTCTATCATGAAAGATCAAGAGGTATATTCAAGGCTTGCCGGCAGACATTCGCAGGCACGTGATCGCTGCCCGACCGAGCACGATTAGGTCAGCGGTTGATTTGGCAGGGAGGTTGTATGATGAACGGATCATGGTGCTGGCTAAAGCTAGCAAGAAGAGTGGTGGTGACCGGAATTGGAATGGGAAGTGATTTGGATGTGGCGGGGATGCTCCAAGCAACAAAGGTGTGGGTGGATGACCGACGTGTGGTCACATCCGGTGCGGGGTCGAGGAGGTGTGTTAAGTGTGGACGAGAGCACACCGGGGAATGTCGAGTGGGATCCAATGTTTGTTTCTATTATGGGAGGACCGGATATATGGAGAAGAACTATGGGGTAAGGAGGTGCTACACTTGTGGCGAGGAGGGCCAATTGAGAAGGGACTGCAAGAAGCCTAAGGCTGTTCTGGTGCAGGGAAGAAGGTGGCCGGGATAGAAGGGTAGAGGGCGAGCACCAGAGCGTTCACGATGATGCAGGAGGAGGCTAGGACAGACCTCGATGCTGTGTCAGGTACATTTCTAGTAAACCAAACTTACCTTCTGTGTTATTTGATTCTAGTGCAAGTAAAAGTTTTATTTATGCTGCTTTCTGTGCTAAATTGTCTGTTAGTAGTAGAAGTATAGATACACCATTTGATATAGAAAGTGCCATAGGTAAGTATATCAGGATTTCTGAGATTATAGAAGGTTGTGACATAGAATTAGAAGGTCACAAGTTTCTTGTTAGACCATTCATGATGACCTTAGGCGGTTCGATGTAGTCCTAGGAATGGATTGGTTGACGGACTACGAGGCGAACGTTGTATGTCACAAGAAAATGATTCGATTGAAGCGCCTGACGGGAGTTCGGTAACGGTTTATGGTGATCGAGTCACGACGATCCCGAAAGTGATTTCGATGGTGATGGCAGGAAAGTGCATGAGACGTGGTTGCAGTGTCTACTTGGCCTACGTGAAGGATGTGGATACGCCAACACCACAACTGTCCGATGTACCAGTTGAGTGTGACTTGCCGGACGTGTTTCCCAAAGACTTACCAAGAGTGCTACCTGACCGCGAGATCGAGTTCCAAATTGACTTGATACCGGGTGTCGAACCTGTTGCTAAGGCGCCATATCGGTTGGCTCCAACTGAGATGAAGGAACTGATGGAGCAATTGCAAGAGCTGCTTGATAAGGGGTTCATTAGACCGAGTATCTCTCCTTGGGGTGCTCCGGTCTTATTTGTGAAGAAGAAAGACGATAGCATGAGGATGTACCATGAGCTGAATAAATTGACGGTAAAGAATAGGTACCCCTTACCAAGAATTGATGACCTATTTGATCAGCTCAAGGGTGCCAGTTGGTTCTCGAGGATAGACCTTCGATCTGGCTACCATCAGTTGAAGGTGAAGGAGCAGGATATTTCTAAAACAGCTTTTCGCATGCGTTATGGACACTATGAGTTTCTCGTTATGTCTTTTGGATTAACCAACGTGCCAGCTACTTTTATGGACTTAATGAATGGAGTGTGTCGGCCGTTGTTGGATAAATCAGTGATTGCGTTTATTGATGATATCTTGATTTATTCGAAGAGCGAGGAGGAGCATGTCGATCACATTCGGGAGGTTTTGAAGACCTTGAGAAGGGAGATGTTGTATGCTAAATTCTCCAAATATGCGTTCTGGTTGCGCGAGGATCGGTTTTTGGGTCATGTAGTGAATCTCGAGGAGATTATGGTGGACCCGACAAAGGTGGAGGCAGTGATGCAATGGAAGTCACCAAAGACGCCATCCGAGATTCATAGTTTCTTGGGTCTAGCGGGCTATTATAAAAGGTTTATTCAAGTATTCTCTATGATAGCTTCTTCGTTAACTAAGTCGACCCGTAAGGATGTAAAGTTTGTATGAGGTCAAGCTCAAGAGAAGGCGTTTGAGGAGTTACAAGCGAGGTTGAATCAAACTCCTGTTTTGTCATTACCCGATGGAAGCGAAGATTTGGTAGTTTATCAGATGCTTCTTACTCGGGTTTGGGATGTGTGTTCATGCAGAGAGGAAAGGTTATAGCCTACACATCCCGACAGTTAAAGGTTCATGAGGTTAATTATCCTACCCCATGACTTGGAGCTAGTAGTTGTGGTCTTTGCGTTAAAGATTTGCAGGCACTACTTATATGGGACGAAGTGCACCATTTTAACGGACCACAAGAGCTTCAAGTTCTTTTCGAGTAGAAAGATCTAAACATGACGCAGAGGCGATGGTTGGAGCTCATAAAAGATTATGATTGTGAGATCCATTACCATCTGGGCAAAGCCAACGTGGTGGCGGATACCCTTCGCCGGAAGGAGAGACCCGAGCCGATTCGGGTGAAGGCTTACCAGTTGGTTATGACCTCTGACGTGATGAAACAGGTTAAAGAGTTTCAAGATGAGACATTGAAGGAAGATCATCTTAACTCTGAAAGAATGAGAGGTCTGGTCGCGGAGTTGGGGGAAAACACACTCGGTGTTAGAACCCGATTCGGACGCATGAGGATTCCTTGCTTTGGGGATCTATGTGGAAAGATTATGGATGAAGGTCATAAGACTCGATACTCCATTCATCCCGGTTCTACGAAGATGTATCAAGACATGAAGAAACATTATTGGTGGTCGCGTATGAAACGTGATATCGCGGATATGTGAGCAAATGCCTTACTTGTTTACAAGTGAAGGCCGAGCATCAAAAGCCGTATGGGAAGATTCAACCTTTGGATATACTGGAGTGGAAGTGGGAGCACATCACCTCGGACTTTATTACAAAACTACCGCGTACCGCGCGAGGGTATGATGCTATATGGGTGATAGTTCATCATTTGACGAAGAGTGCTCACTTCCTACCTATCCGCAAGACATATTCATCCGAGAGATTGGCAGATCGGTTCATCAAGGAGATTATGACTCATCATGGTGTGCCGGTGTCTATTGTGTCTGATCGTGACACTATTTTACATTTAAATTTTGGAAGAAATTCCATGATGCGATGGGGATGAGGTTACATATTAGCACGACTTATCATCCTCAAATGAATGGTCAGTCGAAAAGGACGATCCAGGTGCTGGAAGATATGTTTCAGGCATGCGTCATTGATTTTAGAGGAAGTTAGGATGACTACTTACCGTTAGATGAGTTCTCATATAACAACAATTATTATGCTAGTATTGGTATACCCCTTATGAGATTCTATATAGTATGAGATGTAGAACACCGTTTGTGGGGGTGATATTGGTCAAAAAGAGTTGGGGAGTATTGAGGTGATTTAGGCTACGATTGAGAAGCCTGAAAAGATCAAAGCCTTCATGAAGGCAGCCAAGATAGGCAGAAGTCGTATGTGGATAAGAGACATAGACCGATTGAGTTCCAGGTGGGTGATAGAGTTATGTTAAAAGTCTCACCTTGTAAAGGTATCATTCGGTTCAGAAAGAGGGGCAAGTTGAGCCCAAGGTACATAGAGCCTTTCCGAATCATTGCTCAATTAGGAGAGATGGCCTATAAATTGGAGCTACCAGATGAGTTAAATGGAATTCACCCGACATTCCATGTATCTCACCTGAGAAAGTGCTTAGCAGACGAGGATATGGTTGTACCATTGGAAGATATCGAGGTGGATGAATGGCTCAATTATGTGGAGCAACCAATGGTGATCATTGATTATATAAAGAAGAGGTTAAGGAATAAAGTGGTTCCTCTTGTGCGTGTACAACGGAAGCACTGGAAGGGAACTGAGTCTACGTGGGAGATTGAAGAGGAGATGAGGGAGCATTACCCACATTTGTTTGAGGAATAATAGGTTTCAAGGACGAAACCTATATAAGGAGGGTGGACTTGTAACACCCGGTTATTTTTAAAATTTATGAAAAGTAAGAAAAAAAAGTGAAGAAAAAGAAAGAAAAACAATAAACCCAAGTGGAGGGGTTAAATGTGTCAAAAGGACAAAATGTTTGAAAAGTGGGTGTAAAAGGTGATGGCCACCCACACCCTCTTCACACACACCTTTGAAATCTGATTTTTAGAGAGAGAGAGAAAAAGAAGCGCAGAACTCTCGGATATTTGTAGAAGTACCGGAAAAGATCAAATTCAGGCCAGAATTCATGGTGTTATGATGTTCTTGACTGGCCTTAACCTCGGTTGTATGCTTATGTTGTTTGTGTGTTCGAGTGTGAGTGTTTTTGGTGGGTTCTAGGCAGTTGAACTCAATTTGCATTCGCGTGTGAAGAGCCTAAACGAAAGTCGCATATGGTGAGTTCTAAAACCCCTATTTTACTTGTTTTAAACTGATTTGGGGCTGGAAATACATGTATGAAAATTTTTATACAAATGGGTTTTCACCCGTATGTATGTGTACGAATGTATTTGCGGGTAAGGGTGTGATTTTGGATGTATTTATGATTTTGATGATGTTATAAATGTGTTTCTATGGCTTAGAATGCATGAATTAAGCTTAGAACATATTAGATGATGATTCGGGACCGAATTTAGTTGTATAAGTATGATATAGAATAACCATGCGCCTAAATAGTGGCCCATGCGCCAACGGTATAAACTGTCTAAGTGTCTCCATGTGCCAAAAACCCCATGCACCCAAATAGTAGTCATGCACCTAGAAAAGGCTAAATTTGGTTAAGTGTCCATACGCCTAGGCACTCATAACATAGTGCCCATGCGCCTAGAATTTGCCCAGAATTGATTGTTGTCCATGCACCCCAATAGTGCCCATGCGCCTAAGTGTTCCCATGCGCCTAAGTGTTCCCATGCGCCCCGAAGGCCATGCGCCTAAGTGTTCCCATGCGCCCCGAAGGCCATGCGCCTAAGACTTAGAAAATTTTCTGGGATTTTTAGGAAAAAGTGAAATGTAGGCTTTGAGTTGGGGGATTCCCGAGGGTGATAAAGTTGACTTTTGAGGTCGTGTATGATGATGATTATGTGATGTGGCATGTATGATGGTTGTAATGTCATGTATGACGTTACCTTGTATAGTGATGTTTTGTATGATTGTGTTTATGTTCCTGGTTATATATGTTTATTTTCCATGACTTTACGTTGAATGTTGACGAATGAAATAATAAAGTATTATGTAACGTAAAGTGGAAGATAATGAAAAGAGGGACATAACGATAGAATGCATGCATTAATGAAAGAGAAAGTGAGAGTAGAGAAAGTGAAAGTAAAGAAAGTCTTGCAAGCAAAATGTACAAAGGTGCATGACTCTAAAATGTCGTTAGCTCAACTATGTGTGGTTTAGCTAACCTTTAAGGATACACGCAAGGGTCTAGTCTTTGTGACTGACCAATTGTATAGTACATGGATTATAGTGGATACTCACCCCGGTGCTAGTGCCAGGCTATGTGCGTTATGGAAGTCATTTATGATCTTTGACCCGGTACCCGCTTTGTGCATACATTTGGGGTGTTGTATACAGTAGGGATCTTTGTCGCTTGCCCCGGTGCTGGTGCTAGGCCATGTGCGTGATGGAAGTCATTTATGATCCTCGGCCCAGTACCCGCTTTGTGCATACGTTTGGGGTATAGCTGATGAAACTGATCCGGAAAAAAGTAAAGAAAGAAAGTGATAAGCAGTAAAGGAAGATAATATCTACGTGTACGTACGATGTGTGATCATATCTGAAAGTATAGAATGGTTTTGAAAGAAAGTAAAGTATATTTGATTCTAAAACTAGAACTCACTCAACAACACTGACTTTTATTTGTTTCCAGTTGGCAGGCAATGGTTGTTGAGGATGGCACGGGGTAGCTACTTGGCTCATTTTGGATGGCATTCTTTTGTATAATGTTTTGCATTGTGATGCAAACAAAAGATATTTTGTAATGAATGTTATATTATTTTGAAAAAGCGTTTATATAATGAAATAAAATGTTTGTTTTAATGTTTCCGCTGCAATGTTTTATCAAAGTTAATGTAAATATATGTTTTATGTACGATGATTGACCAGCTGTGACTATCCCGGGAACAAGGCCTTACACTATGAGGGTTGAAGTAGACTCCATAACAAAAAAGAAGACATGAACTGTTGTAAAACTACTAGTCGATGCAAATATTATCGAGCTTAAGTGAATGTTTAATGAAAGATTACCGATAGAACAATTAATAAGCACAAGGCACATCTTATCATGAACACTTATGTGCAACTACTCTAGGAAAATTTTATAGAAGTTCCGCACCCTTATAATGTCTTGTGCTGTGAGACTTATTATTGTTGTTGCAACTAAAAAGGGATGGAAATTACACCATCTTAATGTTAAATCCACATTTCGCATTATGAATTAAAAGAAGAAGCATACATACAACAAAGAAAATGCTTTATTATAGTTGGAAGCATAAACAAAGTCCACAAACTAACAAAGTCCTTGTATGGGCTAAAACAAACTTCAAATACTTAAAGTATCAAGTTAGTTAAAATACCAATGGACCTCAAGTGTTGAAGATGCACTCAAGAAAAAGCGGTTTAGAAGATGATTATTTTTAATGATTAATACTTATTAGAGTGTATGTTGATGATCTAGTTTTCACTTGATGAAACAATCTGGTGGTCAATTGGTTCAAGAAATCATTTGCGGATAGATTTTAGATAAGTAATATAGGTAAGTTATCATATTACCTAGGCAATAAGGTCACTCAAATGGAAGACAACTTTGCTATCAAACAAGAGAGATACGCGAAGAAGATCCTAAAGGTATCAAGATTGTAACTGAGTAAACTATTTTATTGTTCAATAGAACCTAGTACAAGTTGCCAAAAGCAAAGCAGGGAATCGAGGTCGATCTAACCGAGTATAGGCAACATTTTGGTTGCATTAGGTACTTACGCCATACGAGGCTTGATCTAGCCCCCTTGATAGGTGTTGTGAGTAGGTATATGAAAGAACTGAAACCACCACACTCACTAACGGTAAAACACATCATGAGATACATACGTGAAAGTTATGGTGTGAAATATAATCAAGAATGAATCCTTGTTTTGCATGGATATGATATAGCTGACACAATATGGAGGTAGAATATGGTTGAGTACATTCATCCATTTGTTATATATTAGGAACTCGCCATGGCGTTGACAAAAATAAAAAAAGGATAGCTTTATCATCTTGTGAAACTGAGTACATGGCAGCAACCACACCCACTCGTCTTGTAATATGGCTCTAGCAATTATTACACGAGGTTCTTGAAGAAAAACACAAATTGTGAAACTATTTGTAGATACTTTGTTCGTAATTTGACCTTTAAAAAAATATGGCATCCTATGCAAAAAGTAAGCACATCCATACCTGGTTTCACTTCAACCGAGGATTCATGAGAAGAGAAGTAATTCAAGCATAACATATTAGTGGTGCAAAATTAATAGAATGCCAACATATTAACCAAAGATCCTGCATGGATAAAGTTTAGGGAGACTCGAGCCTTAATAAAAACAAGATCTACCTAATACGACTTGAAAATTTGGGGATGATTGTTGACCCAATATAAGTCCCAAGTCATTAGGGCAAGTTGGCGATCCAAGAAAAAGGGAGGATTACATGTGAAAATTGATCATACTAGTTATAAATTAATAATATAGTTTATAGTTTTATCCAAATTAAAATAAACATGATGTACTTAGAGATTGAATCATATTAGGGCACCTGGTTAGTAAGTTAGATTACGTTATGAGTACCTTTACAATATTAACCAAGTTTTTTTGTCCACTTTTGGTGAATACAAGTTGTGGTGAGTTATTCTATACGTTATGGTTGTCTTATCGATTAACGTTTAAGCTAAAGTTCTCATTTGTTTTTTTACACATAAAGTATTACATTTGAGTGTATAAAGTTGAAATTACTTTTACGATTGAAGTTTAATTTTCAACTATTGATATATAGTCTCAAATTTAGACTATAAATTGTGCAAATTTGCTAAGTTGTTTGAGCCAAAAACAAAATCCAACTTGGAAACTGAACAATGAAAGAAACTCAAGATTTATCTCTTAAAACAACATAAGGTGCTTATCTCATAAGTGTTTGACCACGCATTTGGTTGTACTCTATTCCATCTAAGATATGAATCTCAAAAGGCAAAAGTGTGGTTGCCAACACAACGTATCTATGCCTTTTACATGATCAAAACAACAGTTTGAATCTTTGCTCTTTATGAACCCGAGACAGATGATGGAGAAAAAGCCAAAACGGTGATTTAAGGAAAAGGCCAGCTTCCGAGCAAGAGAGGATATTAATAGATGGGAGTTAAACTTAGAAAATTCTTTGTTGGAGGGCAAAGTGAGATGGTGAAGATAAATTCAATGTAGGTCAAGGGTAAAAAACTTAAAGAATTTGTCATTAGGAGTGTTTAACATTCAGTCGAAAATCACCAATTTCAATTTTGATTCAAATTTACAAATTCAAATTCGATTTGATTCACAATGTAATTATTGAATTTGAATCGAATTGTGAATTTGTGATTTTCGATTTGATTTGTAATTTGAATTAGAAATACACACCTATATTTATTTATTTTATATACTTTATTAGATACATGAGAAATTTAGAAATATAACTTTAAAAAATATATAATATAAAAGCTTTAGATTCTAATTGGTTACATCTTTCGAATGAACTTTGAAATATTATTAGATTAGTAATATTTTTTATACTAAATACAAATTAAATAAATTTTAATTCGATTCGAATCGAATTCAAAAATAGTTTCAAATACAAATCAAATATGAATCTTGTTTGAAAATTTTAAATTCAATTCAAATTCAATTGTACTCTTTCAAATTTGAATCCTGTTCAAAAATTTTAAAATTCGAATTATTTGATTCGATTAAGTCGAATTCGATTCAATAAACACTCCTAACGTGATTCGTGATTAATTAAAGGAATTAAAATCAAGCCTAATGTTAACATATTTAAGCATAACCAAATACCATTCAAATTCTTTTGACAAAAACTTAGAAAGGAATTTAAAAGTTCATAGAGTGAATACTTAACTAAGAAAATGAAAGCACTTGCCATCATTTTCTGAAAAACTCATAATTCTTTATTATATTTTGTATGCAACTCTATACTTTCATGAAAGGAAAAGCAATCTATTGTCTATTGTTGTATGCATGTGTTGAATGCTGTTTCGATCTCTTGTGTACCTTCTAGTAGAATAAATACTAAAATACATCATTTCCATGCAAGACTGTATCTATGCCAACTTTATCTGGACTTTTTGACAGAAAATAGTTCTAATTAACAATTAACAATAATTTATATAACCTTATGGATTATTATTGTTTATATTTATACATTATTGACTTTCAACAATAATAGCTAAATCAAAAGAAAGAAAATGTACCAAAAAAATATAATAATAATACAAACAATAAGCAAAGGCCCCATGCATTTCTGAAGTTGCTCACTCTCTTACTTTTTCATTATAAAATATTATCTTCAGTTATATTTCTTATGAAATTAATAATGTTTTCAGGAACATTTCAACTTATAGATTCAGGAGAAGGGCTGTGATCTATACATTCCAAGAAACCAACAAAAACGGGTGGCTTCCATGTATGATGGCAATTTTGCTCTTTAAGGATAACAGGATGGTCTTCAAACCCCAAAGGCTACATTTTATCATTGAGGGAATTGAAGTCATGCCTAAATGTTAACTTGACCAAATACCATTTAAAATCTTTTAACAAAAACATATAAATATTATATAAAAGTTTACCGAAAGAATACTTAGAAATGAAAGCAATGGCCAACACTTTTATGTTCAGGTTATTGATAAATCATAATCTTTTATTCTTTTTAATTTGTAACGTGATTCGTTTCTTGAATGTGAAAGCAATCTGTTGACTACTGTTTTCTTGTCTACCATCCAACAATAATAATGTTAATAGTACCCAATTCCATGACCGACTGTATCAATGCAAATGGCATCTAGACTTTTCTCGATAAAAAATAAAATATATGACATTATTTGGTTATTTTTTTTTATTATTATTATTTGAACGGAACTTTTGCTTTCAGTTTGCCTATATTTGTTAAGACAGTATTGACTTTCTACAATTATTGTTAAGTTGATTCTAAATAAAGAATATGTTTAAAAACAATACAAACAGAAAGAACACGACCCAAAATCATTGAGGTTTCACCCCTCGTACTTTTTTTTTTCCAAAAATAATTATCTTTATTTGTATTTTCTTATCAAAGGAGTTTCAGCTCCCACGATAGCATTTTCATTTTATAAATAGCATAATAGACCAATAGGGTAGGCCTTAGGGAGCCGTCCATGCAGGCACCACACGGCAGTGGGTGGCGCCACAGTAACACCGCTGCCAATCACCCATGCAACGTTGTTTGACCATTCCACGTTATCCACATGTCGAGACATTTCTCCCCATTTTGAAGCCATTGTTTCTTCTTTACGTGGACATGACATGATGTGATGTGATGTGGTATGATCTGGCACATTGTAATTAGTGAGTATATGATGTAGTGTGATGTGTGTACCCACTACCGTTGAACCCCACAATGCTACATTTTAAAAATAGAGAATTGTTTTTAATTAATCATTTAGGGGGCACAAAGTGGGTTTCATGGTCACCAATTTCAACAATTTAACATTTGATTGATTTTAGGGGTGGTGTTCCGGTTGGGTGTTGCTCACTACACTTTAGGTTGTGTTTGATTTTCGCCAACCAAGAGTTGACCATTAACTGAATCAGCTTATTACTCAGTCAGATTTTATTGAGTCAGTGATAATCAAACAACTCTTTCGTTTATTAACACCGTATCCTATAATAAATTATTATGATCCAATCATTATAACTTAAGCATTAAAAGTTCTCTAATCACTCATAAATTATTCTTTTGAACCACACTCATTAATTGTCACTCAAGAAAAAAAAATACCTAAATATAAAAAAAGTTTCAAACTACATTGAAAAAAATATTTTTTAAAATCTTTTTTTGGTTTATTGGATATTAATAATTATAACTTTCATTTATGGACTGAATTAATAACAGCTCATGAAATATTTACAGACATTTTAAATTTTAAGTTTTGCTTCCTTTAACGACCTCCTACTAACTAAAAGTTAATCCGCGTAAGTTTTTTTTTATGAAACGATGCCAACTTTAAGCAAATTTTCAACTTAGTTGCCACCCAATCTCGATTAGGTCCGTTTTGCGTTGTCTAGTATTTATCATCACCTGAAATATACCTAAAATGAATCAAGTGGTTTAGATCAGAAGGTGATGATGTAAAACCCAGTTATTCTTTTAAAGTTATGGAAGAAAAAGAAAGAAAAATCATACCCAAGTAGAGGAACTAAAAGTGTCAAAAGGACAAAATATTTGAAAATTAGGTGTAAAAGGTGATGGCTGCCCACACTCTCTTCACACACATCATTTCATTCAGATTTGAGAGAGAGAGAGAGAGAGTAACAAGGAGCAGAAAACTCTCAGGTTTTTAATGAACAAGAGCAGAAGGTCGAATTCAAGGTAACAATTCATGAGTTTATGATGTTCTCAACTGGCCTTAACCTTGGTTATATGCTTATGTGTGTCTATTTGTGTTCGGGTGTGTTTTTGGTGGGTTTCTAGGCGGTTGAACTCAAGTTGCAAACGGGTTTCGAAGAATAATAACCAAAAGCTGCTAAGGTGAGTTCTATAACCCTCTTTTTATGTGCTTTAAACTGCTTTGGGGCTGGAAATACATATATTTAACTTTTTATAAAAATGGGTTTTCACACGTATGCTTTATGTGTCTGTGTTACGGGTGGGATTTGATATTGGGCATTGTATGTGTATGGTGATGATGTAAATTGTTTTTATGGCTTAGGATGTATGATTTAAGCTTATAACAGGTTATATGATGATTAGGGACTGAATTATGATGCTTAAGTGTGATTTAGACTGCCCATGCGCCTAAATAGTGGCCCATGTGCCCAACTGAAATAACTGCCTAAGTGTTCCCCATGCGCCCAAAACCTCATGCACCCAAACAGTACCCATACGATTGGAAATAGGCTGAAATTTACTAAGTGTTCATGCGCCCAGGATTCTCATGCTCGTAGCCACTCATGCGACTGCATAGTGCCCATGCGGCTAGAATTGCCGAGAAATGACTAAGTGTTGCCCATGCGCCCCAATAATGCCCATGCGCCCCAATAGTACCCATGCGCCTAAAAGTTTCTCATGCGCCTGAGTGTTCCCCATGCGCCTAGAAGGCCATGCACCTGAATAGTGCCCATGCGCTTAAAAGACTTAGAATATTTTCTGAGATTTTTGGGGAAAAGTGAAATGTAGGCTTTGACTTGGGATGTTCTCGGGGGTAAAGCAAGTTGAATTTTGATGATGAATGGACTATGTTATGGCATGTATGATGATTGTTATGTCCTTGTGATGATGTCTTAGATAGTGATGTTTTGTATGGTTATGTTTATGTTCTATGTTATGTAGGTTTATTTTCTATGGCTTTACATGTTATAGTTGTGAAAGAAATTATAAAGTATTATGTAATGTAAATTGAAAGATAAGGAAAGAGGAACAAAATGATAGAATGCATGCATTAATGAAAGTGAAAGTAAAGAGAGGCTTGCAAGCAAAATGTACGGACGTGCACGACTCAAAAATGTCGTAAGCTCAACTGCCTGTGGTTTAGCTAACCCTTAAGGATACACGCAGGGGTCTAGTCTTTGTGATTGACCAGTTGTATAGTACATGGATTATAGTGGATACTCACCCCGGTGCTGGTGCCAGGCTATGTGCGTGATAGAAGTCAATTATGATCTTCGGCCCAGTACCCGCTTTGTGCATACGTTTGTGGTGTAGTATACAGTTGGGATCTTTGTCGCTTGCCCCGATGTTGGTGCCAAGCTATGTGCGTTATGGAAGTCAATTTATGATCTTCGGCCCAGTACCCGCTTTGTGCATACGTTTGGGGTATAGCTGATGACACTGATCCGGAAAGAGATAAGAAATAAATGATGAATAGTAAAGGAAGCTAATAATGATATTATCTATGTGTATGTACGATGTGTGATCATGTACGAAAGTATAGTATGATTTGAAAGAAAGTAAAGTATTTTATTTTAAAACTAGAATTTACTCAGCAACGCTGACTTTTATGTGTTTGCTGAGGATGGCACGGTGCGGCTACTTGGCTCTTTTTGGATGACATTCTTTTGTTTAATGTTTTTGCATTGTAATACGAACAAATGTTATTGTATAATTAAATATTGTATTATTTTGCAAAAGCATTTTTAATGAAATGATAAAGTTATTTAAATGTTCCCGCTACATGTTTTTAGTGAAATTAATGTAATTATATGATTTAATTATGATGATTGACTAGCTGTGAGCATCCCGGAAACGGGGCCTTACAGATGATTTATGGGTTTGAAGGTACAAAAGATTTAGATTGATTAAGTTTATGACTGATTTGAACTTTCTGTTTAGTTTTTAGGCCACTTAAACAGTTTAAATCATCAATAAAACTTTAACTCTCAGTTTGTAAAAGATCATTAGAGGAAATTAACCTCAAAGTTGGAAGTGTGTAAATATTTTCTGAGTTGGAATTAGTCACGATCAATAAATGAAGTTAGAATTATTAAAATTCAATAACCTTTAACTCCGTTAAGTTTTCCGTTAAATATGATGGTATTTTAGTCTTTTTTAATATTCTAATTATCTAATTAAAACAAATTAATCAGTTAATATTCAAATAAAAGTTAAAAAAATTATGAAGCGACTAGTAAAGACCGGACGCTTTGATTTAAGATCTTCGATTAACTCTAACTCATGTTGTTCGATTTATGTCTGCTTTGAGATTTCAATTAATCTTCATATTTTGTTCTAACGTGTACATTTATCAATTGAGGTCTACTTTGGGATTGTTGTCATGCTTTATTTGATTGAGTTATACCATTGTCATGTTACATGATAACAACAGAGCTCAATCAAACAAATGTGATGACAATATATCTCAATTGAACAATGGTGTATTTCGAACAAAACATGAATATTAATTGAAATCTTACAGCAGACCTCAATTGAACAACATGAGTTAGACTTAATCGAAACTTTTATATCAAAGGGTCTGGTCTCACTATTCGCTTCATATGTTTTTTAGTTTTAACTAAATATTAATTGATTATTTTATTATACTTGGATAATTAGGGTATTGATAATGACTAAATAACCCTTATATTTTACGGAGATCTTAACGGAGTTAGTGAACCGTATGCAAATGTCAACATTTGGTAAAATACAGTGATTGAAATGATAAAAAAAAGTTTTTGGATTGAAATGATAAATTCAACAAAATATCAGGGACGAAAATGATATTTTACTCTATATTTAGTTATAAAATTTGAATCTAATAATATTTTTTTCAACGTATTCTTGTACGTTTTGCTAATATTTATAAGATGAACCGTAAAATTTCTTAAAAGCAAAACATTGTACGATTTTAAAAAGTATTTTTGGAAAAAGTAATTTAAATATAAAGAGTTATAATATCACAAGGAACAATTTTTGATCGTATAATATTAACTAAAAGCTAAAATAAAAGTATTTGTAATAAAAACATTTTGTAAATAATATTTGATACAAAATGTGTCTAGAAATAATTAGTTCAAAAAGTTAAAAATATTAAGACAAGTACTTGTAAAACAATACAAAGTTTTCTTTTATTAATTATATTCTTCGAAAAGAAAATTTTATTACCAAAACTTGAAACCAAAACATTAAGTGTTTTGAAAGAAAAATATTTAAACACTTTTTTAACTACGTTAGAGTTTTATAGAAATTTTTTCTATTTTTATTCTCGTTAAGTTATACTGTTTTATTATATGTGCTTTATTGTTATAATTTTTGTTATCGCTTAATAGATCAAAAACCATTACATAGTAAGTGTGAATTCAAATATTAAGATGTAGAGTGATACATTTAAGATGACAATTATAATTCCTTCTTGGTATATGTGACATGTGAATCTCATATTTATGAAACTAACTCTCTACCTAGTTAAGTTATAGTCAAATTTAATCAATAATAGGGTGTAATTAGAAATTAATCAGAAATTACATTAGAAAAACCCTATTAGAATATATTAAATAAACAAAGTATTAAAGCTACGTAACTGGCCAAATAGATCATAATTATTGAATTTAATAATGTAGTAGTGTAAGATTACTAATCATATTAACTTTACATAAATTTCAAAGTTATTAGAGAAACATTTCAATGGAATTAAAATACAATAAAATTATCGAATGTAATTTGCTGGATCATTGCTGTGGTGGTCAACACATTTAGTCTCACAATGAAAAGAGTGTTTAGAACACTTAACAGATCAAATAGGAAACCGGAACTTAATTATGATACTATAAACACAAGTAAACAAGAGACAGAAATTTAAAAACAACAAGTATTTGGTTTTCAAAATTGTAGTATATTACTTCTCAAGTTCTATTACAAGTGTTATGAAAACATAAGAAAAATACAAGAACATGAGATACTTTATATTACATCCTACAACCAAGCATACTTATAAAGTTAGGTGAAAACATCAATCTAGACAATATAAGATCAATGTAGAGTCAAAAAGAAGATTGTCTTTTGACTAGTTACTATGAAATGTCATAACTCACATCTAATATATTACAAAAAAAAATAAAAATACATAAAGTAGAAAGTTACAAACACAATACCTCAATGTACAGTTACCAAAAGCATGAACTTTTTCATCAACTTGTATAAGTTGGTGAGTTATCAGAATTATAGCAGAAAGTGGTCCAGATTTATGGAAAAGTATATCATATAAAACATATATTATAAGTCTTCGGAAGTAATCTCTCTTCACTTCATCAGCTTCGTAAGACTTTGTCTTTGAAGCTTCGGAAGACTTTGTCTTTGAAGCTTCGGAAGACTTTACTTTTGGCTTTAGAAAATATTAGTCTTGGTTTTTAAAGATTTCATACTTATAATATTTTCTAGTGTAGAGTATGAAACTTCCGAAGCAACTTCTACTTTGCAGTACGTGCATACATGTAGAAAGGACTTGTGTTGTTTTGGGTGCATCAAGCTTTCATTAAACCTTACATAATTAATGTAGTAGACTAGGATGCAAATAAAAATTAGATCAACGTGTAATAAATAATTTCCAATTTTTTAAATATGATTATCATATTTTGTTCTTGTTTTACGTCCCAAACGTTAACTAATCCTCATTTTTACCCTCACTTTCACTAATTTCAACAATTATACTTCATTAGCTTCTATACAACTATTTACTGTCAAAATATAAACACCTAGAAGGTGCTAGAGACAAATTGAAGGAACAATTACAAGAAATTATACACATAGTAAAAGGCTACGTCAGTGAATAATTATAACTCTTAGAGCCCTTCATACAACTACTTAGTAATGATTTTAGAACCCTAAGCGACAGCAAACCGGTGGCCTTAAAGGTTCATTTGTTAGACAGATTGGATCGGATTTATTTATCTTTTAATATACAACTGATGTTTGTATATTGATTTTGGTGGATCAAATTGAAGTATGATTGAATATTAAGGGACTTAAATTACAATGTAATGATAAAGAAATATTAAAAGTGTAACAATTTGTATTTTTAAAGCACTGTAAATGAAACTCTTATACAACCCTAATGTTAACGAGAATGAATTGTTTATTATTAGCTGTCATTATCATACACACTCTCTCTTTGTCGCCTCTCTCTCTCTCTTTCCCTCTCTCTCTCTCCCCCTCTCTCTTTAAAAAGATCCTCTCTTCCTGTCTCTAGATTCTTGCCCACCATTCCTCGCCGCCCAAAATCCACTCCCCATCACCGGCGATTGTCGACTACCCTAGGAAGCCAACAAATACTTTCTACCTTTTAAAAACCTAAAACTATGAATTCTCTCAACTAGTCATTGTCAACCATCGCTTCTAACATTCAAACTTTCTAAAGAGAAACTAATATAATTAAGATCTTTAAGGAAAAATAAAATTAAAAAAAGATATATTGGTAGTAATGTTGGTCCGATCGTGGTTACCGACCACCCAGTTCACCTCTTAACCATCAGAACCGGTCTTGTTTTAAAAAATCAGCTCAAATGTATCTAACCAAACCACTAGTTCTATCACAAATTCAATATCAGTTAGTCCTGTCCTATCACAAAATTCAATGTTGCTTGGTGCATAATTTTGATTCGCACACATCTTTTGCATACCGTATGATCCTTTTCTCTACTCTTAAAGCATTGATCGAGTGATAATAATTCAAGGTCTAATTAATCTAATTATATGATTTTACATCGTTGTTAGTATGGAACGAAGTTACTTTGAGTTTATTTTGACGTGTAGGGAAGTGGAGCTTAAGAAAACTTATTTTAAGGTGAATAAGCACATGATGAAACCATGTGGACCAAATGTGCAATTACCAAAAGATGCAAAGTGAGTTTTACTTCTTTTGTTAGTTTTTATGTCCTTTGTTTTTTTTTTTTAGCTAGTTCAATCATGCACAAGACGCAAGCACTTAAAAGTGAGGAGGCACAAGTAGTCCCTTACTAAAAGCTCTCATTAATGATTAGATCTATGTACTCCTTTCTTATTTTGCTTATTAATCATTATCATCCTTATTCATGTTGTAGAACCATACATTAGAGACAATGTATCCCAAGTGTGGGGATAAGGGGAAGAATTGAGTAACTTTAAAAAAACTTGTCTAAGTAAACTTAAGTGTACATGGAACTCAAAATTTTACATACATGGTTAATTGTTACTATTTGTGCACTTATGTATCCCTTGGCATGTTTGTTTTGAAAATTGAGTAATGCACCCTAATCATGAATCTTCATAAAAGTCAGTGAAAGTCCTAAGTGGTGTAACAACCCGATTGTAGATAACATACATGCTACATATATTATTACCTATTTCCACCAGTTTCGTGAGAGTTGAGCCTAATTGAGAAACTCATAGTATACTATGAGTTACTTTACTTCTTTGCATAAAGAGGGAATCCATGATGTGCATCCGTGTTAGAACTTATATAATTGATATATATCAAGATCATAGACCAATGTGTACATAAATATAATAGAGGCATTAGGATTGAACCATTTGTTTAAATCCTTCTTTTCAATTCCATACCAACAAATTCTCCCTATAAATACCATGTTAAGCCCCAACTTGTCATTTCAAGCCAAAACAATAAACCCAAAAGCCTTAGTCTTTTTATGGAAACTTAGGGGATGAAGTCCAATCCATAACATATTGGAAGAGTTATGTCAATAGCAGTTCAATCATAATATGGTTATTCTTGAGAAAAAATAGAAAAGAAAAGAGCTAAATATGATATCAAAATGACCAAATTATACAGCAACCAAAATTAGTGTGAAAAAATGTACAAGTAGTATAAGGAAAAGAATAAGAGTGATAAATAACACATCTATTGTGTTTAAGTTGTATTTCATTATCCGTTAGCCACTATAAAATCCGTTTCAAACCCACCTTAAACCCTAGCCTAACATTACCACCCAAGGAATACCTCTTGACTTTTGTATTATATTGTGTCATTTGATGACGATTTGATTAATATACGAGTTTATTATTAGTATGTGCATTCGTGGTTTGAGAGCTCCATAAACACTAGTCTATCATCACTAGTTCACAAAATAAACTGAGAGGAGTGTTTGTTGTGAGGAATATGAATGCATGAATGTTTGAAGCAAAATGTGAGCATATTACAACCAAAGTTTTCAAATGAAAATAGTATTGAATGATTAGGTTCTGAACATTACATCATGAAGTTAGAAACTAAGCGTGTATTAGGATCTTACTTGTTCAAGGTAGTGATAATGTGACATGTGTGCTTAATTAGGGAGAAGTGTGCAAGTAAGTTTGTTTAAGGAAACACAAAAGTTTAAGTATGAGGATGTGATCAAGGTTTAATTGATCTAATTATGTGATTTTACATCGTTGTTAGTATGAAACGAAGTTACTTTGAGTTTGTTTTGATGTGTAAAGAAGTGGAGCTTAAGGAACCTTATTTTAAGGTGAATAGGCATAGGATGAAACCACGAGGACCAAATGTGCGGTTACCGAAAAGATGCAAAAGGGGAAACCAAAATTATGTTTGGTGAAACATGAAGAGTATGAAAGAAGCGGTATGATACGTCGCCCTTGGCGTATCATACGCTGGTCGGTGTATTGACAACATATTTAATGGCGTATTTAACAAAAAATTCAGAAAGTTGGGCATAAGAAAGTTGAGGGGGCATATGATACCCCACCCTGGGCATATCATATGCCGGTGGCTGAACTTACACTCGGATTTTGTGAAATTTCAAGTTTATTTAAGCCAAAACAACCCTAATTCGATCTAAAACTTCTTGAAGACAAAAAGTGATGAACTTTAGGTAATTTTTGGTGTTCTAGGCTTCCCAAATCATCCAAAAACATTCTCCAAGTCAACATTGAACGAAGATTATATGTGGCTAGGTTCTCTTGATTGCTTTTGGGAGTATGATTCTTGTAAAGCGAGACGATTGGTATGATTGATTAGGTGTTTGTATTAAACATTGACTATTGAATGCAACATTATGTTTTGATTGATTTAAACAAGTTACTTATAAATAAAATTGTTTGTTTGATTACCAGTTTTTGGTTTCCTTGCACGTGAACTCATTTAGGAAATGTAGGTAACGTGATATAAGTGATTGGTAACATTGTGAATGAACGAGTCTTAAAAGATTATTCCTTTGTTGTCACTTTAATCAAAAGCTAAGATTCTGAAGTATTTATTATTAAAAAACCTAATTTAAAATTACCAATTGTTGATCTTGTAGAATTGGAAACCCGGAAGTGATTGTTTTTCGTTATTCAATTAAATTAGTTTTAAAGTTTCTTGCTTTATGCAATTATGTTTTTTAATTCATTCTAAAGTTTTAATTTTTAATTATAAAGTTTGCATCTTTAAATTAGTTGAATCACAATCATTAAGCACCTTTCACATATTTCTTGTGGAGACAAACTTACTTACCCTTATATAATAAAGGTAGCTAAGACCAATAAATTAAATTGTTTTTTATCGAGTCTCAACAACCAGCTCAAACATATCCAATCAAAAGTAAAAATATCAAAGCATTCACTCCCTCTTCAAAAAAGTCATTTTCTATGAGAAAGAGAGAGGTCGAAATCGGTTATCCCTTGTGCAATTACATTGTCGTTGGCATCATATCATCAAGTACTTAAAGATACATAACCGTAAGTTTTAATTTCTCCTCCTTTGAACACTATGACCATTCCATAACATCTTCCACCATCTTCTTTTTTCTACCATCAATATATTTATACTTGGTTTTCATAGTTTGAGCCACTGATCTTCTACCTCATCATTAGCGTGTCTGGTGTCTTTTGTCATGCATTAGAGAATGTGACTTAACCTCCTCTCCTCTTAATATTATGACAATCCTCTACCATCTTTGTCACCTGCTTCTGAATCCGCTTCTTATTTTGGTTTTACAAGTTGTTAAAATATCTAATATCTTTTCTCAATTTATTTAGCTAATTACTTTCTCATCTTATTTCTTTATTTTTCAGTTTCTCCAAAGTTAAAGGGGGTTTCTGTCATTTTCTTATATGTTCAAGGGTGCTAGCTGTTCTGTTGTTGTGTATATACAGAGGTCGGGTTCTAGGATTTTATAAAAAGAAAAACACACGCAATCAACACAATCGCTGCTGCTCTCTCTCGATCATAGACGATCGTCTCACTCACTTGCGATTGCTCTGTCTTGCTCTTATGAGAATCTGCATAACCTTTATGCAGATTCATCAGTCGTATACTTCTATTGTTTCTTCGTGTTATTACGATTTCATTACTTTAAGAAGTTGTAATCTGTTTTGATTGTTATTCTGTATTCCTTGGTTGTGTTGAGATTGATTATTCATACGGCTGATACCATTTTTACATGGTATCAGAGCTGTGGTCTTCCGCTGCTCGTCGCAACATTTGATTTAGGGTTCTATTCTTCTAAAAAACCCTTGGTTGTGTCTTTTCCGATTCTTGGGCGACAAAAGATCTGTCTCTGATTTGAAGAATCTAGGGCAAAGAAACCCTAGTTTAGATTCTGGTGACTAGTGGTTCTCTGCTCAATTGGTTGTCTATTCGTGGCTATCTGTCGAAGAATCTAGAGTTTGAACCCTAGATCTGGCTGCTGCTATTCTTTTCTGCCTTGGATTCTCAACCCTAAGTGAAGGTTGTTGAATCTCGGGCTCTTCTGGAGAATCCTAACGTGGGTGAATCTGGTGAGAGCGTTCCATCTCTATCTTGTTCTTTTCTTTTTCTAGTCTAGGCTGTTATTGGCTGGGTTAGGGGGACCAACATCTGTCGTGATTGTCTTTGTTTGTTCTTATCTGCTATACTTGTGCATCACTTGTGTGATTTATTTGTTCTTCTGTGCGTGTGCCTGTGTGAAGTTCATTCTTTATCTGTTTTTTATAATTGTTTGTCTGTCTAAATGGATAAACCTGAATCATCTGTGTCTCTCACTTCTAGTGAGACTCTCATTAGTAAACTTGATATGAGTAACCCTCTTTATCTTCACGCTAATGATACTAATACTCTATCAATAATAACCATTAAACTGAAAGGAACAGAAAACTACACGGTGTGGAGTAACTCTATGAAACTTGCACTGGAAGTTAAAAATAAATCTGGTTTTATTGATAGTAAATGTACTAGACCGTCTGATGATGTTATGGGGAGGCAATGGGATCGATGTAATTCTGTGGTTCTGTCTTGGATCTTAAATTCAATTAGTGAAGAGTTGTATGTTGGTCAAGTGTTTTCTAAACTTGCAAAAGATGTATGGGATGACCTTAAAGAAACTTACAATAAAATTGATGGGTCAGTTGTCTATAACTTGTATCAAAAAATTAACTCCTTTACCTAAAATGGAACCACTGTTGCTGAATATTATCATAAATTAAACACCATGTGGAAACAAATAGATGCCATTGTTCAACTCCCCTCTTGTACCTGTCAAGCCTCTAAGAAATACAATGATTTCAATCATTTGATAAAACTTATGCAGTTTCTTATGGGCCTTGATGAGGTATATCAACCTGTTAGAACAAACCTTCTGACTAAGGATCCTCTTCCAACGGTTAAAGAAGCATTCTCTATAATATCAAGGGAAGAGTCACACCGTGGTAGTAGTGGCTCTTCTACAAAAACTCAATCAATGGGATTCTTTGCTAATAAACCTCAAAACCTTGACCAAAGAAAGAAAACTGGAAGAGGACCAAACCCAAATCTTAAATGTACTCACTGTAATATGATGGGTCACACGGTTGATAGATGCTATGAACTTGTAGGATATCCGGCTAACTATAAAAAGAAAAATGGTAACCAACCGGGTAAAATGGGAACATCTAATAACTCAACTGTAAATACATCTAAAACTGTTCCCCCCTCTAGTTCCTCAGGCTCGTTTCCTTTCACTCCTGAACAAATCTCAAGATTAATCGGGTTAGTTAGTGACAATCAAGGCTCTGATTCTCAATGCTCAGGAGGTAAAACTGTCGATTTTTCCAGTAGTTTCAATTCTAAAACTAATTTCCTCACTGGCACTAGTTCCTTTTGTGACAACTTTAACAATGGTTGGGTAATTGACTCGGGAGCAAACCAACACATGATAAAATCTGATAAACACATGTTTAACTGTGTTGATGTATCTAAACTCAACATGACTGTAGGACATCCAAATGGTACCTATGCAAAAGTCTCTAAAATTGGCAACATTAATATCACAAAGGAAATTGTTCTAAAAGATGTTTTCTTTGTTCCTGACTACTGTGTCAACCTTTTGTCGGTGCATAAACTTGCACACGACAGTAATCTTGAAGTTATATTTAACTCCAAAAATTGTTATATTCAGGATTCCAAGTCAAAGAAAGTATTGGTGACTGGTAGTCAGTGTGATGGTCTGTACATGTTTGAAAACTTTGCTAAGGCGTGTGCTAGTAAATCCAATTCTGCTAACCTATGGCACTCTAGGTTAGGGCATCCCTCAGACTCTGTCTTAAACATTCTAAAACAGTCCCTTAAAATTGATAACTTAAGCCAAATGATTTGTGTGAAGTCTGCCATAAGGCAAAACAGTCTAGGGTGCCTTTCCCTTTAAGTGACCATGTGTCTAAAGACGTTGGAGACTTAGTCCATTTAGATGTGTGGGGGCCTTATAAAATAACAAGTAAAGAAGGTTTCAAATATTTTCTTACTATTGTTGATGATTTCTCTAGAGCCGTTTGGTGTTATCTCCTTAAATCCAAAGATGAAGTTTTTTCATGTCTAGCTACATTTTATGAACTCATAAAGAATCAATTTCATAAATCAATAAAAACCTTTCGAAGCGATAATGGTACAAAATTTCTAAACAACCAAACCAAGAAGTTTTTTGAGTCAAAAGGAATTCTTCATCAAACTACATACACCTATACCCCTCAGCAAAATGGAATAGTCGAACGCAAACATAGACATCTTCTTAATGTTGCTAGGGCTCTGTTGTTTCAAGGGGGTGTCCCGTTAAGTTTCTGGTCTGAGTGTATTCTAACTGCTACTTACTTAATCAACAGGATTCCCTCATCTGTGTTACTTGGAAAAAGTCCCTTTGAAGTTATGTTTGGGTTCACACCCTCTCTTTCTCATTTGAAAAACTTTGGCTGTTTAGCATTTAGCACTGTTTTGAATAATTCAAATAAATTTTCAAGTAGATCCGACAAATGTGTTTTAATTGGTTATTCTCATGTTAAAAAAGGATATAAACTTTGGAATCTTGAAACAAAATCAGCTTTCTTTTCAAGAGATGTTCATTTTTATGAACATATCTACCCTTTTAAATCTGAATTCAAAGACTATATAACTGATGCTTTCAACTCTGAAGTTACAAACTTAAACTTTTTTGATTCATATGAGCCAAATGTTGTTTCAAATGAAAAAGTCCCCTATGATGAACAGAGGGAATTCACTCAAGAGTCTACTGGTTCTACTCAGCAACCTGTTGTTCCCAACAGGGCATCTGAGGAGGCTGTCCTCTGTGATCAGCAGCCGGATGATGCTCCTGGCGAGGCTGAATTCAGTCAACAGCTTCCCGAGAGCGCTCCTGGTGGGGTTGGTTACAGTGATCAGCCACCAGATTGCACAGTTGGCCATAATAATGGCATGGCTGAAAAAACCATAGACACTAATGATGAGCATAACCCTTCTGAGGGGCATTATAATAGTGGTCCTGAACCCAGACGGTCCACAAGGACCTCTTCTATGCCTAGAAAATTTTCCGAGTACATTGTTGAGGGAAAAGTCAAATACGGCATTGAAAAGGTTGTCAATTATTCTCACTTGTCTTATGATAACTTTTGTTTTTCAACTGTTCTTAATAAATCAGTTGAGCCTCGATCTTACAAAGAAGCTCTAACTGATAAAATTGGATTGATGCTATGAATGCTGAAATGGAGGCATTGCATAGAAATAACACATGGGAAATTGTAGATCTTCCCACAAACAGAAAACCTATTGGATGTAAATGGATCTAGAAAATAAAATATAGTCCAATGGTGAAATTGAACGTTATAAGGCCAGGCTTGTTGCCAAAGGCTACAGCCAACACGAGGGAATTGACTTCGACGAGACATTCTCTCATGTTGTCAAAATGGTCACCATTCGTTGTATTGTTAGTCTTGCTGTCCAAAATAACTGGACTTTGTTTCAACTTGACATTAATAATGCCTTCTTAAATGGCAACATTTCTGAGGATGTCTACATGACTCTACCCGAAGGATATTACTCCAAATCTGATAACAAAGTCTGTAAATTAATTAAATCCTTATATGGCCTTAAACAAGCCCCTAAAAAATGGAATGAGAAACTTACAAGTGTCCTTTTTGAGATGGGTTTTACCCAAAGTTTTTGTGACCCCTCTCTGTATATTAAACAATGTGCTTCTGTGTTTATTGCTTTACTTGTTTATGTGGATGATATAATCATAACCGGCAATAATCATGATGAGATAAAAAGTATCAAACATGCCTTAGGATCTCATTTTATGATCAAAGACTTGGGTATTTTAAAGTATTTTTTAGGGATTGTGGTTTTGTATTCTGAGAAGGGGTCTGTTTATCACAACGAAAATATTGCATGGAATTGTTGTCTGAATTTGGTTACCTTGGGTGTAAACCTGTTCACACTCCAATTGAGCAAAGTTTTCTTGTTACATCTAAACTTAGGCATGAAGAATCACTTCTGTCTAATGTCTCTTTTTATCAAAAATTAATTGGTAAACTGATCTATTTGTCCCTAACTCGACCAGATATCTCATATGCTGTTCAAGTGTTGAGTCAATTTATGCATGCTCCTTCTAATGCTCATTTACAAATTGCCTTTCGGTTGTTAAGGTATTTAAAATCATCTCCTGGAAAGGGGCTGTTATTTTCAAAATCTGACTCGTTAAATGTAACAGCATATGTTGACTCTGATTAAGGGAAATGTTTGTCCTCCAGGAGATCAGTGACCGGATATTGTGTGTTCTTGGGGAACTCCTTGGTTTCCTGGAAAAGTAAGAAACAGGGAACTGTTTCTCGCTCGTCTGCTGAAGCAGAGTATCGAGCTATGTGCTCGGCTACCTACGAAATTTTATGGATCTTAAATTTACTAAAAGAGCTTTGTGTTTCCTATTCTCTTCTATAAACCTGCACTGTGATAACACAACAGCAATTTCTATTACTGCTAATCCAGTGTTTCATGAGCGCACCAAACATTTTGAACTTGATCTTCATTTTCTTCGTGAAAAAGTTACTGCTGGGGTTATAAAACCAATTCAAATTGGGTCAAAATTTCAAAAGGCAGATATCTTCACTAAGGGTCTTCCTATTACATAGCATACATTGCTGTGTGATCGACTTGGGTTAGTTGACATGTTTGCTAATTAATTGAGGGGGGTGTTAAAATATCTAATATCTTTTCTCAATTTATTTAGCTAATTACTTTCTCATTTTATTTCTTTATTTTTCAGTTTCTCCAAAGTTAAAGGGGGTTTCTGTCATTTTCTAATATGTTCAAGGGTGCTAGCTGTTCTGTTGCTGTGTATATACAGAGGTCGGGTTCTAGGGTTTTATAAAAAGAAAAACACACGCAATCAACACAATCGCTGCTGCTCTCTCTCGATCATAGACGATCGTCTCACTCACTTGCGATTGCTCTGTCTTGCTCTTATGAGAATCTGCATAACCTTTATGCAGATTCATCAGTCGTATACTTCTATTGTTTCTTCGTGTTATTACGATTTCATTACTTTAAGAAGTTGTAATCTGTTTTGATTGTTATTCTGTATTCCTTGGTTGTGTTGAGATTGATTATTCATACGGCTGATAACACAAGTATTTAGGTATTGTAGCCTTCGATTAATACGATCCCGTGATCAAATTAGGAAATGTTAGTTTTGTCAAGCCTCAACAGGTTGGCTCCTTATTTCACCTTGATTTCATAATTTTTAGATATTTTTTGTCCTTTTTTATATCATAGATTTTTTATGTAAAAAGATTAGGTTAGAAAGACAATATCGATATCTAGAGATTTAAGTGAATGTTAACTAATTCGCTTTATGTCATGTCCTTGATCTTCCCTTTTATATTTCTGCAATAGTTGTTTCTTTTAAACGAAAGAGATCAATGGTAGACCATCATATCACTTTACAAAGGGAATAATCACCTTGTATAAACATCTCACTCTATTAAGGTAAATCTTTGGCTCTCACTAATAAAGGTAGTGCTCACCTTCTATCACAAGTCAACATCGCTAGTGATTCCTCTTATAAACTTCAAGCAATAATGGAGACAAACAACCAAATTATTACAACACAAGAATGAAGTGATTTGAAGTTGAAGAACAACTCTTCTTTTTCCTCTCAAGATCTTTAATCTTGATTTTCTCACTTATAAATCATTTTAGAATGTGAAAGAATAAGTGATATGTACTAGATGAATTTTAGAAAATGTTAAAGAGCATAAGGGCCAGAAAAATGATTGTGCAAAAGTTTTTATGTATAGACACCACACAAGAAAACTCGAAGAGAGAAAGTAACCAGTCATGGTTGATGGGCGTGGTTGCTTCATCGACCACCAAACAACACATCTGCTTTGCCTGTTCTACTTTATAGTGAACGTTGTGTCAAGTCCCATTCATAAATCTAAGCCTTATTTTACTCTTCTCTCCACATTTTTGAGTCTCCATGGTTTAAGCCTTCGAACGTTGTGTCAAGTCCCATTCATAAATCTAAGCCTTATTTTACTCTTCTCTCTAGATTTTTGAGTCTCCATGGTTTAAGCCTTCCAAAAATAGTTAATCTTTCTACATGAAAATGTTAAGTGTACTTTCGTTAATATGTAAAGACTTATAAACGTTTTCCACTTTGATCTAGATTTGACATTTTAAGATGTTTTGTTTCTTCTATTTAAAAACCTATGATAACACTTTCTTTAAATGATAGTTCACATCCACCGATCATTTCAAAATTCAAATCCCATTTTGTTTTGATAAAAAAACATGTTTTTAATTCTCTCTTAATTTTCCATCATATTCATGTTGATAGGTTAAGCTTGATTTGTGTATGTTGTAGTTGATTTTGAACTTTTGTGCTTGGTCATTGTTGTTCTATGTGTATATTGGCTGTCATCCTCAAGCTTGATGATTCATAAGTGTGTAGGGAATATATGTCATATGTTCTCATTTACCAATTTAATAACACAAGTCAATTTTAATAATGAGTAAACTGTTATTTTTGTACTCAACTTTTGGTCTGTTATGTTATTTTCATTCAAAGATAAAAATTTTCCCTTCTATTTTTATAGACTTGTCATTTTCATCCAATCCCATTAGCCAAGTTAATTTTAATGTTAATTAGAGGGGTGGCTATCTCTTTTTGCAATAAAATAATTCCATTTTTTCTGCCTCGACATCGTCATCAATGTCACGGTGTCTGCTGCTACCGCGCCGGACGATTGTTCCTACGAAGCCTACGGCAGTGAAAACCAAACGGGAAAAGATGTAATCCAACTTTCACTATCTCTTCTCTTAATTCGGTGCTTTGAAAAGCTTCATTATGCAAATCAGAGAAAATAAATCTTGAAATTAATATGACTATTATGCCCAGAATTTAGAAGATATCATGTATTGGTGGTTCGATTTAGTTATTTTATTATTGTTCATAAGTCTTGTAGTATGAATTGGTAGAAATGATGATGTTTAGAAATGGCAAAGTTTGAGTGTTTTTTAAGTTAGGCGACTAGTACTTCTCTGAGTGCATGTGTGAAAAAGAAATTGTGGGTGAGGGTTTTGTTGCATCCGCCACGGTAGCCTACCACCGGGTATGACCGCACTAACAATGACGTCGAGGCAACAAGGATGGAATTATTTTATTGCAAAAGGACATAATTATCCCTCTATTTAGCATCCAGATTAACTTAACTAACGATATTAGATGGTAATAACAAGTTTTTAAAAATTCTAAGGATCTAGAATGGAAACAATTTCTTTTTGGATGAAAATAGTAAAACAAACCAAAACTTGAGGACGAAAATGAAAATTACTCTTTCTTAATTATCAAACAAGTTATTTTAAATACTGCAATTAAATCTTTGTTATCGTAATAATTTTCCTTTTTTTGATAGTGATAAAAAAAACTGATTTGTGAAATATTTGCAACCATGACTGTAAACATATTAATATATCAAATTCTTTAGTAAATCCTTAAGATTCCTCTTGACTTGAATCATTGAAATATCAAGTCAAGTTTCATCTCCCACCTTCATTCCTTTGCCTTTTCTATTCCGTTTTTGTCAATAATCTTAAAGTGAACCCTCTCTTTATAACCTCACCCTAATTTAGCAACGCCCAATTAAAGTGAGCATTATTTAATTTCTTGCAAGAAATAGTTAATAGGAAAAGCATATACACAAGCAAATATAAGATAGCAAATATAAGATATTTAAAACATTCAATACATAATCATCCAAGCCAATCATTATAGCCAAAATAAGACTAGCTTTATCACAATACATGAATATAAACCATAACAAGTGGTTACTAGCAACATAGAACTCTAACCACCAAACAAAGCAAGTTTGATGTCTGACATGTAAAAAAATTTGGTGATGCTTGTGATTATCACTACAAAAGAACCCAAAAATGTTCATTATTTGTCCATATCTAAGGGCAGAACTTAAAGCCCAACCCTACCATGTAAAACTATCAAAGTATCCAGACATAACTAAAACAAATTGTCTTAATAATATCAACCATGAACCATTATTTTAAAAGTTACCTAAACCATCCAACTTAATAGCCTACCTAGAGTAGCTCAAGCATGATCCGGTTATAGTGATGTTCATCATTCACAATCAAAGAATGCCCGTTTTATAAAGCAAAACTTTCTTCTCAACAATGACCTATTTTGTTTGATTGCCTTGGTGTTCTTGTCAATCCTTTTTCTTAATTCTTTTCAATCCTCCCTAGACATCCTTGAAGCCTCTTTTCCTCCTTTGGCATCAAAATTCTTGCTACCCGTATATGTGGATTCTAGAGACTTTTTTCTTTTGTCTTGGAAAAATGAGAAGGTGAGTGATGCATTCCAAATTATATATATAAAACATATAAATTACATATCAAATATTTTCAAAACTCTTACTAAAAATGATGAATTGATATCTAAATCTTTTATATCATGTCTTTTGGTTTAAAAAAGACCAAGATGGACAAAAAGAGATTAAATAAGAAGGGAACTAAAGAAAACTAAGCTCCAAGAATGCATATAAGCTTATTGGGAGTGTTCCTTTTACACATATAAGGTTAGTAGGTACATATCAATGTATATATGTACACATTTGTATGTAGGTATATGTGTATGTAGGATATACGTATAGGTGTACATGTGTATGTATGCATGTGTGTATGTATCTATGTGTGTATGTATGTATGTGTGTGTGATGTGTGGAGGTATGTATGTATGAATATATAAATGTATGTATGTGTATATACTTATGTATGAATGTATATATGTATTGTATGTGTATGTGCATGCGCGCGTACATGCATACGAGCGTACGTATGTACGTACGTGTGGGTGTATGTACATACTTGCATGTGTACAAACATACATTGTGTGTACGTGTGTATGTGTGCATTAGTGTACACTTGTAAATATGAATGTTCATATCTATGTATATATGTGTGTATACAAAAATACATATATGGTCAGTAGGGTGATCCTTTCCCAAATATAAAGTCTGTAAGTATATACGTACGTATGTATTGTTGGAGAATATATAGTCATATATAGTGTGTCCATCGCTTATCGAATAGTCTAGGCTTAATGTAATATACCTGATATGTTGTAAACACATGAAACTGGGTCATTCACAGTAGCATATGCGAATGAGACTCAGTCGTACGACTGAGCCATGCTAATAGACCAGTCGTACAATTGAGAGATGCGATTGGGACATTTGTAAGACTGAACCATAAGTATGGTCCAGTCATACGATTGAACCATACGCATGGTCCAATCGTAAGATTGAACCATATGCATGGTCCAATCGCACGAATGGGCCCAGTCACATCTAATATGGGTCGAGGCCTACATATACTAGTTTTAATGTGTAGAGAGGGGAAGGGTTTTGAGAGGAGTCTGCCCGGGGCCTAGGGCTGTCGGATAAGAGGGGAGATCATGCTCGATCTACCCTTGCCAAGAGTCATGAATATTATTTTGTAATGATCTTGTAATCAGGTTTTATCAATGAAACCATTTGATTATAGATCGTGGTTATTGTTTGTCTCTTGGTCTTGATTTTGTTATCTTTCCGTCAAGAACACACTCGGATGTCTACCGATCCAGCCGAATTCACAATTGCTATCCGAGCCGGTTACTCCTAGAAGGATCTAACAATCGTTC